>CM075071.1:4552500-5072500 GCA_037428765.1 Rubia yunnanensis
CTGTTTCCAGGCCTTTTATTTTACCGGCCTTGTTGTGTTTCAGATCACTGGCTGTCAATCGGATTAGCCGGATTCGGCTCAACCCAAATCTGTTTGGCACCTCTGCAGCAGTTGCTTCATTTTGGTTCGCTGGATCGACCAGGAGTTGGGCTTTACGTTGTCGGGAGGGTTGGATGAGCTTCTTCTCCGGTGGAGATCACCTGCACACGCCAGGATGTTGGGCTTTCAGTCACCGTGAGGCTTCTTCTCCGACAGAGGTCACATGTGCACAACTCCTTCACCTCAACACAACGGTGGCTCAATAGTGGCCGTCGTGAGGGACAGAAGCTATCCACGGTGGTGGCTGAGGCGATGCAGATATGACGATCTTTTACCCTACCTCAGATCTAGTAGAAGAAAGATATGGAAAGCAGGAAAATAAATGAAAAGCAGAAGAAAAAAAGGGGAGCTACCGAACCGCCAGAGGCGGCGGTGGCTCCCCAACTAGGGTTTCTATGCCCTGGACTTGGTGGGAGGGGAGATTAATTTTCAAGTGAGAGAAAGTTTTTAAATGTGTTTTTTTCCATTGACCGATGAGAGGGTTTCTATGATTGATCTAACTGTTAGTCTACCTTTCTTAAGGTTGTGAGGCTGCCGAAATTGCAATTTTTGGATGTGGATGTAATATAGAACAGGAACAGAGAGTGTGCTATTTGACATATAGTGGGAGATGAATATTTAAATCAAGAATGTCAAGCTTATGTATCCTTTTTCCCTCACATTTTGTGGTGTACTTATATGTAAATTTTGGTGAGGTTATATGTAATTGTGAACAAGGCTTGTTTCTATTGGAGATTACGATATTTTATTTATAGAATTTTACAATCAGCACACAATCAGCACACAATCAGCACACAATCAGCACATAATCAACACAATCTTCCCTCCTTGTAAGGCTATATTATCACCTTGTAATTAGCCATAATTTCTTCATGACCATTGCTGATTTCTTCATTACTGTTGTTGCAATTTTTTTTTCATAAAAGCAACACATCCTTATGTAAAATAGACACAATACATTCCTTTCATTCTATGAATAAATAAACCTTTATTACTTTTCTATATGGCATCAGAGCTTTAATGTTCATAAACATCGATTCTTAATACACTCTCTCCATGGTAGATGCTCAAAATCAAGGCGAACCATGGAAGGATTCCAATCACCCACTATTCCTTCACCATTCTGATCAATCTGACACCATTTTAGTGTCACAACCATTGGTGGAAGACAACTATCACACTTGGAAGGAATCAATGGTGATGGCTCCCACCATAAAAAACAAGGTTGGTTTTGTAACTGGTTCACTATCCAAACCAAGCAACAAACAGACGGAGGAGTTGAAATGGGAGGGGTGCAATGTGCTTGTCAAAACCTAGTTACTTGGATCCATGTCCAAGGAGATCTAAAATAGCGTTATTCACTACAAGAACATAAGGGGTATTTGGCTTGAACACAAGGGTCAAAATGTTGCAGGATACTTTGCCTCATGCCAATACTAAACGTTGTGACAAATGCAACTTAACCAACCACACAACTAACAGTTCTATGCTAATTTAAAATGTTATTTTTCGCAACATCAAAGGGTACACCACCGCAGTAAGTTCCTCTATCACACCGCCGCTATGACAGAGGAACTTACTGCGCTAGAGCGAAATCAGACATGGACTTTGGTTCCTCTGCCTTTGAATAAAAAAGGTCATTGGGTGTAAATGGGTCTACCAGACGAAGTTCCGTTCCGATGGTACTATTGAACGTCATAAGGCGCGCCTAGTGGTTCTTGGGAATCGCCAGGTGGAAGGAGTTGATTATACTGAGACCTTTGCTCCGGTTGCGAAGATGAGTTCTATTCATTTATTCCTGTCTGTTGCAGTCATTCGTGGTTGGGAACTACATCAGATGGATGTCCACAATGCTTTTTTGCATGGTGATTTGCATGAGGAAGTGTTTATGTGACCCCCGCCTGGCTATGTGGTGCCACATGGACAGGCTTGTCGCCTTAAAAAATCTCTTTATGGTTTTTGTCAAGCTCCCAGGAATTGATTTGCTAAATTGGCTCAGGCTTTCGAGCATTTGGTTTTGTTCAGAGTAAGGCCGATTACTCTCTATTTGTCTTTTCCCGTGGATCAGTTTCTTTACATGTTCTGGTTTACGTGGATGATTTGGTTATAGCTGGTAGCTCTTCTTCTCTCATCTTTGAGTTCAAAAAATACTTGAGTTCCTGTTTCTATATGAAAGATCTTGGTCTACTTAAATATTTTTTGAATTGATTTACGTAATTGGAAGTAACCAATTAGGTTTACGACGAAACCTAGAAATCGATCACTGATCCAATTTGAGTACTTACGTATTAAGTTTTTAAGCTAGTCTGATACCCGAAGGCTCTTGTTTAGAGAGCAGCTTTTGCTAAAACTCGAGAAGTTTCTTGAAAACTCGCTTCCGGACTGTTTTTTTAAGTATACCTGGACCGGCCATCCCGACGAAAAGCTTCTAAGACAAGTGGATCGAAAGTTAAGTATTTTTTGGGCATAGTGATTGCTAGAAGACCGGAGGGGATGTTTCTTTCTCAAAGGAAATATGCTTTGGGCATTCTATCAGATACTGGTTTATCTGCTTCTAAACCGACTAACTTTCCGATGGAGCAACAGTATGATTTGGCACGTGTTGAAGGTCCAGCCTACCATGACCCGGAGCAGTACCGACGCTTGGTTGGGTGTCTGATATACTTGACCATTACTCGCCCTGAACTTAGTTATTCAGTTCATACTCTTGCGCAATTTATGAAGTCCCCTTGTGTTCCTCACTGGCAAGCTGATGTTCGTGTGTTGCACTACTTGAAGAGTCATCTTGGTCAAGGTTTATTTCTCTCTTCTCGTTGTACTTTACAATTGACTGCTTATTGTGATTTGGATTGGGCTGCATGCCCGATTACTAGGCATTCTCTTTCTGGTTATTTTGTTATAATTGGTGATTCTCCGGTCTTTTGGAAAACTAAGAAGCAACCTACTGTTTCTCGTCTTCTGCTGAAGTGGAGTATCGTGCTATGGCAGTTACCTGCTGTGAGTTGTTATAGCTTAAGTCTTTACTGAAGGACTTAGGGGTTTTGCACTCCTCTTCTATGAAATTGTTTTGTGACAGTTAATCCGCTCTTCATATAGTGGCAAATCCAATTTTTCATGAACGCATAAAACACATTGAAGTTGATTGTCATTTTGTCCGGGATCTTGTTCAATCTAGCGCAATTGTTACTCAACATATCTGTACGACAGACCAACCTGCGGATTTGTTCACTAAAGCTCTCGGACGTAACTAGTTCCATTCTTTACTTGGCAAGTTGGACATTTCCGATCCCCATTCTCCAATTTGAGGAGGAGTGTTAAGGAATTAGAAGAATATTCTTACCATAATTGTAGATGTAATTGTATTCTATTACATTTTCCTACCTTGTAAATGTATCATGTACTACTATATAATGTATCATGAATTCATGAATACAACACACATTATTAACCTTATTTTCTACAAGATCACATGGAAATTTACGCGGAAAGACTTCAGCCGGAGGGAATTGTTTCAATTGTGGCATATTTGGACACTATGCAAGAGATTGTCGTAAACCACGACGTGAGAGGGAGGAGAAAGCTCATTTGAGCATGCTTGATGATGATCAACCTGCATTGTTACATCAACAACCGGTGTAATAGCCGGGAACTCAGACTATAGATATTAATGCTAGGTTGAGAATCGAGTGGTGGATGCACGGTCTTGGATCGTGTGTGCAAGGAGCGGCTAGAGCCGTGCAGTGGATGCTTGATCGGGATCAAGTGTTGTGTCGTTTGAAGATCGAAGAAGGCATGGCATGAAAGTTGTGCGCTAAATGCTCAATTTGGGATTGAGTTTTGGAGGCTTGGTCGGGGATCAAGTTTTAAAGGCTCGGCTGGAACCGAGTGAAGATGGATGGCCTGGGGAGTGCATGATTTTGTTGTTGCATAAAGTAGAAAAGTAGACCAATTTGTGGCTGCTTTTGATTTCGGAAGCAAAGGGTTGAGGACGCATTTCCATAATGCGTCCTCCCCTTTTTTTATTTTAGATTTCTTCCCTTATTGTTTTCGGTAGTGGTTCCATTTTTGTTTATTTTTTAATGCCATTTGGCCGCGAATTTTTTTTCTTTCGCAAATAGTTAGCATTTATTTTATTGTTTATGAAATTGATTGGAGGACTTGTGTTGGAAACGATTTTATTTTTAGCATCAGTTAGAGGACTCGTTTAGAAAATGAAATAATGCCTGATTTAGCATTACTTTATTTTTCCCGAAATGATTTTCATAGCACTCGTTTTGGGGATCGACTCCTCAGATCCGGTGAATTGTTTCTATGAAAGTATTTGGAGGAATCATTTTTGAGACAAGCCCTCAGACCTGGCAATGATTTGATTTTTGACGGAAGAATTTAGAGGACTCATTTTTTGAAACAGTCTACAAGTCTGGCATTATCTAGCTGTTCTGGATATTATGCGGAGGACTCGTCTTTGGAATGAGTCCTTGGAAGCCGTCTAATTTTTTTTCTCGGAAAATTAATCACCGAAATGTTGTAAATCAGTGCAATTTGCATAAATTTATTTCTCGGGAGCTCCTCGAACGATTCCTGGAATGGGTATTGTTTCCTACAATTATTTTGAAAAAGTTGTAAATGAGATTTGCAATTAACTACGGTGCTAATCTAAACTGTGAATGAAATAATGTTTATTATATGTTGTTATGTTCTGTAAATTTATCGTGAGGAGAATTTTATTTATTGGGGAGAAAGCTTATTATACTATTCCGCCCTGAGTTCGGCAAGAGTGTGGTGTTTCAAATGAGTCACGATTTTGAGTATTAAATCATCGTGGGTTGCTGCAGTTTGTAACTTACTATTTCTGATCCGCGTGTTTTCGGTCAAGATTGCGTATAAGTAGACTTTTGTGTGTTTGATGAAAATTTGGAAATTAGTCAAATGACGATTTTGGGTCTCGTTCGAATTTTTTTGACTAGTCTTGAATGTCGGTGCAGGAAGGGAGTATTGCATAGTTAGAATGGATACTAGTTAGTATAAATGTACAGTGTAGAACAGTACGAGTGAAATGTAATGCCGATTAGTGTTGAATAGCATGTACTGTCCTATCGATGGTCTCTGCAAAGCTTTCCACCCGTTCCACACGGGGGAGGACGTATGGTCCTGGATGTCCGCCGTGGTACAACCGTTTGTGCAGGTACATGTTCTTCTTCATGTGGAGCTTCCCCCGGTATGTCCTCCTCCATTTCGTATCCCCGCTTCCTCGTTCGGATCACAGTAGGCATATGGAATAGTACCTGTATGTGATGGATCGATATGCGACATGTATCGATGACTGGATGTTGGAGTGACATATGCATTGTAATCTGATGCATCCATGTTGTACTGTGAGGGTTCCCCGGCTGATGGTCCGCAAAGCGGTGGACTCGCATGTGAGGGGCCCGCTTGTGATGGACCAATGTGTTCTGCATGCCCCCTAGCACGAGGCCTCCGACCTCCTTGCCGACCAGGTGGGGCCTGACGGTGGATTCTGAGGTCAGTATATCTGACACCAGGGGGCGGTTCCTCACAGTGCACAAACGGTTGATAGTGTTGCAGCCTGGAGGGCTGATGCGCATTTTGTAGACTACGTGTGATAACATGATGCATCCCCCTTATGACGTCCGCACAATGTGGGGGCCAACCATCCAAATTAATGTCTGACATGCCATACAACTGTGCCATTGCCTGCAACTGCGGAATCGAGATGAATATGTCAGATATATAATTTTGAGGAGCTGTGTTGTATTCTTTCTTGACAATATTTGAAATTTAGGACATACCAAGTACTCCGTGGTTGCACCGTCCCCGTGGAAACCCTCAGTAGCTGTTACAGGCCACCCTGGTTGATCAATGAAGGACACCGTCTTGCGGAAGTACCACTCCAAGTAATCACGGCTGGGTAGGTATGGATCCGCACTCCCCAGTGTGGGTGCTTGTCGATTGGATCGATGTTCCCAAGCGTCGAGATATCTTCTGAGCTCGACACGCCAATCTATGCCAGACCTTCCTCGACGGTCTCTAGTATGGACTAAGTTGTACTCATCCCTACTAACCAACTGGGTGGGTATTGGCTGGATCAGGCTGAACTGCCTGAGAACACGATGCGCATGATGGAACTCCACGGCATGCCAGCAGATGAGATCGACATAGAGCAGCCAATTGTTTCTACCATCTGTACAATACCGCGGGAGTTGCTCCAGGACGTCCTCGGTATATGGCTGCCAGGTGAACTGAGACAACATGCATGTGTTGCGGTTAGGTAAAGGAAACCATTTTTCTTGCGAAGTCTAGAAATCAAAATCCAATTATTCCTATACCTGATTGTGGATGAGAGACGTCAGTTGATCACGGTACACTTTGAGAACGTGCATTGGCGATTGTGAACAATCGTAACGGGCCCTCCACCTATGAGGAACCGAGTGAAATACATTAGCCCTACTATGGAATTGCATATGGACTTATGAATACCGCATATTGAGGAATCAAACAAGTACCGGGATCCAAGAGCACTCATCGTCACTGTCACCTGTAGTGCCCCGGCAGGACGGATGGATGGCATGCGTTCCCATGCCCATAACTGCCAGTAAATGCAATAGAAATGCCCGTTGATATTAAGCACGGTATGTACGAACAACTATGTTGACCAACAATTTTACCTGTAGCAAGACAAGTGGCCCAGATATGGATTTAGATTGTGGGATTGCCGCGTCACATAATGACCTGTACAAGCATGCAAGAATCGAACTCCCCCAACTGTACCGATGGACTGCACCTAGATCCGTAAGTGCGGATAAGTAGAGCAACGGGATGAGGTGGTCGGACGTGTCAGACATCAGCATTCCCCCAAGAAGCAGTAGAAGGAATACCCTAGCCCGCTGTTGGCATTGTACATCAGTGGGATCAGTGGGGAACGAACTGTGTAATAGCGTTCCTAACCACCTGGCCTTAATGCGACCCCCCTGATACAAGTGGGGTCTGGTGTAGCTCCCAGGTAGTCTGTGCAGATCAGCTGCCAGTCCTCCCTACGCCTAACAGTGTCAACACCTGTTACTGGGATGCCATCGATCGGTAGACCCCATAGGACCCCTATATCCTGCAAGGTGGCCGTCGCCTCCCCCATCGGTAGGTGAAACGTGTGCGTCTCTGGGCGCCAACGCTCCACTAGGGCGGTGATGAGGGAGTGGTCAATTTGTATTGCGGCAGAGTCCAGGAGTCCCTGAAATCCCGCGTCGCGTACGTACCGCATAACCTGTTCTGGCAGTCGCTCGGTCCAGCATGCCCCGTCGCACCGACGCACCTGCAGTGTCTCGTCCTCTAAAGTTCCATTGTATAGGGCACGAGCACGGTGCTCCTGATGGAGGTACAGCAAGTCCTCCTGAATGGGTCCTGGATGGTACATGGTGTTTTCCTGCGCGCAAATACCAACCCAAGTTAGATGGTTTTTCTGGAAGAATAGCACAGAAGAAAGCAACACTGCGTAATGTGACACATATTTGGCAAATATAAGTAATACCACATAATCTGCTACACATATTATTTAATACAAGAAATACTACGTCACACTACGAACGACAGACTAAGCATGCCCTCTCCCATCGATGTACAATGCAAACCAAATGAAAGATGGAGGTTCTATTACAGACACCGTATGACACCACGATACTAAGCACGGCCATGCCTACGCACGGCCCTGGTTTCACCCGCCACCCTGTCATCCATCTGATTCCTTATCCTCCTCTTCGCAAACTGTCCACGCCTCCTGTTGCGAAACTTTTCTGCATCAGGAATCAACCTCCAACGGGAACGCTGCCAGAGTGATGGATCTCGCACGGGCATGAAACCCTGACTGTATTGTTGGACATATGTGGTCGTGTGATACACCCTGTCACATAGACTAGCAGGGTCGTCACGTCTATGCCGACAAACGGCCAAGGCATGGGAACAAGGGAAATAAAATATTTGCCATTCACAACAAGTGCACTCTCTTCTACGGTATTTGATCGTGTACTGTCGTTCACTAATGCTCCCGTCGATGTTCCTCGCCACAACCCTGTATGTCTGCGATGCGTGCCCGAACAGGGTGACGATATGTCCCTGTGCCAATGTATCCTGCTTCTGGAACTTTTTCCAGATCCTCTGAGGGAACACGGACCTGGACAGAAGGGCAATATCTCATAATCAGCGAACTGGCATACCGGTAAATCTGAAAATGCAATTAACTGACAATATACCTCCAATCCGTAGCGTCCGTAAGCCTTTGTGCAAACATTTCAATCGTTCGCTTGAACGTCGCTTTGACACATGCTGTTATTGGAAGGTGGCGTGCGCGCCGTAAGCAGTTGTTGAAGCTCTCTCACAGATTTGTTGTCAAAATTCCCCAACGCCGATCACCATCATTGAAGGCAAGACACCACCTACTCCTATCTTGCCGTTCCAGCCAAGCCCAAGCGGACGGATCCATACTCTCCAGCTCCTCCTTGTACTCCCTCCACCTGCTCTCGCGCCTGGCACTACCAAGCTGCCACACCAGAGACTTCATGAGCGCATTCTTGAACTTCCCGCGGTCATGTGATAAGAAGTTTGACTGAAAATGCCGCAAGCAAATCCGGTGGTATCCGGCTGGCTCCATCCACTCCTCCATATTTGTCATCGTATTTACAAGTCCTGCGTGCCTATCAGATTGGTCTGCTATCACCACCAACAACGTGAAGACGCAGTCTCCCCATGAACCAGTTCCAGCTTTCATTCGATTCCTCGTCGACAATTCCGTAAGCGATAGGGAGGATGTAATCATTTGCATCGTGGGTCACGGTGACCAGCATTGTGGACTTATATGCACCTCTCAAGTGAGTGCCGTCGACGCTGATCACTGGCCTGCAGTGGCGGAAGGCTGCAATTGCCTGACCGAATGCCCAGAACACAAATTTAAATTTCATACATCCGGGACCGTGTATTCTGTCAGGTACGCTAGCCCAATCAACAACGGTGGTCGGATTAGCCCTTACAAGCTCATCCATAAAAGTTGGGAGCTGTTCAAAAGAATCCTCCCACATTCCAAATACCATGTCAATTACCTTCTGCCGAGCATACCAGGCCTTCTTGTAGGAGATCGTGACATTGAACTCATCATTCACTTGAGCTCGCACATCTTTCACTGTGTACGAAGGGTTAACATCAATGTGGTGGCGGATTGAACGGGCGATCATCACCGACGTCAGATTCACGTTACCCGTAGATCGACCAGCCCCGACACACCCATGGCTACTAGCCCATTTGGTGATCTGCCACATACCATGCAAAGCCTTTTTCGAAACTCTGCAAACCCAAACACAATTCCCAGTTCCTTCGACGACGTCCTTCCATTTCGCATACCATGTGCGTGAACTGCTCTCCACAACCCTGTGTTCCCTGTTCATCATAGAACTCCACCGAGAAATAGCTTCGACCAACTGCGGCTTTGTCTGAAATCGCATACCCATGTCCACTTTACCAGTCTCTTAAACATAGGTAGAAACGCCGGACCCAAAATGGGTAGGGTCATAGCTATCCTCATCGGGGCCCCCATAATCTCTATAGTAGGCCTGTGTATCCGGGTTTGCAAGAATATGAAACGACGTGGGTACATTGTTCGTGCACACCAATTGCTCTTCCTCATCCCCGGGATTCGAATCGGTTGATAAGGAACGATCATCCTCAGTTCCACCGTCAAGTTCAGCATCCTCGACATCATCTTCGCTGCCATCATACCGAGCATCGCGGTCGCTAATGTCACCCGCGTAATCATTGCGGAAGACATTCTGCTCGCCATAGTCTACCACATACATACTACCACTTGTGGACGGCTGGGCACAATCCATGTGGGCATACCTTCCAGGTTGGCTGGACTCACCAAATTCAAGACCCCGGCTACGAACAGGTGGTGGTATACTGGGTACAGCGGCAGAGTTCTGCACGTTGCTCAGCAATGACATGAACGTGCTTCCTCGTGCCCCATCATTAGCGATTGGTAACTGTTCCATGACAATGTAAAAATCTGCGGAAGACAATGACATTCGATCGACAATGTTGAAGAAGAACGTGGTTGACTCATCATCTTCCACGGGATAACATCGATAGTATACCGCAGAACCAATCAGCTCGGGACATCGGTAATACATTTTCAACGAACAACTCTCCCTCACAATGGCCAGTCTCGTTACAATTAAATGAACCAATTCCCAGTGGTTCAACCTCCTCTCCAGAGTCACAACTCGCTCCGGTACTGGAGGATCATAATACACACCCACACTCAAATCAAACTTAATCTGACCCCCTCTATACATATACACCGCCAAAAACATCGCAGAACTGCAACACACAAACACATAACTTCAGATTCATACTAGTTGGACATTCCTATTCATTGTATCCTTAAGTACGCACATGTACTCCACCCGGCCACTTTAACAGCACTATCGACACGGACAGGACATAACACATTAATCAGTTCAACTGCTACACATAGGCATCACTTTCATTTCCATCCCATTCCACATTCTAGTTCACAAGATCCTCAAATGTCATTACTTTTGCTACAAGCTCAATACATCAATCACTAAACAACTCCGATAATTACTGCATTCAATAACACGGGATCATTATCCGCAACAGACCATACTTAATCATTGAGGGTACACACAATTAGACAACACAATCATACACATACAATTAAATTAACTAAATTACTCCGACGTACCAACAAATTATAATTCAACCCAAAAGGCAATAACTGACCGACGACTGGCAATGTGCCACGCACACATAATGTTGGAACACGTTCGTATAATTCTGTTCGCCGCAATTAACTACTAGAAAATGGATAACAGAGTGGGAGGGATTCTGAGACTTACGGAGAAAGTGACAAACGCGGCACGGGCTGCGGTCAATGTGGTCAACACTCCAATGTCGGGTCCACGAGATCAGCGACGGGTCAACGCGGGCAACGTCGGGTCAACACGGTCAATGCGGGTCAACGCGGTCAACGCGGGCCAATGCGGGTCAATGCGGGTCAATACGGTCAAACGGTGGGTCCGATGGCGTCCACTTCAACCCGAATACGATCTCTACAACCGAAATCCGATTAAGAAATCAGTAGCAATTAACAAAAAAACCAAACAAATATTCAGCGAATAAAAAGGAAAATACCGGATCCCGTAAAAATTTCGAACTGCAGATGAAAATAGCGGAACGCCGGTAGAGCAATGCCGGAGAAAGACTGTAGACGAATTCCCGGGATGGCAAGACACTGGCGAAAAGGAGGCTAACAGTGGGAGAAATGTGAGAAAGGATTGCTGAAGAAGATGGACAATGTTGGAAGGATGCAATTCGGATGTATTTAAGCACAAAATTCTGACGCAGTTCGCCACGTGGCAGCACCGGATTCGACCGCCAATTCCACTTTTGACCAGATTTTTTTTAAAAAAAATTAATTCCACACGTGGCTCTCCCCCATTCAACCGACAATTGGACCACCTTCCGCCGCAACGTGGCAACACCCTCGGTCGACACATGGCCTCTCCTCCATCAAGCATTCGGCCACGTGGCAATTGACCAGAAATTAAAAAAAATCAAATGGATTGGAGGACGCATTACCATAATGCGTCCTCGCCACATGGCAAATCCCCACTCGGCCACGTGGCAATTGCTAATTTTCAACAGAATTTAAAAAAAAATTAAAATGGTTCGGAGGACGCATTACCATAATGCGTCCTCGCCACGTGGCAAATCCCCACTCGTCCACGTGGCAATTGCGAATTTTCAACAGAATTTTAAAAAAAAATTACAATGGCTAGGAGGACGCATTACCATAATGCGTCCTCGCCACGTGGCAAATCCCCACTCGGCCACGTGGCAATATGGAAATTTGAGCTGAATTTTTTTGAAAATATTTTAATTGGCTTGGAGGGCGCATTATGGTAATGCGTCCTCGCCACGTGTCGCGACGCCGTGCGTCGCCTGATATTTTTGACCGAGAAAGTAAAAAAAAAACCAAAAAAAACGAGAGGACGCATTACCATAATGCGTCATCCATAGGAAGTTGCCGTTTGTGGCAACTGTAGCAACAATCAAGTCATTTTCTCATGGCCTGGGGCCATGTATTCGAGGAATGGAAGCGCGGCTAGGCCAGCCGTGTGTGTTTTAGAGCTCATTCAGGGAGCGAGTGCTTTCGGTCTAGGACTGAGTAGATGCTGAGTTCGAAAGGAATGAATTTGGCATGTTGGGCGCTGGGCGTTCGCATCATTGTTTGGATGAAAAACATTGTTGGATGGATGGGAGTGAAGGTGAAGGGATACTTTGTGTGGTTGCTGCTGGAAAACTTTGAGTGGAAGAACGAGTTTCCTTGCGGACAAGACTTCTGCCCCTGATTCCTTGCGAACAAGAAGCATATCATTAATTTGGTGAGCACCAGATGCATGCAACCTTGAAGAAGCATACCATTAATTTAAGGAGGGAGATTGGTTTTGTTGGGCACCAGTGGACAAGAAGTCTTGTTTGTTTTTTTGTTCGTTTTGCATGCGGCAGTAGCACTTGTTTTGGAGGCATGCAGCAGCACATCATCTGTCTCTGATTTATTGTTTGTTTTGCATGCGAAGTTTCGGAGGGAGATTTAAACTTTGCTACATTAGTTTCGTGCAATATTATTGCAGCAGGGAGTTTTAGTTTTAAATAGTTTTGTTTTAAAATGGTTAGAAGTGGGACTTGTTCAACTGTAGTTAGTTATTTGAGTTAGTGTAGGAGTGCATACTGGACACGTTCGTTTGGCTTGTTTGTTTGGCTATAAGTATTCGAAGAAAACTCAGAACAACTGTGAGTTTGTAGCACCAATTACTAGCCTTTTGTTTATCATTTTTTGCTTTCTATTCAGTATCCATAGTTAAAATTCTGTGTGTTCCAATGATATTATCATTTATATATCTATTTAAATATGTGGTTAAAGTTTGACAATGTTGATTGTCAAATAGTTGTGTGCCGGTTAGTGTGGGACAAAGGGGGCATGTTGTTGGCTTCCAGAGTAAAATAAGCAATTTTGGCTACAAGGCAAAGAGGGTTTTTGGGAAACGTGGTTTTTCTAGGCAAGCTTTCTTTATCTATATCTTGCACCTTCATTCCAACGGGCAATTCCCAATCAAAATAGTTGAGAAGATTGGCAACCACAATCTCGAGTTCTTGATTTTAGTATAGCAAAAATTTGAAAGTTGGCATTAAATACCGTGGTTTGTGAAATTGGCCAACAATATAGAGGACGCATTTACAAAATGCGTCCTCTCGGAAATGATTTTTTTTTTCGATTTGAGCTGGTTGAATTTTTTTTTGGCAGAATAATTAGAGGACGCATTTACAAAATGCGTCCTCTTGGAAAATAATTTTTTTTCGTTTTTCTGACAAGTTTTATTTTTGACTGATTGGTAGAATAAATAGAGGACGCATTTACAAAATGCGTCCTCTTGGAAACTAATTTTTTTTCGTTTTTCTGACAAGTTAAATTTTAGACTGATTGGCAGAATAATTAGAGGACGCATTTACAAAATGCGTCCTCTTGGATATTATTTTTTTTTCCGTTTTTGGACAGGTTTTATTTTAGAAAGAGCCGGTCAATGTGTGGATGTACACACATCAATGTGTGGATGTACACACACGTCAATGTGTGGATGTACACACACGTAAATGTGTATAAATATATACATAAATATAAATATAAATATATACACATATATAAATATAAATAAAGATATATATATATATATATATATAAACATATATATAAACATAAATGAAGATATACATATATATATAAAAATATATATAAATATAAAAAATATATATAAATATAAAAATATACATACATATAAATATAAAAATAAATATAAATATAAATATAAATAAAGATATATAAATATGCACACACGTAAATGTGTGGATGTACACACACGTCAATGTGTGGATGTACACACACGTCAATGTGTGGATGTACACACACGTAAATGTGTATAAATATATACATAAATATAAATATAAATATATACACATATATAAATATAAATAAAGATATATATATATATATAAATATATATAAACATAAATGAAGATATACATATATATATATATAAAAATATATATAAATATAAAAAATATATATAAATATAAAAATATACATACATATAAATATAAAAATAAAAATAAAAATAAATATAAATAAAGATATATAAATATGCACACACGTAAATGTGTGGATGTACACACACGTAAATGTGTGGATGTACAAGATGTACACACACGTCAATGTGTGGATATACACACACGTAAATGTGTATAAATATATACATAAATATAAATATAAATATATACACATATATGAATATAAATAAATACACATATATAAATATAAATAAAGATATATATATATATATATAAACATATATATAAATATAAATGAAGATATACATATATATATATATAATATATATAAATATAAAAATATACATACATATAAATATAAATATAAATATAAATATAAATATAAATAAAGATATATATAAACTCTAATATATATAAGCCACACATTTTAATGGAAGTATAAAAAAAATTGGTAATATAATAGTATTTTTTGTAGCTTTAAATAATGGAAGACGCATTTGAAAAATTAATTGTTCGGTAGACCGGGTATCGGCATCAGCCGGAGAATTTTAATTATTGGGCGAAATGGTTATTCTCGTGTTTGTCTGATGATATGTTGTGAACTAGTTGAACGATAAATTAGGACAGCGTGAGTTGCTGTTTGGTAACTAGTCCTGAATAAGGGTGCCGGAATGAAGTATTGCATAGTTAGAATGAGTATGAATTAGCATAAATGTACAATAGCCGAACAGTACGTGCGAAATGTAATGCAAATCAGTGTTTAGTGGCATGCTCTGTCCTAGTGACGATGACGATCCCTGCAAAGCTTTCCGCCCGTTCCACACGGTGGAGGGCGTACGGTCCTAGATGTCCGTCGAGGAACAGCCATCTGTGTAGGTACATGCACTTCCTCAAGTGGAACTCTCTCTGGTATTTCGTCCTCCATTTCGTCTCCCGTATCCTCACGATAGGCATGTGGAACACTACCCGTATGTGATGGAGCATCAGGTGACATGAATTGATGACTCGATGTTGGAGTGACATATGCAGTGTGTTCCGATGGAGTCATGCCGTAATGTGAAGGTTCACCGTGTGATGGGCCGGCAATCGGTGGACTCGCATGTGATGGGCCAGCTTGTGATGGACCAACGTGTTCCTCCTGGCCCCTAGGACGCCGCCTCCGACCTCCCTGTCGAGCTGGTGGAGCCTGGCGGTCGCTTCTGAGGTCTGCATATCTGACACCAGGGGGAGGATCTTCACAGTGCACAAGCGGCTGATAGTACTGTAGTCTGGAGGCCTGATGCGCGTGTTGTAGACCCCGTGTGACAAGTTCATGGATTCCGCTGAGAGCGCCCGCGAATTGTGGGGGACATCCATCCAACGGAATGTTCGACATGTTGTACACCTCAGTGACTATCTGCAACTATAGAATCGAGATAAATATGTTAGTTATGCAATATAGGGGAAAGCCGTAGCATTATTTCTTGAGAATATTATGATTGTAGGAAATACCAAGTACTCTGCAGTTGCACTGTCTCCATGGAAACCCTCTGTAGCCGTGGTAGGCCGTCCTGGCTGATCAATCATGCTCACCGTCTTGCGGAAGTACCACTCCATGTATTCACGGCTGGGACAATATGGATCTGCATACCCAAGTGGGTGTACTTGTCGATCAGATCGTTGCTCCCACTCAACGAGAAATCTTCTTAGTTCGGCACGCCAATCAGTGCCAGACCTGCTGCGACGGTCTATATCATGAAGCAGTTTATACTCTTCCCTACTGACCAGCTGGGTGGGTATTGGCTGGATCAGGCCGAACTGCCTGAGAACCCGATGTGCGTGGTGGAACTCCACTACATGCCAGCAGATGAGGTCGACGCACACAAGCCAGTTGTTAATACTAGCAGTACAGTACCACGGGAGTTGCCCCACAATGTCCGACGTGTATGGCTCCCAGATAAACTGAAAGAACATCATAGTGGTCCCGTTAGGTATTGAATACCATTTTTCGCACGAAATCAGGAGATCGTAATCCAAGATGGCCCATACCTGATTCTGACTGAGAGATGTGATCTGATCGCGATACACTTTCAAAACATGCATTGGTGAGTGTGATAAATCGTGAGGGGCTCTCCACCTACGGGCGGTGATGAGTGAACTATATTAGCAAATATATGGAATTGACCACAGTTTCAAAAACTGACTACTAGTGTTATTCGGCACCTACCGGGACCCAACAGCATTCATCGGCGCCGATATGGGTAGAGCTCCTGCGGGTCGGATGGATGGGATGCGCTCCCATGCCCACAACTGTTCCACAAATTAAATTACATGTAATACAAAGTAACAGAGTGGACATTATGTACGAATGAGTGGAGTGACAGATTACTTTACCTGTAGCAGGACAAGGGGGCCAGAAATGGATTTAACTTGTGGAATTGCAGCGTCACATAAGCACCGGTACAAGTGTGCAAGAATGGCACTCCCCCAACTGTAGTGACGTGCTGCACCTAGGTCCATCAGTATCGACTGGTAGAGCAGTGGAATTAGACTACCTGATGTGTCTGACATGAGCATTCCCCCAACCAGCAGTAGAATGAAAACTCTCACCCGCTGTTGACATTGGACCTCAGTAGGGTGAGTAGGGAACGGACTGCCCAACAAATCTCCCAACCAGCTCGCCCTAATGCGACCCCCTCGGATAACTCCGGTGTCAGGTGTAGCACCTAGGTAGTCCGTGCAAATTACCAGCCATTCCTCAGTACGCCTACGGGTGTCGATTCCTGTGACTGGGATCCCATCGATCGGAAGACCCCATAGCATCCCCACATCCTGCAGCGTGACCGTAGCCTCCCCCACCGGGAGGTGAAATGTGTGCGTCTCGGGCCGCCACCGCTCCACTAGGGCAGTGATTAGTGAATGGTCTATCCGTATCGATGCAGAATCAAGGAGTCCCTGGAATCCTACGTCACGCAAGTAGCTCAGAACTGTGTCAGGCATATCTGCGGTCCAGCATGCCCCATCACAGCGCCGGACCTGCATTGCCTCATCCTGTAACTGTCTGTTGTACACTGCCCGGGCACGATGCTCCTCGTGAAGGTACAACAAATCATCCTCCATGGGTCCTGGATGACAATGGTCCATCGTGTTGCCCCTGTACACAATTACGACATATGAAAATTAGTTACTGAAGCGAATAGAGTGGCAAACATATTTGGCAAATAAAAGCTATAACTTCACAAGTAACGAGCTATAATATTCCGATGGACGAAAGTACATGTGCAAGTAACATATGACCGAGGTACCATTACAGACACTATACGACAACATGACACTAAGTACGGCCACGCCTACGGCGGCCCCTGGATTCAACCGGCACCCGCTCGTCCATCTGATTCCTTATCCTTCTCTCCGCAAACTGTCCACGACGCCTACTGCGGAACTTCTCCCCATCAGGAACCAACCTCCATTCGGCACGTTGCCAGAGCGATGGATCTCTTACAGGCATGAAACCCTGACTATATTGTTGCACATATGTGGTCGTGAGATACTCCCTGTCACATAGACTAGCCGGATCGTCACGTCTATGCCGACAGACGGCTAAGGCATGGGAACAAGGGAAACGAAAAATCTGCCACTCACGACAAGTACACTCTCTTCTTCGGTATTTGACCGTGTACTGCCGTTCACTGATGCCCCCATCGATGTTCCTAACCACAACCCTATAAGTCTGCGATGCATGACCGAACACGGTCACGATATGTCCCTGCGCCAATGTATCCTGCTTCTGAAACTTTTTCCAGATCCTGTTGGGAAACACGGACCTGGACAAACGGGCAACATTTTAGAATACATTAACTGTTTTGCAGACACTCAAAAAAGGGTACGTAAGTGACAAATTACCTCCAATTCGTGGCGTCCATAACCCTCTGGGCAAACATTTCAACTGTTCGCTCCAACGTCGCTTTGACACAAGCTGTGATCGGCAGATGGCGTGCGCGGCGCAAACAGTTGTTGTAACTCTCAGACAAATTCATCGTGAGAATTCCCCAACGTCGATCACCCACATCGAATGCAAGACACCACTTACTCCTATCTAGCCGTTCCAACCAAGCCCAAGCAGATGGATCTGTACTCTCTAGCTCCTCCTTGTACCCCCTCCACTTGCTCTCTCGCCTAGCAGAACCAAGCTGCCACACCAGAGTCTTCAAAAGCGCATTCTTGAACTTCCCGTTATCATATGATAGGAAGTTGGATTGAAAATGCCGCAGGCAAATTCGATGGTATCCAGCCGGTTCCATCCACTCCTCCATATGCGTCATCGCATTTATGAGTCCAGCATGCCTATCGGATATGACACAGATTGGCATGTTATCACCACCAACGACGCGAAGACGCAGTCTCCCCATGAACCAGTTCCAGCTCTCATTCGTTTCTTCGTCAACAATAGCGTAAGTGATGGGGAGGATGTAATCATTTGCATCGTGCGCCACGGCGACCAGCATTGTGGACTTATATGCCCCTCTCAAATGAGTGCCATCCACACTTATGACATTCCTGCAGTGGCGGAAGGCTTCAATTGCCGGACCAAATGCCCAGAACACAAATTTAAATTTCCTCGACCCGTGGCCGTGTATTCTATCAGGTACGTCAGCCCAATCTACAACGGTGCTCGGATTGGCCCTGACTAGCTCATCCATAAACGTTGGGAGCTGTTCGAAAGAATCCTCCCAAGTCCCGAACACCATGTCAATTGCCTTCTGTCGAGCATACCACGCCTTCTTGTAGGAAATGGTTACATTGAACTCCTCCTTCACTTGAGCTTGCACATCTTTGACGGTGTAAGAAGGGTTTACATCAATGTGGTGGCGGATTGAACGGGCGATCATCACCGACGTCAGATTCACGTTACCCGTAGATCGACCAGCACCAACACACCCATGGCTAGTTGCCCATCTGGTGATCTCCCACATGCCATGTGAAGCCTTCTTGGAAGCTCTGGCAACCCAAACACAATTCCCAGTTCCTTCGACAACGTCCTTGCATTTCGCATACCATGTGCGTGATGTGCTCTCCACAACCCTGTGTTCCCTGTTTATCATGGAACTCCACCTAGAGATAGCTTCAACCAATTGGGCCTTCGTCTGGAATCGCATATGCACATCCACTACACCCGTCTCTCGATCGTAGGTAGAAACTCCGGACCCAAAATGAGTTGGGTCATAGCTATCCTCATCCGGGCCACCATAATCCCTACAGTAGGCCTGTGTATCTGGATTCGCCAGAATATGAAACGCCGGGGGTACATTGTTCGTGCACACCACATGTTCTTCATCGTCCCCGGGATTCGAATCAGTTGATAAGGAACAATCATCCTCACTTCCACCATCAAGTTCACCCTCGACATCATCGTCTTCGCCACCGTCATCCCTACCAACAAGGTCACGAACGTGTCCCACATAATCATCATCCAAGACATTCTGCTCGTCACGGGCCATACCATACATACCACCACTTGTGGACGGCTGAGCACAATCCACGGGAGCATACCCAGAAGCAGAAGGTTGGTTGGACTCACCAATTTCTAAACCCCGGCTACGAACGTGTGGCGGTACGCATGGTGCATCAGCCAAGTTCTGGAAGTTGCTCAACAACGACATGAACGTCATTGGCCGTGGCCAATCATTAGTGCTTGCCAACTGTTCCATAACAACGTAAAAATCCGCGGACGACAACGACAATCGATCAACAATGTTGAAGAAGAACGTCGTTGAGTCATCATCTTCCAAATTATAACACCGATAGTATACAGCCGAACCAATAAGTTCAGGACATCGGTAATATATTTTCAACATATACCCCTCACTCGCAATGCCAAGCCTCGTGACAATTACATCAACTAATTCTGAGTGGTTCAACCTCCTCTCGAGAGTCAGAACTCGCTCCGGTATTGGAGGATCATAATACACACCCACGGTCAAATCAAACTTGATCTGACCGCCTCTATACATATACACAGTCAAAAACATCGCACGACTGCAATACACGAATACATAACTTTCAGTTCATTTTCATTCTACATTCATTTCATTGCACCCTCAAATACGTACATGCACTCCACTAGACCACATCAACAGCACTATTAACACAGACATAATACATTAACAAGTAAACGATTATGCAAAGACATCACTTCTATTTTATTCTCACCCGACATTCCTTCCCGTAGTATCCTCAAAAGTCATTATTATTGCTACAAACTAAATACATTTATCAGTCAACAATTCACTTCGTCACTTCATTTCATCACGCATGAGCATTAAACGCTATAAGAGCATCGGATCAAACTTAATCGCTAAAACCACACACAATCATACAACACATCCGAATTAACTAAAATATTTCCGGATCTCCGCAACTTACAATTTAACAAAAATATCAAAAACTTTCTTCGTGGAACACATTCGTGGAACACATACGTAACCTTATTTAGGGTTCAATTAACATCAACAAAATGAAAAAAGAGGGGGGTGGAAGTCTAACACTCACAAACAAGGTGACAAACGTGGAAGTCAACGGAGGTCAACGGCGGGTCAGCGACGGGTCAAGGCCGGTCAACGCCACGAACTTCAGGCCGTTTGAGATATCTACAACCACAAATCCGTTGCAAATTTTACTCATACAAAATCTTGACAAAATAAAACAAGAGCAAAATGTAGGATTTTTCAAAACATAAAAACACATTACCGATAACGTGAACAGGCGGAAAGGCGTAGAACAACCGGCGCAACGACGGAAAGGAAGATGGGAGAAATGGAGAAAATTTTCGGCCAAGTAGATGGGAGAAATGGGGACAAAACTTTCGGCAAAAACAAGGGGGAGATAAGAAAAAAAAGAGGAGAGGAGAGTGGGATAAATAGGCGGAAGAGGAAGGAGGAGAGGACGGTGCAGTCTTCATTGACCGAGAGGCCGCATTTGCTAAATGCGGCCTCGTCCACATGCGTCTGACCCGCCTGACGCTGCTCGGTGCAGTCTTCATTGACCGAGAGGCAGCATTTGCTAAATGCGGCCTCGTCCACATGCGTGACCCGCCTGACGCTGCTCCCCCAGCTTGACCGAGAGGACGCATTTACTAAATGCGTCCTCTCCGCCACGTCAACTTCGCACCATGCACCACAAAACTGGAGAAAAATTTAAAAAAAAACAGAGAAGAGGACGCATTTTTTAAATGCGTCCTCCGTATTGTGGTCCACTGTGTAACACTGTTGCAACAGAAATAGAAATTTCTCCCACAATCTCTATCGTTGCAATGGCTAGGTTAGCTCCAGGGCAGCCCGTCCGGCCGGACCCGAACGGGATCCGTTCAAAATGCTGTCCTTTCACCACAACCACATCACGGTTAAGGAATCTCTCCGGTCTGAATCGTTCGGGCTTTCCCAAGTTCCGGAATCTCTTGCAATGGCCCATGCATTGATGAAAACTAGGGTCTCGAGTTCGATATCGTACCCTCCTAGGTTGCTGCTGGCTATGGTCTCTCTTGGAAGAAACAGTGGAACTGGGAGGTACAACCTCAGTGCTTCCTTTATCACTGCACTTAGGCATGGGCGGAACTAGGGGGGTGAGGGGGTGCTAGCGCCACTCCTAGGATCCGGCGGTCCGGAATTCAGGCTTGGAGCCACTGGAAGCCACCGGATTCCGCCCCCCCTTTGAGCCACCGACTGGCCAGACGGATCTGCCTTCAGCATTGCAGATGCAGCGGCCAGCATGCTATTGAGAAGATGATCGATTTTTTTCTTTTTTTTTTGTTTTCTAGCTAAACAAAACGATATCGTTTTGACTTAAGTGAAACGACGTCATTTTGTTAAGCTGAAGCAAAAAAAAAATTTAGGCCAATTGGGTTGAAACCCAATTGGCCCAAATAATATTTAGCAACCCAATAAAACTCCATCGACCCAACACAATTGGCAAGCTCTTGCCTTCCTCCAGCCAAAACGCAGATCCGCCGCCTGCCGCAGATCCGCCGCCTGCCGCCGATCCGCCGCCTGCCCCCCTAACATATCCTCCTGGTTCCGCCACTGCACTTAGGTATGGAAGCTCATGAATATAATCACCTGGTTTTTCTGCATTTATTAGGGTTTGATTCCTGAACGAATCCCGGATTTTGGTTTGCAATCTCTTCATGGTACTTGGGTTCTTCATGAGAGCTGTCATAGTCCATATGATTGATACTGCAGTTGATTCTGATCCTGCTATGAAGATGTTCTGAAATTCATAGTGTAGCACATTTCTATTGTATTAGAATGGATAATTATTCCACATATTGATGTATCACGTAAAATTGCCCATACTGAAAGTACTTGTGGGTGAAATTGGCCAAAAAGCAGGTGTGAATTGAAGGTTTATAGTCTATCGTGGATGAAAAAGGTTGAAAGAGTGAAATTGTTTTGATAGGATAACATAAACTCCTTTTGTCCCACTTTAAAGTTTCAAATTTCTTTTTGCACAAACTTTAATATAAGTATATGTGATATATTTTTAATTGATGATAAGAATGAACCTACCATTACTGTAAAACAGGTATATAGGCACAGATACAAATGTACCGGTGCTGAAATACCAGTGCTAAAAATATCATCAACACCGATATAAATATCTGAACAAAGAAGTACCGGTGCCGAAATACCAGTGCTAAAAATATCATCAACACCGATATAAATATCTGAACAAAGAAGTACCGGTGCCTTTATAATTTATAACACCGGTAACCAACATACCGGTGCGTTAGTGAGAATAACTTACAAATAATATAATTTTGAGCACCGGTAATGCACGTACCGTTGTATAAAACCTATGATACAAAAAATCACGCAGCAAATAAAAATTTTTTAGCACCGATTTGATTTTTTGTTGTAGCACCGGTAAATGAACCGGTGCTATATGTACATAACTAAAAATTGGGCAACAGTGCAATTTCAGCATTATGCTGTACACGATTTCTCTTTTCAATTTTGGAGATGTTTCATTTATCCAATCATGTCCAAATCGCATAGCTGTGAACTTGCATTATGAAATTTCAATATGGCATTGCCAGTTTTGATTTTCGACAATTCCAAGATTCTTGAAGGGAGCTAAGTGCAAAAAGTAAAAAGTTCACTCGGACGTCCAAATTAAAATCAGCTCAAATGTAATGCTACATTATGAATCCGTAAAGTATATTCCAAGAATTAATCAAAAAGTTTATTAATATTTCTTGAAAAAACATTACCAATAATCCTCCCTATTAAAACTTCCTAACTTCTTCGTCATCTATAGTAAGATACTACAAAGCATGTACTAGCGCTTCATAAATTTTCACTAAAAGCTATTTTTCTATTTCTAAATTTCAATTAACCCAAGAATACCTAATATGAAATAAATTTGATTAAAAAATTATAGTGTAACGCAATTTTGGGCAATAGTGCAATTTTAGTAAAGTTATGTACGGATCCATTTCAGGGACCCGTCATATACAATTTTCGAACATGGGAAAGACAAAATGTATAATTTATTTCTTATGAATCCAATTACTTAACTACATATATCGAAAAACGATCCAATGTTACTGGTTAGTGGATAAAAAATGTGGGGTGAAATTACTAATTTTGGAAATTTTAAAACTAGCACTGTTTTGAAAGCTACCGGTGCTACAAGCTTAGAAAAAATTCCTCTCCTTTCCTCTCTGTTTCTAAAATCTAAAGCAGCCTCAGGCAGCTACTTTAACTAATTAGAGAACCGGTTCGGATGCTTTTAGCACCGATTTGTGTACTGATGCTTGGTACTTGGAAATTTTTTTCCCTTTCCTCTCTGTTTTTTTTTAAAAAATAAATTCTAAAGCAGCCTCAGGCAGCTGCTCTAAATAATTTGAGAATCGGTTCAGATGATTTCAGCACCGATTTGTGTACCGATGCTTGGTAATTAGAATTTTTTTCTCCTTTCCTCTCCGTTTTAGAAAAACAATTTCTTAAGCAACCTCAGGCAGATGCTTTAAATAATTTGAGCACCGGTTTGTGTACATGTGCTTGGTACTTAGAAATTTTTTTCTCCTTTTCTCCCTGTTTAAGAAAAAAAATGCTAAAGCAACCTCAGGCAGCTGCTTTAACTAATTTGAGCACCGGTTTGTGTACCGGTGCTTGGTACTTAGAAATTTTTTTGTCTCCTTTCCTCTCTATTTTAGAAAAAAATTCTAAAGTAACCTCAGACAACTGCTTTAACTAATTTACACACCGGTTCAGATACTTTTAGCACCGGTTTGTGTACCGGTGGTTGGTACTTAGAAAAAATTCATTACGAAAAAAATTTCATTCAAAGCAGCCCAGAGCAGTTGCGTGTAATACTATAGGCACCAGTATTGTCTATCCAGTAACAGTGCTAGTGTGGCAGATAGATCTGAACCATTTATTTATCTCTTTCATTAAATCTCAACTGTTAAACTATTTTTGCTATCTATATAAACTCTGAAACCCTATTTTCCCCAACTCTTCATCCCTCCCACACTTCACTGAAACCCTACTTTTTCCCCACCTCTTCATCACTGTCACACATCACGTGTACACCCTCATACACATCACTTGTACACCTCTTCATCCGCTCCGTCACCGATGAGGAGTTCGATAACCTCACTTCCGCCAAGGCCAATGACCTGGAGTAGCTGATGGTGGAGGGCAGCGTCCCGTTCAAGGTCAACATCATGAAGGATGCAGGTAAAAATCTTGTACTTTTGTTTGATATCTATGTAACTATGTTGTTGATTGTGATTACATTGCACTTTCTGTAATAATCCTCACTGATTCCTCTCAAATTTCATCACAATGCCGACGCCGACGCCATCCGGTGGGGAGAGCAAAATGCCAGCAAGTGCGCACTAAAAGGACCAGAGATAGAAGATAATGGTCCGCCGCCCGATCTGGAGAGCCAAAAACCATGGTACTCCTTTTATTTCCTTTCCAATCGATTTACGTTTTCTTAGACCTACAATTAGCTATGTATTTTTCGTTTGGTTCACAAATGTTTCAAGACTTTAACAATGAATGGTTTGTAACATTTAATGATCATTTTGAATGAATGAAGAAATAGATAAAGGTTTAAAGGTCATTTTTCGTGTTTTGAAGATTTGTATTGATGTTTAAATTATTGATATATTGCAGTTCATCCGGGCCAAGGAAACTTAGAGTGTTTGCCATTGTTTGTTTATACACTCTTTGCTTCTGTGGCTTGGGAAAACAGCTTCATTTTGACATTTTAAATGTCAAAAAATGCATTTGAATTTGTAACATGTTGAACATTTTGAATGAACGACGAACTAGATTAAGATTTAAACGTCTTTTTCCGGGTATAGATGATTTGTACTCCCTCCGATCTAGAATAATTGGCACTCTTAAAATTGGCACACTTTTTTTGAAAAGTAAAATAAGCGGAGGTCGTATAGGGAGGTAAAAAGTAAATTGAGTGGATGAAATTAATCTTAATTTTGCCAAAAAAGGAAGGTGCCAATATTAAAAGACCAAATAAAAAGGAAAGTGTACCAATATTAAAAAAACCGGAGGGAGTAGTTGATGTTTAAACTGTTGAGATATTGCAGTTCACCCGGACCAAGGAAACTTGAAGTGTTTGCCATTGTTTGTTTGTACACTCCTTGCTTCTGTGGCTCGGGAAAATTTCTTCATTTCGACATTTTAAATGTCGAAATATGCATTAGTTAAAGGGCAATGCATAGGTTGCCTTCGATTCATGTATTTCCCTCTAACTATGTAATGCTCATTCCATTACGAAAAGTGTTGTAACATTTACAACTCCGTAATTTAAAATGTGCAGAATTTGTAGATGTTTTGATGATATCTAGTAGATGTTTGAACTGTTGAGATATTGCAGTCTACTGGGGCTACCAAAACTCAGAGTGTTTGATATGGTTTGTTTAAACACTCCTTACTTCGGTGACCCCGAGAAACTGTTTCATTTCGACATGTTAAATTAATAAGCATTAGTTAAAGGGCACTGCATAGGTTGCCTTCGATTAATGTATTGCCCTCTAACTGTGTAATGCTTATAACATTTATAGAACTCTTCCATTTCAAATGTGGAGATTTTGTAGTCTATGAGCACCAAGTAGACATGGTGTGTTTATCATTAACTGTTTAACATTGTGTGTTTAACGTTAAATCATTGTTGATGTTAAATACAATGTTAAATCATAGTTATACACACCAAGTTTCCTGGGTGCCTAAATGCTGCTTCATTTCAACATTTTTAATGGTTTTCTATTGTAATTATTATTGTGAACAAGCTTAACGATGGAAAAATTAGTTTAAGGGCACTGAATTGGTTGTTTTCTATTCATGTAGTGCATCTAACTAAGTAATACTTCTTCCATTATGAAAAAGTGCTACAATTTTTATAGAACTCCAGAATTTCAAATGTGGAAATTTTGTAGTGTATGAGCACCAAGGAGACATGGTGTGTTCATCTTTAACTGTGTTTAACATTAAACTGTGTTGATGTTAAATACATTGTTAAAGCATATGTATACACACCATGCCTTCTTCAGGGGGCTCAAATGCTAACATTTAAAATTGTTTTCTTCTACAAATCATTTTGTGCACAAACTTATGGAATAAAGAAATAGTTAGAGCACCCTAACCCTACTAGAGCACCAAAAATGCAGGTAATAGCTCAGATCAGATGTACTTCAGCTCTCAGTTAAACCGGCGACTGCGTACGACCGTGTTTAGGTCTAGTTTGTTTCAAGAATGTAGGGTTATTTATTTTGAATCAATGTAATGAACTTTCTGGTTGTGGTTATAAATTTTTCCATTTTTTATACTAACTTATATTTCTTATTGTTGTTAAGTATGGCATTTTATTCATAATGAATCTATGGGTTTAATTTCCTAGCCAGTGAGCTTAAAATCACTGGCCAGATTTTTTTTAATTGAAGCCAAAATACTAGCACCGGTATACACTATAGGCACCGGTATTTTTAATATTTTCAAACCGGTGCCTATGGTTTGGGGTGGTAAAATAGGCACCAACAAGTGTTATCCGGTGCCGGATTAAATATCTACCACGGTAACTATTACCGGTGCCTATGCAATCACTTTACTAGCACTAGATCACTTACGCACCGACATGAAAATGCATGAAATACCGGTGCCTATTGTATAATTTTACTGGTGCCTATGGGGGGTTCTCCCAGTAGTGTACATAAATCAAATGAAAGAAAAAAATTATAACCACATATTTATGGCTATATGTAGGAAGTTTAGAATTGTGAAGTTTATAGTGGGACGTCTCAAAAGAAGAAAGTAGGAAGTTTATCGTGGGACGGGACAGAGGAAGTATAGTAATACTAATAAACAGTTTGAAAATTCATTGGGAAATGACTGATTTGGCATGGATGAAAAAACCTATGTATCTATAATAAGTTACATTCTTTAAGGGATGTAATTATAATGATTTGATCTTTTACTGATTTACACATCATACACTTAGAGATTTTACTAATCATTATCATGCAATTCAATAAATATATTTGAGAGTTAATTAATATGTTTAACTACGTATAATAATTAGAACCCACATACAAATTAAATAATCTCACATATAATTATATTATTATTCATATATCTATTCAAATATTCTTTTAAACTTTAATAAAGAATATTATTTAGAAAATAAGTGTGCAATTTGAGTGTGCCCGAGTGACTGCATTTTTTTATCATACTATTTGCATTACCAATAAATCAATTTAAGACCCGTTTCATACTAGTCTTTGACCCATACACAATGGTTGAAGTAAACTAAACTTCAACCACGAATTTGCAGTCATATTACTCAAGAGTGCTTTATTAAATGGCAATTCCAAAATTTTGGATGTAATTGTGGTTCTTCTAAAAATTGGTCACCTTTGTGGAGAATCGTCATGTTGAATTTAAAATTTTTTTTATGCAATGCATCCTCTGTTTTACTATTTTTTTTGAGCTCATTTTGGAGGACCCATTCGTTAAATGCGTCCTCATTGCATGTCTTTTTTATTTCTTGAAGAGGATGTATTATGTGAATGCATCCTCAATATTGGCTTATATATATTTTTTCCAGCTGGTATTGAGGACGCATTCTCTGAATGTGAGAATGCGTCCTCTTGATTTTATTAAATTAATTTTGACTTGCATGTTATTAAAAGTGCGTATGAAGTTATCAAATAATTTTTAATCCAGTATTTTCTGAATGCGTCATCAATTTAAAATCAATATTTTAATCAGTCTATTATTTAATTTTTCAATTATTATTTTTCATATTTTCGTTTTGGGTGAAAATAACGCATAAGTAGACTTTTGATTGTTTTATGATTTTTTTTTAAAATTTCAGTAGTGATAAATTTTTATCGTGGGATTTACAATTTTTAAACTAGTCTTGAATATAGAGTAGGAATGAATTATTTTTGTACAGTAGGAATGAATTATTTGAATTGTAAATTGGGAGATTCTTATTTTTTGTTCGAATTGTGCACTTTTTCCACTGTTAACGAATATAAATAAACAGAAAGGTACAATATCCGAAGAAGACGTGTCAAACAAATTGGTACAAACGTAATGAAATGAGTGCTTAGTGGCATGTAATGTACTAATAACGACCTCTGCAAAGCTTTCCACCAGTTCCACATAGGGGGGACGTATGGTGCGAAATGTGCGTCGTGGAACAACCATCTCAGTAGAAACATGTACGTCGTCATGCGGAGCTTCCTCTGTAAAATCCTCCTCCATATCGTCTCATGCATCCTCATTTGAATCATACTGGACATGTGGAACACTACCTGTATCTAATGGAGCAGTAGGCGACATGTATGCATGACTACCAGTGGAGTAACATATGCAGTGAAATCAGTTGTAGTAGTGTCATACTGTGAGGGTCCGGCATGACTAGCAGTGGGAGTATGATATGCAATGAAATTAGCTGTAGTAGTGTCATAGTGTGAGGGTCCACCATGTGATGGTCCGTTGGACTCGCATATGAGGGTCCAGCTTGTGATGAACCAATGTGGTCTGTATGGCCCCGAGCACGCGGTCGCCGATCGCCCTGTCGACCAGGTGGAACTGGACGGTGGCTTCTGATGTCATTATATCTCCCACCAGGGGGAGGTTCCTCACAGTGCATATATGACTGATAAAACTGCAGTATGGAGGGCTCATGCACATATTGTAGAGTACGTGTGGTAACATCGTGTACCCCCCTGATAACGTCCGTGAAATGTGGGGGACATTTGTCCAAATTAATATTTGACATGATGCGCATCTCGGACATTGCCTGCAACTACATAAATGAGGTAAATATGTTAGATATTTAATATTGAGGAAATCTAAAGTATTATTTGTTAACACTATTAGAAATTTAGGAAATACCATATACTGCATAGTAGCCCCGTCTCCATGAAAACCCTCCGTAATTGTTTGGGGCCGTCATGGCTGATCAATTAGGGTCACTGTCCTACGAAAATACCACTCCATGTATTTTCGACTGGGTGTGTATGGATCCGCTGACCTAATCACATTAACTTATTTCTCTGCTCGATGTTCCCGAGCATCGAGATATCTTCTCAGTTCAACACGCTAATCCATGCTTGACCTCCCTCAACGGTCTCTAGAATAAAGCAGTTTATGTTCATCCCTAGTGACAAATTGGGTCGGTATTGGCTGGATAAGGTCAAACTGTCTGAGAACACGATGAACATGATGGTACTCCACGACATGCCAGCAAATAAGGTCAACACACAGTAGCCAGTTGTTGCTACTGGCTGTACAGTATTATGGGAGTTGTTGCACGACATCCTTGGTGTATGGCTGCCAAATAAACTGATATAACAGATAGGTGTTGCGGTTAGGAGAGAAAAACCTTTTTTCCTATTTGTTCAACGAAAGGAAATCCGAATTGCAATATACCTGACTGCCATGGAGAGATGTCAGCTGATCGCGGTACACTTTCAATACTTGCATGGGTGATTGTGATAAATCGTATTGGGCTCTCCACCTATGAGGAACAGAATGAATACTATTAGCCATTCCTAGTAATTGTCAAGGGTTTAAAAATTGTCTCCAGACTAATTCAATACAAACCTGGACCCAAGAGCACTCATCGTGACAGCCACTAATAGTCGTCTGGCCGGACGGATGGATGGTATTCGCTCCCATACCCACAAATGATAATAAATAAAATAAAATTTAGTATAATATAAGAGGTTATTATGGACAGTATGTACACCTGACAAGATTAACCAACAATGTTACCTGTTGTAAGATAAGTGACTCAGATATGGATTTAACTTATGGGTTTGCAGCGTAACATAAGCACCTGTACAAGTGTGCCAAAATGGCATTCCCCTAACTGTACTGATGTGATGCATCTAGGTTCATCAGTACTGATAAATAGAGCAAAGGGATAAGGTACCTTGATGTGTCTGACATGAGCATTTCACCGACCAGCAGTAGAATGAAAACCCTAGCCCGCTGTTGACAATCTACCTCAGTAGCATCAAGAGGCAATTGACTGTGCAACAAGTTTCCCAACTAGTTGGCCCTTATGCGAGCCCCTCTGATAGCACTCGTGTCAGGTGTAGGCCCTAGGTAGTCTGTGCATAATCTTTGCCAGGCATCTATGCGCCTGCTAGTGTCTACACCAGTGATTGACATGCCATCGATCGGTAGATCCCATAGGATACCCACATCCTGCAAAGTAACGGTAGCCTCCCCTATTGGCAAGTGAAATGTGTGTGTCTCTGGTCTCCAACGCTCAACTAAGTCTGTGATGAGGGAATGATCGATGTGGATTGGTGCGGAATCCAACAGTCTCTGGAATCCAGCTTCACGCACATAGCGCATCACTCGATCTGGGATCTGACCAATCCAGCAAGCCCCATCGTACCGCCTCACATGCAGTGCCTCATCATCTAAATTACCGTTGTACATAGCATGTGCAGGATGCTCCTGATGAAGGTAAAGCAAATCCTCGTCAATGGGTCCTAGATGATACATAGCGTATCCCTGGTGATAATCAGAATCATATGGCAAAATGAAGCAATCTAGATTTCCACAAAAAAAAACTATAAGATGTGATAAATATTCAAACCAAATCGTACATTAGCTTCAATTAAAAAAATACACATAATACGAATCCACACAATAAATTGCACTAAAAAAAAGAATTTAGCATACTGGCTACATAAAATAATGTTATACATATTGGTCCAAATATAGAAACTCTATATTACAAAAATGACCCTAAGGACACCCTCGTCTACGGATGCCTCTGCAATCACCCGGCACCCTCTCATCCATTTTATTCCTTATCCTTCTCTCTGTAAACTGACCACACCTTCTATTGCAAAAATTTTCAATATCGGGAATCAACCTCCAACTAGCACATTGCCATAGTGATGGATCTCGTACATGGATGAAACCCTGACTATATTGTTGCAAGTAGGTGGTCGTGTGATATACCCTGTCACATAGAGTAGATGGATCATCACATCTATACCTACAGACAGCCAATGCATATTTTTTTTTAAATGAAACCATCCGGAGATGGAGGGGAATTTTATTTGGCCCCCCTAAACCATTAAAAAGAAACATTCACAAAATACAGGTAGCAATCGTTAAGTTTGGATCATATGAGATATATATGAGAGTTAGAACACTCTCAAACCAACCCTAGTTGATTCCAAAAGAATAGTACTATCCTATGTTAGTGTGTAGTAAAAAAAAGTTCGAGGTCACGAACCTCCTGATCAGCTAAAATCTGTCACAGTCCATTTAGGATACGATTGCGAGGTCTCGGGGAACACGAACCACCCCTCGGGGCCTCGAGCTATCCGTCGGGGTCTCGACACCTGTCGAGGTCTCGAACCGCCGAACTCCTTGATCCACTGCGAGGTCTCGATGTCTCGAAACCCTCGAGGTCTCGAACCGCCGAACTCCTCGATCCACTGCGAGGTCTCGATGTCTCAAAACCCTCGAGGTCTCGAACCGCCGAACTCCTCGATCCACCATGTGCGAGGTCTCGATGTCTCGAACCGCCGAACTCCTCGATCCACCATGTGTGAGGTCTCGATGCTGAAACCATACCACGGGGTCCCAAAACCACCTCTCGAGGTGACGAACCCCCTCGAGGTCTCGAACTATCTAATCATCCACCATTTGCGAGGTCTTGGAAAGACACCTCGATGTCCCAAATCACCCCTCGAGGCCTCGAATCCCTCGGGGCCTCGAATCCCTTGGGGTCTCGAAACACCCCTCGAGGTCTTGGAACTGTTGAAATGTCCCGAACCCCTTGAGGTCTCGGAAAGACACCTCGAGGTCCCGAATCACCCCTCGAGGCCTCAAATCCCTCGGGGTCTCGAAACCCCCCTCTAGGTCATTCGAAACCACTGAACTCCTCGAACCACCATGTGCGAGGTCACGAATGTCTCGAAACCCTCGAGGTCACGAACCCCCTCTAGGTCTCGAACCATGTGATCAACCAAAATCTATGTAGTAGGTTTCTGTGTTCACCTACAATTTGTGAGGTCTCGAAAAGACACCTCGAGGTCCCGAACCACCCCTCGAGGCCTCGATCACCTCAGGGTCTCGAAACACCCCTCGAGGTCTTGAACCGCTGAAACTCCTCGATCCACCATGTGCGAGGTCTTGATGTCTCGAACTGCCAAAACTCCTCGATCCACCATGTTCGAGGTCGACAGCCAATGCATAGGAACAAGGGAAGTAAAAAAAATTTCCATTCGCGACAACTACACTCCTTTCTCCAGTATTTCACTGTGTACTGGCTCTCACCAATGCTGCCATCAATGGTCCTTGTCACAACCCTATAAGTCTGCGATGCATGACCAAACACGGTGACAATAGGTCCATGTCCCCAAGTGTCTTGCTTCTGAAACTTTTTCCAAATCCTACCAGGGAACTCAGACCTACACAATTCAACATCAATTTAGAATACATAAACTAGTCCGTGAACACAAAATGAACTGTAATGAATCATGAAAGTATCTCCAATTTGTCGCGTCCATAACCCTTCGTTCAAACATTTCAATTGTTCATTCAAAAGTGGCTTTGACACATGCAGTTATCGGGAGATGTAATGCACACCTTAAACAATTGTTGTAACTCTTGGGAAAATTAGTTGTAAGAATTCCCCAATGATGATCACCCTCATCAACGGCAAGGCACCATTTACTGCTATCATGTTGTCTCAACCAATCCCAAGCAGATGGTTCGATACTCTCCAACTCCTCCTTGTACTTCCTCCACCTGCTCTCTCGTATGGCACCACCAAGCTGTCAAAACAAAGTCTTCAAATGCGTATTCTTGAACTCCCCACCCTCAGCACTAAGGAAGTTGGACTGAAAATTATGTAAGCGAAATCGGTGTCATCATGCTGGCTCCATCCATTCCTCCATATGTCTCATTGCATTCAAAATTCCATCATGGAAATCTGATATAATACAAACTGGCCTACTATCACCACCTACCACGTGGAGTCGCAGTCATTGAATGAACCAATTCTAACTCTCATTAGTCTCAGCGTCAACTATTGCATAAGAAATGGGGAGTATGTAATCGTTCGCGTCGTGCATCATGGAAACTAGCATTGTGGCCTTGTATGCACCCCTTAAATGAGTCTCATCCACACTAATCACCAGTCTGCAGTGGAGAAATGCATCGATAGCCTAACCAAATGCCCAAAAAATGAACTTAAATTTCCTACACCCATGACCGTGTATTCTATCAGGTACGTCTACCCAATCAACAACGGTGCTCGGATTGGCCTTGATTAGCTCATCCATATATGTTGTCAACTGTTCAAAGGATTCCTCCCAAGTTCCGAATACCAAGTCAATAGCCTTCTGTCAAGCGTACCACGTCTTCTTGTAGGAAAGGGTCACATTTAACTCCGTCTTCACATGCGCTTGGACATCTTTCACAGTGTGAGAAGGGTTTGCGTCAATCTGGTGGTGAATAGAATGGGCGATCACCAACGATGTCAGGTTAGTGTTATTATTTGATCAACCAGCACCAACACAACAATGACTATTTACCCATTTGGTGATCTTCCACATCCCATGCGAAGCCTTTTTGCTGGCTCCAGCAGCCCAATGACAATTACCAGTTCCTTCAACAATGTCCTTACATTTTGCATACCATGTGCGTGACTTGCTCTCCACGACTCTGTGCTCCCTGTTCATCATGAAGCTCCACCTGGAAATAACTTTTAACAATTCTGGCTTTCTCCAGAATCGTATACCCAATGCCACTTCACAAGTTGCTTGAACATAACTAGGAAGTCCGTCACCATAATTAGTTGGGTCATAGCCATCCTTATTAGGGCCCCCATAATCCCTAAAGTAGGCCCCCGTATCAGTATTTGCCAAAAGATAGAACGACGTGGCTACATTGTTCGTGCACACCACTTGTTCATCATCATCCCCTGGATTCGAATCAGTTGATAAGGAACGATCATCTTCGCTTTCTTCATCAAGTTCCCCTTCCTCACCGTCATCATTGCTACCAACATGACCAACAACATGCTCGCCAATTTCACCCACATAATCATCATCGAAGACATTTAGCTCCTCATGGTGCACACTATATATACCACCACTTGTGGACGGTTGAGCGCAATCGACGTGAACATACGCATTGGGTTGGCTGGACTCACCAATGACAAAACCTTGGCAATGAACATAGGGTGGTAAGGTTGGAAAAGGTGTATAGTTCTGTATATTGCTCAACAACGACATGAACGTGCCCGAACTAACATCACCCGCACGGTCAATGGTGCTTGACATATTATCCATAATAATGTACAGATCTGCTGAGGACAACGACATTCAATCAATAATTTTGAAGAAGGTCGCGGTAGACTCGTCATCTTCCATATTATAACACCGATAATATACGGCCGAACCAATCAGCTTAGGACAACGATAATATATTTTCAACAGAAACACCTCACTTGCAATGCCAAACCTTTTGAAAATTAAATCAACTAACTCGGAGTGGCTTAACCTCCGTTCGAGAGTCATGTTCCTCTCCGGTATTGGAAGATCATAATACACACCCACAGTCAAATCAAAATGAATCTAACCCCCTTTGTACAGGCACATCGTCAAAAACATCGTAGAACTGCATTATACAAATACATAACATATAATTTGATATTCGAAAAGACAGTATTATTCAGCAACTTATATTCAACTCCTCAAACTCTAAACCATACAGGGTTCCATTATCGTCGGTCAACCACATCATACACTATTATTGATTTCAAACTTTTACACTATCCTAAAATGTGTGCTCACTTACGCCACACTAAATAAACCGTTACTACAACTTCAATACAAAAATTAGTGAACACATCACACATAATCAATTCACACATAGTTACGCATCCTCATTCAACACTTTCATAGAATCAAACCAAATATAATCATTCAAACTACACACAATCATTCAACACATTCATATCAACAAGATTTTTTCAAGTACTTCACAAATTACACTATTACTACAAATTCAATAAAAAATATTAGAGAACAAATCACACTTAATCATTCAACACATTCGTATAATCATGAATTGTTCAGGTACCTCTCGGATATTCAAAAATTCCATCGGCGTGTGTCTCAAACTCATGGAGGAGGTGGTGGCGCATGAGGTCCACGCACGGTCTTTCGGGCGGCGCATGTGGCGCGTGAGTCATTCAGGCGGCGCGTGCATCGTTCTGGAGAGTTGGGAACAGCCAGCCGGATGTTTCAACTACAAATTGGGCCATAATTAACACCAAAATAAATAGAAATGAAGCAGATCTGAACAAAACCCAAAAAAAACAACTAAAGCTTCACGGGGAACCAACCGAGGGATGAAGACGGCGGTGAACTGAGCTACGGTGGCGGCCTGAAGAAAATGGTGGAGGAAGCAAGAAGAAAGCCGTGAATGTGTGCTTGGTTTTAATGAACAAAATGGCGGACAAAGCAAGGAGAAGATGGATTAAACAAAGAAAGATGATGAGGACGCATTCACCGAATGTGTCCTCTTAAAACTTTGATTAAAAAATGCAGACTATTGGAGGATGCATTTGTCAAATGCGTCCTCATCAAAATACGTTAAAAAAATTGAAATTCGGTGAGGACGCATTCACTAAATGCGTCATCAAGATTTCTGCAAAAAAAAAGTAAATTCATGAGGACGCATTTGGTAAATGCGTCCTTCTTCAGCCATGCAAAAAAAGGAAAATTCATGAGAACGCATTCGCTGAATGCGTTCTCCACCCATGCATCCACCACAAACTACTGTAATCACAACAGTAGAATTTTCTCGTTTACTCAACTAATTTTAAAGTTATTAAAGTTACAATATGAACGCTCTAATATTAGACCAAAAGACCATGCACATGCAGTAATTTAAATAGGCCATCAGAAAGTACACCAGTGGCGGAACTACCATGGCGCGTGGTAGGGCTCCAGCCCTACCTGAGCTTCCGGCGCCATGGTAGTAGTAGTGATAAGCGGCAAAGGAGCTTCAAGGTGCGCGTACGCATTTTTCCGATGAAAAATGCATTTTTCCGATGATATACACCGGAGAAGAAGGCCAGAGCGGCCTTCTCTTTTTTTGGCCATAAAACATCAAAACGACGTCATTTTGGCTTAAGTCAAACGACGTCGTTTTGATTAGTGAATAAGGAAAAAAATAAAGCTGAAATGGGTTTTGTTATTGGGCCAAAATCCAAAAAATGGCCCAATACAAAACCCAAGTCAAATAATGGATAAACCAAATATTGCCAAATTTGCTCCTTTCTCCAAGCTTGGAAACGGGATTAGAGGAGCAGCTCCCGCCTCCCGGCTCCGCTCGTGCCACCCGCCGCCGCCGTCGTCCCGCCACCGCCGGACGCTGCTCCGTCCGTCCAGACTCTGGCCCTCCGTTTTCCTCTTCATCTAGTCTCCTCTCCTCTTTGTGGTAATTTAATTTTAAGATTTATTATTTATGTTATTTTTTCCTTCAAAAATTTAATTTATATGAATATTATTTTTAGATTGGAGGTAGAATTGAAGTTATATTGTTGTATCAATTGAATTGCACATGTATAATTATAAATTATAATTGTTTGATTTATTATTTATGTGAAATTGACAAATTATGGAATTAGGGATATTTGTTAAATTGAATTTAGATGAATATGATTTTATAAATTATTTGTTATTATAATTTATTATTGTTTCATAATGCTTTTGAATTTTATAAGAATGAATTCAATTTATATATTTTCCCCATTTGATATTTAATAGGTTATGGACAATTTTTTAATTCGAAGTATAGGAAAACCTTATTGTATCGTACTCGATTTATTAAATTATGTACTATTTTAAATTATTTTTGAGTTAATTTTTTAAAATTTAAATTTAAGTAGTATTATCCAGCCCCACCTGAAATAAATTCCTGGTTCCGCCACTGAAGTACACTACATACAACTAAGGTTTCATACCGTGAGCGGGAATTGAATGTTAGCCTAGCAGTTGAAGTCTAGTGCTACTACCATGAGGTCATGGGTTCAATTCCCACCAGGAGGGATTTTATTGGGTTCATTTGAGTTATTGCCCATTAAAAAAAAAAAAAAGGTTTCTTACCGTGAGAATTGCTTTAATGTGTGATTCCATGTCAATTCAACAGTTGAACTCTGCTCTTCTTTGAGCTGAATCAACAGATCCAGAATATTATTCTTCTCATATTCGGGTCGATTTGTATTCAAGTGCTCTTTTATGAGCTCTTCATAGAATGAATCTAGTTTCTTAGCATTCCTTTCAAGCCGATGAATCATTCCCGTGATATAATCAATCCAACCTAGCCGAGGAAAATAATCAGACACAGAATTTACCCAGAAGTTCCTCAGTTTCTTGCAGAATTTCATGTCCCGCGATATCAGCAGCGCTGTTCTCCCCAAAAGCAATTCGACATATAATGCTGCTGGTTAACGAAACCATTGTCCATCTCAGATTGATTAAAGTTTGGGATGAAGACGAGAGAATGTATATTTGGTTTAGCAACTTGCCTATTTCGTCCTAATGGGTGTGGCGAAAAGATTGCAGTTTCTTGATGCTCAAGAGATGAAGAACAGTATCTTCCTCATTTCCCTCCAATAATCGCCATAGGGCGAAAACCTTATGTCGAGGCCATTGTAGGTCTTCTCGAAAATGCAATATCGTGGTTTCTAAAGGGCTGTTTTGCAAATTCGGCCGAAGAAATCACTATCGCTCTGCGTTTTCCCAGCTTTAGGGAAAAGAGGGGGCCGTATTTGTAAGAGAGTTTCATCAGATACTCGTGAGGCTTTGCGCTGTCGAATTGGTGCAAGTTTCCGATGAATGGAAGCCTGGAGGACCTGGGGGATGGTGACTGTTTTTAAATTTGAGGGTTTTTTGTTATTGTTGTTCAGAACGAAACTGGCTATGATCGAAGGAACAAGTATAAGGAGGAAAAGCCAGGAATCCATTGTTGTTGGAAAAGCTTGATTTGTTTGGTTCATTAAAGTCACATGTATAAAGATCTTTCAGTGGCTTCTAATTTGGACGTGTCTATAATGATTGGATTTTTGCCTACGTTCCTCATTACGTACTCAAATATAGGGGTGTGCCAAAAAAAAAATAAAATCAAAACGTAAGAATCTAACCGAAAATTGAATAATTTGAATTTGAATAAATTGAACTAAATTTAATATTAAAATATTTAATTATTTGAACCGATTAAACTGAATCATGAATATGGTTTATGGTTTGATTTTCGATTTCTAAACAAAAACTGAAAAACCGACCCAAAAATCAAATTATAATATACAAATTAATTAAATATATAATATAATCTAATAAAATATATAAAATATATTATAAAATTTTAAAATGGGAATTTTCATACAATTAGAGAAAATAAAGGGACGGACCACTTTAGAAAAATTAATTAAAAGTGCCGAACAAAACTGATACAATTTTGATCCATGCCTTTGTGCTCCAATATATTTGGCTATATGCTTTGGTTGTGAATTTACGAATTACTTCTTCATTAGCTAGACGACATTTTTAGCTTTCCTTGTTCTTTGATTTACGAGTTGACGTCTTTTTCTCAGTAAACAATTGAATGTTTGGATGAATGTAAAAAATTAAGGGCTGATGTTAAAACACATCATACTTGTTATATGTTTGTTGGAAGGGAGAAAATGAGTGCTTTATTTAATTTCAATTTTTTTTACACTTTTATTTGCTAGCCGTTTAATTTGGTTTATCCAAATATACATTTGAATTGAAATCGAAAATCGAAAAACCGAATTCAAATAAATCAAATCTAATTTTTTTTCATACATGATTTAGTTTTCAATTTTGGCTTTGTAAAATATCAATCCGATTAAATCAAATTGAATGAACCAAAACATTTGAAAATCGAACCGGTGCCTTCCCCTGCTCAAATACCACTAAATGAACAATTTTGTTTAGCAACATAGTAGCATGAGTATTTTCCTTTAATTCAGATAAATTCTCCTGAACATGTGATGTAATTGCCGTATTTTTCAAATTAAACATTATATCTTAAATTTAAGATAAAGTTTTTAAAAAAATATCTTTCCATATGCCTATGAAAAGATGAATTTTAATTAGATTAATATAAATTTAGGAGTTTATACTCTACATCAAGTGAAACATTTAATTTTTGATTTGAAACATTACTCTCTGTGTTTCTTTAATAGTGGCACACTTTCTAATTTGATGTGTTTTTTTTATATTGACACATTCTATTTATGGCAAGTTTAAGGTTATTACATCCACTCATTTTACTTTTTCTTCTTTCAATTCAATTTCATTCACTCATTTAGCATCTCCTAAATTCTAATCCCAAAAAGTGATGTGTCACTATTAGAGAAACGGAGGGAGTACATATTTAGAATAAAACATATAAATTATATGTTTTACTCTAAATATGCATTGTTTTACCATGAATATGTAATGTTTCTAACTTAAAATATGCATGTGACTTTATCCAAATAGCTTATAACCTGATTTTGACCCGAATTTTAATTGCTTTAACCCTCAAATTTTCATCTTTTTTTGTGATAAAATTGCATTTGAGTCCTTGGTCTTTTCATAACTTGTCAAAAAATGGTCAATCAAGAGACAAACTCTAAAATTAAATATTGTATCTTTCAATCTAAATACTATATTTTCAATTTAAACATTGTACTTCTTGTATTTTCACGACACATTTTATTATGAGATGGTCTCCTGTGAGGCAGCCTAAACTTTAGGCAGGGGCATTTATGCAATTCTAACAATATTCTAGCTTTAGGGACCTATCTCTAATAATTTTACAAGGACCTATCTCTACTTATTTTACAGGGATCTATCGCTAATAATTTTCAGGGGCTTTTTGGTCCCATTTTTTCCCATCATTTTCCCGCCATTTGCAATCTGCAAAAAAAAATTCATTTTTTTAAAATTTAAGAAATGCAAAAAATCAATATGATCAGTGAACTGAAAATTATAAACGTTAATAAAAAATAGCAGAACATTAACAAAAAATTATAAAACATCAACTAAAAAATTGCAGTAAAAAATATATAAAAAGGCAAAGTCTTGGGAAATGCCGTCTTTCCATAGACTTATGGAAAGACGGAATTTAATTAGAATAATAAAAGGTAAAAGGTCTTATTTGTAATATTAAAAACTTATTATGCAACGTGTAGTATTTATAAAGTTTATAACCCAATTCATTCTACCTAGAAATTTTATCTTCATTTCTTCCAATTTGCACTTTAAACCTTGGTCTTTAGAAATTTTATCTTCATTTCTTCCAATTTGCACTTTAAACCTTGGTCTTTTCATGACTTGTGGAAAGACCGTCTTTCAAGAGATGAACTCTATAAAAAATCAAATAAAACAACAAAAAATTATATAAAAAATCAATTTAAATTAAAAAAATTTGATAAAACACGTCGATCACAACTAACAAAAAATTAACTGATAAAAACATCAACAAAGTTAAATTATCAATTTTTTTAAAAAAAAACTACAAACAACAACCTATATCACCCAAAAGCTAAAAACATCAATTATTATCATCTAAACTTCACCCAAAAAATGAAAAATGCCAACCTGAGGAAAAAACACTACAAAACATCAACCATATCACCAAAAAAGCTAAAAACATCAACCCCAATCACCTAAACTCACCTAGAAAATGAAAAACATCAACATGAGAGAAAAAAAAACTAAAAACATAAAAAAAAAAGCTACGATACCTCAAGAGTATAAATTATTCACTTTGAAAATCATAAAAAATCAACAGATGTTTTTTAAAAACTACAAATATCAACCTATACCACCCAAATTCTACAAACATCAACTCCTAACACCTGAACCTCATTCGGAAAATGAAAAACATCAACATAAGAAAAAAGACACTACAAAAATCAGCTCCTATTACCAAAACCTCAGTTGGAAAATGAGAAACATCAACATGAGAAAATAAAAAAAACTACAAATATCAATTCATATCACCCAAAAGCTTCAAAACATAAACTCCTAACACCTGAACATCATTCGGAAAATAATTTTAAAAAAATAAACATAAGAAAAAAATACTACAAACATCAACTCTTATTACTAAAACCTCAGCCGAAAAATAAAAAAATCAACATGAGAAAATAAATAAGTAAAAACTACAAATACAAATTCATATCAACAAAAAAAAACTACAAAACCTCAACTCATATCAATTAAATCTCACCCGAATAATGAAAAACATCAACATAAGAGAAAAAAAAGCTAAAATCATTAACAAAAATTATAGTACCTCAAAAATAAAAATTCTTCAAAAAAAAAAGAACATAGTAGGATATGAACCTAGGTCTCCTACCTCAAAGCCTATAGCAATAACCACTACACCAAATAATCTTATTGAACATAGACTCAGTCAAATAATATTAAACCTCAGCATATACATCAAAAACATAAATTCTTCAAAATAAAGGTTACAGTGAGATTCGAACCCCAAACCTCTAACCTCTTCAACAAGGGTCATAAACACCAGACCAAATAATCTTTGGTTATAATAAGATCAGTTAAGAAATAAATAAACCTCAGCAAGTCTTTGAAAAAAAATCACAATATTAAACCTCATCCCATGAAGAAGAACCTCAGTTCACCACCGTCGTCCGATGTCCGCCGCCTCAGGCCGCCGTCGCTGTCCGCCACCACAGTCCGCGTGAGGTCCCGTGCGTCATTATCGTCGGGCATGTGCATATCACGTGCGTTGTCTTCTTCTTATTTAACCATCGGCATTGCCATCGTTTTCTGCTTCTTTTTGCCATCGTTATTGCCATGCTCGCCATTGCTATCGCTGCGCCTCTCTGTTGCCGTTGCAACGCCTCAATCCCCTACCACCGTCGTTGATTGCTCCTAGCTCTTACCTTCACCGTCGATTGCTCCTCAATCGCCATCGCCTCAAACCCTAGCCCCTGTCGTCGCAGTCGATTGCTCCTCGCCGCCGTGACTTTGCGTTCAACTCCATCTCTGTGCGACACTGTCCGTGCAACAAAGCGTAACCGTCGGCAACGAGTCGAGGCTTTGATCTGGATCTGAATCGCCAGAGCTCAACGACTTCGCGGAGGCTTTGCTGTGTGAAGCTTCGAGTCTTCGACAGAAGAAGAAGCGCGGCGGAAACCCGACAAAATCGAACGGAATCCAGCGAAATTGGGCGGAATCCGGCGATAACCGTCAATCGGAAGCGGTTTCCAGTGGGAGGAGGTGGTTCCTTATTGGAGGAGGAGAAAAGAAGAATGAAAATTCTGATTTTTTTGTGATATTTATTGTATTTTGATAATTGCATAGTAGGTTCCTAAACTTGTAAAAGTGTTACTTTAGGTGCTATTGTAACACTTTGAACCTAAAGTAACACTTTTACATGTATTACCTTAGGCGATGTTACATTAGATCTAACATAACGCTTTTTTTAAAATTTAGGTAACACTTTTCAAAAGTTTAAGTAACACTTTATAAGCTATTGTAACATTTTAAATAAGTCTTGCAAGGAAAGTGTTACGATAGCTCTAATTTATAGTAGTGAAACCCCTTCCCAAATGAAATTTCTTATAATTGCACAATAAACCCTTACCTAAAGTTTAGGCTGTCTAATTCAAAACTTTGTGTTTTATTATATGTTTAATATATAATGTGAAAAATAAAAATAAAAATAAAATAATTTTTAAATACAAAAAAATTTATATAAAAAATTCTTTCCTAATACTTGACTTTTAGAGAAAAAAACTATTAGCCATTTGGTCAATCACTCTTCAAACTCCATTTATCGCATTACTCCGCCACACTATTGTTTAAAACTATGCTCGTCCGCTGCCGGTGCCGAGTTGTTCAAGTCAAAACCGATGAATTTTGACCATAAAAATAAAAAAATTATTAATAGTTTCGCATTAAGCAGACATTCCATTTTTTTTAAAAAGAAACAAAGAGACTTGCACTTATATTACTATCACATCCCTGATTATGTCATATGCTACATTGTGGGCATTAGTTTCTACCGATCTAAACACTTTCATTACATGGATATTTGTGAAAATCATTGCTAACATTATGACGCTCCTGACTAGACCCTTTAGACCTGGTGGAAGATTCAGAAAGTTGTTGATGTGGTTCATGCAGATGTGATTTGCACTCCTATTTCTTGTGTGAGCCATTGCTTCGTGTATGGCTATGAGCTTTGCCTGATGCAGTATGTACGACCCGGGATCCCTGCCAACTGGTTGAGTTGATTCCTTGTATAGCGCACCATACCATGACTGCCTTGTCATCCTGTACCTTAAAAATTGCACCTGTGTTGATGTGTATCTAGCTATCATAGTCCGGGTTCAAATGTCCCTCCTATGTATACCACAATAGGCTCATGTCTCCCACTTATGCTTGTTTCAGTTGTGCCAGTTGCACCTAATTTGCCACGAGTTCCAGCGCAGTCTATGATGAATTGGGTTGACTACTACTCTTTGGCTTGACTGATCATCTCGGGGTCTTCTTTGTAAGTCGCCTTGATAATAGCTAGTATCGTCTCAACCGTCAGCACTAGTTATTCTATTGTTGTCATTTCTTGCACACCAAATTGCCTATATAATAATGCAGATGAGGTTTATGTCCTCCTTTTTCCGGTGCTACCTTGAACCAATGCCAAAGCCATAGTTCCAGTTGCAGTTGTGCACCTTGACCAAAGTTAAAGCCCAACCTGGAAGCACTCCATACCCTTCTTGCAATGTCACATTCGAGAATCATATGTGATGGTGTCTCCACATGAGTGTGGCACATTTGGCAGTAGGGTGATACCTCCATCTTTCCGATTCTTAGTGCTGGTCATGTAGGTGTCGCGTTCTGTACCAGTCTCTAGACAAGGAACTTGACCTTTTCTGGTATCTCCGAGTGCAAGAGTTTCTTCCACAGGTGTCGGTCGTCCCTGGTGTGTATTGATGTTTTGGAGGCTGATTGGTTCTGGCTAGTGACCTTGTTCCATGCCTTGTGGTGCCCACTTTTGACCGTGTACTTGCCTAGCCAGTCATTTCCCTAGAATTTGTAATCCTTTTGTCCCAGTGTGGCGATGGATTTGTGGATTCTAATAATGTCTTTCACTATCTTTGGCTGGAAGAACAACCTTAGTGGTGGCATACACCACTTCTTGTGGTCGTCTATGAGGTCGCTGACTTTAAAACCCAATAATGGTAATAGCTGCCTATCCCACCTAATGAGATTTTTTTTGGTTAGGGATCCACTCATCCGGATGTCTATGTCCCCACCGTCTACCACTTTCCACTTCAATTCGGTCTTCACTAGGTCTCTGCCCCATAGGATGCCTCTCCAGCCCTGCATGGAGCCTTTTTTTGGTTTGACCGTCAGAAAGTCTTCATTGTTGCAGTACTTGTTGAGGAATAGTTTGGAAAAGAATGATTCTTTGTCATTTATGATCTTCCATGCTAGTTTACCTAATAAGGTTGGGTTCATTTGCTCCATTGACCGCATCCCTAGTCATCATTTCCATTTTGAGTGGTACAATGAGTTCCATGACTTCCAGTGAATTCCCTTCCCCTCCACATCCCCGGCCCATATGAATCATGCCATATGGCTATCTATTTTTTTGCGACTGTAGAAGGTATTCTAAAAGTGCTAAGAGTGTACTGTGATGTCGATGCGAGGCCATGCTTGCTGAGGGTAATCCTTCCAATGACCGAGATGTCTCATGCCTTCCATGTTGTCATTTTTTCTTTCACTCTCTGGGTTAATATTCCAAACACCCGGACCTTTGTTCCTGAGAAATCTTTATCATGGCCTCAGAAGTTTTCTTTGAGCAGGTCTTCGAATACTCAGAAGGATTGGCAGAGTCGTTCCTTTGTTGTTGGATCTGTGTTGGGGATGAATAGGACTGCCAATTTTTGGAATTCGATTCTCTGTCCTGAATATGCCGCAAAAAACTTTATGGTTTGCACTAGATTTGTTGATCCTTTTTCTGAGATATTAAAGATTATGATATAGTCATCTGCGAACATCAGGTGTGACACTAGTTGGGCCGTTCAATTTATCTTGACCCCTGCACAGACTTCCTGGAACTCATTTGACGTGAACATAAATGAGAAGGATTCCTGACATAGGACAAAGAGAAAAGGAGACAAGGGGCACCCTTGCCTAAGTCCCTGTTTTGACTTGAATGGTTCTGAGGTTGTCCCATTGAGCTTTATGGAGTATGGCACTGTAGTGACGCACTTCATTACCCAGCCTATCCATTTTTCCGTGAAGCCCATCCATCTCATCATCTATTCGAGGAAGTTCCATGAAACTCGGTCATAAGCCTTGCTCATGTCGTTCTTCATTGCCGCTATTACTTGCTTCCCTGTTTTTTTTATTGCGGATGAATTTAATGACTTTGTGGGCTACTAGTGAGTTTTCCACAATAGATCTCCCTTGCACAAACGTCGATTGGTTTCCTGAGATGAGCAGGCCCATGACCTTCTTTATTCTGTTTGCCAGTACCTTGGCAATTATTTTGTATGTAACATTGCATAAAATGATCGGGCGCAGATCTGCTGGTTCTTTCGGCAACTTCTTTTTCGGGATCAGGACAAGTGTTGTGTGGTTCCACTCTTCCGGCATTGACTATATCGAGAAGAAACGTTGTACTGCTTTTGTTACTTGCTTCCCCCACTTCTGGCCAGTAACGCTAGTAGAAACTTGGTGGTAACGCCTTCCACTTATCCATTTGAAAGATGGATGTCTTAATCTCATGTGAGGTTATTGGGCTTTTCAATTCCTCCCGCTGATTCCTTTCTACGCTCTTATTTATGAGGTTCAAGATGTACTGCACGGTCGACTCTCCTAAGGCGTCTGCTGGCATTATTGAGTTTGTAAGGAATACCCAGCTTACATGGCTGTATACCAGTGATTGGAGGTTCTTCGATTTTGATATCTATCTTCCTGACTCATTCCTGAGCTTAGTGATGTAGTTCCTTCCTTACCTTTTCTGGGCCCAGCTGTGGAATATTTTGGTATTTTTGTCCCCATCGCTTAGCCAAGTTGATCCCATCCTCTGCTTCTAATAGTCTTCCTGCATTGATAAGAGCTCTTCTAGCTTTTTAGTCTTCTCATGCATTCCATCGGCATCTTTTTTTCTTTGTTTTGCACCTAGTTGCTCCTCTACCCGCTTTATTCTGTTCTCCAGTTTTCCCACATTTTCCTTCACCCAGTTGTGGAGCCTAGTTGTCGTTTGGAGGAGCTTCCCGTTGAAGTTGGCTTTTGTGTTAGTCAGGTTTCCTGCTGCCCTTGTGATGTCTGTCCCCGTTGGGGGTGTTGGTGTTTGCGCTTCTGGTCTCCAATATGTCTTACCACCTCCTTTGTGTGGTTGAATCTGACCCAGTAGAATTCAAATCTTTTTCTCATGGACCTGTTTGGGTCTCTTCTCCTTGGATGTGTGTTGATTGTGAGGATTCCATGGTCTGATCTCATGATCGTATGATTCGTGAGGCAGTGTCTCTTGAATATCGTTGTCCATGCCGTGTTTGCGAACGACCTGTCTAGGCGTTCTAGGATCAGTTGACTACCTCTCCTCCCATTTAACCAGGTGAACCATCGCCCCTTGTTCTTGAGCTCCTTCAATTCCGCTCCCACGATTAATCTATTGAGGTCTTTCGCCTCCTCAGGTGATACTGGTCTTCCTCATTACTTATCTTTTCCCTCCAGAACTTGGTTGAAGTCCTCTGTGATGAGTGTAGACATAGTGTTTTTTTGTAGCAATGCTTCAATGCTCACCTATACCGGTTTCCGTTGAGGAAGGTCGGGGGGCCCATACATAAGGATCAACATCCATTCACTGCCTTGGACGGTCGTGATTTTGTAACATACAAAATTTGGGCAGCTCTTTACTACCGCTACAAGGATGTCAATGGACCAGGCTATGCAGAGCCCTCCACTCGCTCCTACAGATTCTATTACTTCTCAGTTGGTGAAATAAGATCTACCTAACTACTTACTAATCTTGCTTTAGCTACACTTAGTCTCCATAAAAAATACGATATTGGGGTTATACGTGTTGATGTGGTTGTTTAGTACTTTCACTGTCAAAGGGTGAGTCAGACCTCTGCGATTTCAACTGAGTAGATTCATATACCCCTGTGTGGTTATTCTGGACCAACCACCGATGTACTGCTGTTGGAAAATGATGGTTAAAATGTTGAAATTCGTTAACTTTTAGGGATTCGTTTTGAGTGGGACCCGAATAGATTTTGGGTCAATGGATGTCATTTTTGGGTTCTCCTCCGCGAGTACTATAAAATTGACTATTTAAACTCTCAAAACGGATCAAGGGTGAATGAGATATGAATGTTTTAAATATCACTCTTGAAAGAGGAAAAAATAGGCGGAAATTGGCCCAGATTAATTTTTCTCTGGACTGTCCAAAATGCGTATGGACCGCATGGAAGTCTCTGGAAGGCCCAATCGCATAGTATATATGGAATTGCTTGTGTGTAATTCTTAAGAGATAAGAACAAAATACTTCCATATTTTGTGACATATCTTGTCTTAAATAAATATGCGGTTTACCATGTTTAATACGATGAAGAATATTTGTGCAAATATTTCTTCCTTTTCCAGCAGATTTGATTCGAGTATTCATGGAATATCTCGGATTTGGTGAGTTGGTGATTGGAGAATATTCTTCTCTAATTACAGAAAATTAGAAAATCATGTTTCCATGATTAGGGTCTCTTAGAGCAGTATAAATAGAGCCTCTAAGTCAGTCAGAAAATACACACCATTTCTCAAGTCCCTCCATAGTCTAAACTTGAGTCTTCTGTCTGTCTTTCTCGAAGTTTCCATTTGGTGCTCTGTCGAGGTGATAGTCCTTCGGGCCTTGCGTGAATCCGAGGTAACTCTTACGTGTTAATTGTTACCTTCGATGGTTTTATCCTAGGGAACGATGTCCACGACGGGACTCATTCGTTTCAAGGGCAGCGAGTGTTACTCGTGACTCCATCATTACTTGAAACATGATTTATGCTTTGATTATTTGTAATTTAAGCGTTTCGATTGTATGCTTGAATAATTAATAAAAAATTATTATTCTTGCATATATTAATTGCTCGTTCAATTTTGTTATTTGATTTTCCGTATGATATAATCAATATATGTCCAACAGTCTTGAAACGAATGAAATTTGTTGAATTATATTGATTCCAAATAATCTGCATACGGACATGGCATATTGCTTTCGTCAAAACAGTGCGCCAGAATATATGATCAAGAAACTTCCAAATTTTCCATGCAATCAATATGCATGTAATGCTGTAGTCAAAAATATGCTGCAATCATAAGCATATATTACTTGCATGCCATATTTATTAATCTGATTGCATGCTTGGTTATTAATCTGCATGCCATATTTATCCGAGAATTTAATTGCATACTTTATGGAAATTGTATGTTTTAAAAAAATATGCATGCTAATGGTTTTGGTTATTTATAACAAAATCATATTGAGCAATTTGTTATGTATAATTATTTAAAATATTATACTATGATATTTGAGATTTGTACATATATTTAACGATGGAAATCTTTTGCATGTACACATTGGTGAATCCGAGTATACACGGTTGTATCTCTCTTATGGAAGAGAAACTAGGCATGGAGATACAGCAGGATTTGCTTGGCAACATGAATGAATCAAGAGTGTAACCACGGTTGTGCTAACTATGGTACGTATACACGTTGATTAAAGTGAATCATGACATATGCTTTATATACATATATTGCTTGGATTATATTTGATAACCATTTGCGTGAATCTGGGCGTGAACAAGACTTTGTTACAAAGAGTGTTATGTGAATAATATGTGCACATATATGTCCAGTACACTAAGGCTATCGAATTTGATGGTGAATGTATTTTGTTATATTAATCACTTGATTATGTGGAAAACTGAGTTGAGCATGTATGTTAAATTACATGGCGTAATTATGGAAATATGCTGATTCCGTGATATTCATGCTTATGAGATTAAATGTTGATATGGTAAGAACTCATATTTGATTCTTTGCATGAAAGATTGAATTAAATTTACAGGGAAAAAAAATGCCATGAGTTTAGAATATGGGATCAGACATTATTATTCAATTACATGAAAGCAGTACACATGTTTGGAAATTATGAGACATGTTTAATTTCCGAAGCCCTTGAAATGTTAGAGTATTTGCTCAAATACTTAATCAAATGTTGAAATACCTATTTTGCATGGTATAATAATTTGGTGATGTGGGCTGCTCATGTTGGTTAAAGATTTAAACCATATTTGTGTGCAAATGTGCTGCTAGTGATTCATGACTTTTATATGCTTGGTCTGAGAATCGCATGCGAAAAATTGGTAAACTTCATTTGCACTTAAACATGACATCTCTCGCCAAGAGTGTAATATATTCGTGCATGAATGAAGTATGTGACATTGGGTTATTTGATCCATGATGTATTCTCGTTCATTTAGGGACTTGATTTAGCTGCATATAAAAAAAAATTTAGATCTATGTTGTGTCTAAAATTGGGTTATGCTTTTATATGCTATGATTAGATTAATTGTTTGGGAAAGTGCCTTTTTTATGCAATGAAAGGTTTGATGAGGCTTGTTCTGATAATTGACTATCTTGATTGATCGTTTACGAGCATATGGCTCACGAGTGACAATTGTTAGATTGCATAGATAGAGCATATGGGCTCGAAGTTCGACATATTCTGGTTATTTTGTATGACCTGATAAATGTGAATGTGAAGACATTAGTTTACGACTATGTCTAGGGTATTGGTTCTTGTGAACCATGGTATAAACCCTAAAGCATGAGTTATCATGACTATGCTAAAAACCTTTGATTATTTGTAATCAAAGAATTGAGGGGAAAATCTCAAGAATTTGGTTGGGAAAACTAAGAATCCTGAGAATGGGAATCCAAAACCTTTTGGTCAAATCTCTTGATTTATGGTTGAAAAATCTAAGAATCATGAGATATGGAATCCCAAGACAATTGGTCAATTCTCTAGATTTTTGGTTGGAAAGCCTTAGAATTCTGAGATGAGGAATCCTAATACAATTAGTCTAGAAACCCTAAGACACGAGGTTTTGAGAAACTTAACACGTGTGGGGATGTTTAATAAAACCAGCCCAATGTGGGGGATAGACGAAAACCTAAAAATTCAACGACCATATGAATTTTGATAGGTACTTGAGGTGAAACGTCATCACGAGAGATTTGAATCAAGTTGATCAAGTCGGGAGGACTTTAACTCGAACCAAAAGGGTAAACTCGAAATTGAGTCTAGCAATGCACTCAAACTTGAGTCGAGCAATAGACTTGAATGTGGTTCGAGCATAAAGGCACTTAAGTTTGATTTGAGTAGTCTGAAAGTAAAGTGCAGTTATACTGAAACTTGACTTTAAAATGGGCATGAAATTGTGTGGAGTTGGTAAACTCACACTGCGCCCTAGTGAGAGTTAATTGAATCCTCGATTGATTGATACTACATTGGTGGTGGTATTGGTCATGCGAGGAAGAACAATTAATTGAGATCGGGAAGTTTAGTTATCTCTAATCCCAAGGGAGTTGAAGGAATAAGAGAGACTTTCACGATAAAAGATCAATACATGAAGGTGTTTTGATTGTTGAAAGGATCTAGCCCTAAAAGAACTTTCATGGGTAAGAACCTAGTGTTTGATTTATTATTGAACACACGGACTTTTAGTATGTTGGGTTTGTATATTAACGAAACCACTTACGTGATGCACAGAAAACATATGAGGTTATCTGTGACCATGATGTGAATACATAGAGTCCTTTGGGAAATGTGATTCACAATGTAGACATTTGCAAGATCATTGCTAGAAATGATCAAGCGTTGTGGGGGATCCTTTAAGTTGGCTGGCGATCTTTTAAATAAGATACCCCAAGAAGGAGGAAAATAAAGCTCCTCATAGAGCCATCCTAAAAGTTCTTTCGAATGTGTGGGTTGGCGTATTGCGGATATAGTAAAAGGAATACTTAAGCAGTATCTTTACTAGATATGCACAATGTTCAAGTGCTATCAATTTCTTGAAATTCACAAGAAATATTATACAGAAACTAGAAATATATCTTGATGGAAAATGTATTTTGTGGAAGTTTCTGTTAAAGATCCTGATTTATCTTAAATGGACTCATTAAGGATCAGGGATAAACCAACGAAGGAAACAAGATTCCATGAAATAATTTTTGTGGAAAGTGGTGATCAATAGAGAGATTGATCTACCATGAGTGCAAATCACTAGAGTACTAGTAGATTTGAACAATTAGTTAGTATATTTGTGTACTTGATGGGTGTTTTCTAGACGTGAGAATGAGTCCAAGGGTGATGGTACTTGCTATCAAGGTTTTGTGAAAGCTAGAAGTACATCTAATGTACCTAAATGATTATTTGGAGATTTAGATATTAAGATCTGAATAGAGCAAAATGAAAAGCTCAATGCTCCTAAATGACCTATCATGTGACCAAACTAATTGTTGTTTATCCAGTGTTATTGAATCAATGAGTTTGATGAAGGCTCATTGATGGTTAAATGATCATGTCATTTATGTCTTTGAATTGATGATTTTCTCATTGATAGTAAAATTGATACGATGATTGAGTCTCTAGGAGATATGTCGTATTCAATGGAATGACTCTAAACATTATGAGTTACCTTTTTGTAAAGGTGAGGTGTCTCTTAAGAAGAGAACTCAAGAGTTATTGATAGTCTGTTGTACTTATTAAAGTGCACATTAGACAATTCTTACAACGGATAGTAAGATGATACACGAGTAATCTAGAAAAGATCACTGGAAACAAGCTGTGTGTGAGACTCGTGGATATGGCTTGAGTTGTGTAGAGAAATGGTTCTCTCATGCTAGTTTCATAGAGGAATCTATGTCTATTGTGTTGGAAAAAAAATTGGGAAAGATATGCCCTAGGATGACCAAAGCACTTTTATGCGTATTGGTGTAGCGTAAAGCTTGTAGCTTAAAGCCATATCGATGATGGTGTGTCTCGACATAGACACTTCACCATTGGAAGACTACTCTCTACGAGAATTATTGATGTTGACTACGTAAGGTCAATATGATAAGAGTTGCGATTCTTTGACGAAAGGATTGAATTAATTTCTTGACGAAGAAATTGAATCGAGAGTTAGTTGAGAACTCATCGAAAGGAATATGACGAAGTCCAATAAATGGTGGGTTACGTACGTGGACACCCAACCTGTGTGACTGGAGATCCCAAGATCTAGGTCCAAAGGGACAACTAAACTGCAAAGACCCATCGCGATCACTATGGGAGTTTCATACCTCCTGTCTTATTCCTATAATGAAGAAACAGTGATGTGAATGGAGGTTAAGCATTAAATTGCTTTTAATGATTCAAGGCATCGAGTATGTAGTACTCGAAAGAGTGCAATAGTTTGCGGAACTGCTCTTACGCCAAGAATCACCTATGTAAGCGAGAAGTGTGGCCGCTTCGAAAGGGAATTGTTGGGACGCAATTCTTTAGAAACCTTACAGAACTAGGCGTGTGCCATGGCCTGATTAATGGACACAACCGAGGAAAGCGCAAGGGCTACGAAAGATGTCTGTGGGAAGTGCATTGTCGTTCACACAAGCGGTTGGGGAAGTTCAAGGACATCGCGTCTACTTCCTAACCAGTGGGCTAAGTGTACTCTCTCAAGGGAAAGTTCAAAGGGTGACACCTACTTATCCTATGCAGCATCTATGCCGTCGAAATGAATCTATCACCAAGTCAAACTCTATGTCTGACGTGATTGTTCTGATTCCTACATCAATATCTATTCATGTGGGGGATTGTTGGAAAATGATGGTTAAAATGTTGAAATTCGTCAACTTTTAGGGCTTCGTTTTGAGTGGGACCCAAATATATTTTAGGTCAATGGATGTCATTTTTGGGTTCTCCTCCGCGGGTACTATAAAATTGACTATTTAAACTCTCAAAACGGATCAAGGGTGAATGAGATATGAATGTTTTAAATATCACTCTTGAAAGAGGAAAAAATAGGCGGAAATTGGCCCAGATTAATTTTTCTCTGGACTGTCCAAAATGCGTATGGACCGCATGGAAGTCTCTGGAAGGCCCAACCGCATAGTATATATGTAATTGCTTGTGTGTAATTCTTAAGAGATAAGAACAAAATACTTCCATATTTTGTGACATATCTTGTCTTAAATAAATATGCGGTTTACCATGTTTAATACGATGAAGAATATTTGTGCAAATATTTCTTCCTTTTCCAGCATATTTGATTCGAGTATTCATGGAATATCTCGGATTTGGTGAGTTGGTGATTGGAGAATATTCTTCTCTAATTACAGAAAATCAGAAAATCATGTTTCCATGATTAGGGTCTCTTAGAGCAGTATAAATAGAGCCTCTAAGTCAGTCAGAAAATACACACCATTTCTCAAGTCCCTTCATAGTCTAAACTTGAGTCTTCTGTCTGTCTTTCTCGAAGTTTCCATTTGGTGCTCTGTCGAGGTGATAGTCCTTCGGGCCTTGCGTGAATCCGAGGTAACTCTTACGTGTTAATTGTTACCTTCGATGGTTTTATCCTAGGGAACGATGTCCACGACGGGACTCATTCGTTTCAAGGGCAGCGAGTGTTACTCGTGACTCCATCATTACTTGAAACATGATTTATGCTTTGATTATTTGTAATTTAAGCGTTTCGATTGTATGCTTGAATAATTAATAAAAAATTATTATTCTTGCATATATTAATTGCTCGTTCAATTTTGTTATTTGATTTTCCGTATGATATAATCAATATATGTCCAACAACTGCAACTTTGAACTTCACCTTCGCCTTGCATCAGTGTCCAGACTCATGACCATCCCTCCTTGTTCCTCTGCTGGCTTGGGGTTTATTTCTGGGAACTTTGACAGTGTTTTGGCAAGCCACTCATCTTCCGCCAATCTGGTGCACCTTTTTTTGTGAAAGGCAATTTCCCCCATTTCCTCCTACGTCACTCTTTTCCTTTTAACCGAGCCCACTTGCCGCCGGCATGTACTCCGACACAGCCCAGGGGATTGCTTCCTTTTGAGTGTTGGTCGGATCCAAGTTGTCTCTGGGATGTAGTGTTCCCGCAGGTTCCTGTATGGTGCTTGAGGGCCAGCCCCACCACTTCCTTGCTTTTGAAATCCATAGTATTGTTGAGTTGCCTCACCCTTTCCATATTCTTCTCTACGAGGATCCTAGTAGCAATTTTCGATTTAGTCTGATGTTGCCTCTTCTTCCAACACATGCAATGAGCTTCCTTGCCATGTCACTTTGGTACAGAGAGCTGGAGTAATCTGCCCTCGATTAGCTGCAGGGCCGGTTGTGGGCAAGCCCAAACAGCCCTACAGAACCGGGCCCCAAAATTTTTGGGGCCCCAAAATAATATGCATGTGTATTATATATATTAGGAAAAAAATAAATTCAGAATGTAGAATCAGTTTTCCTTCCTGCGCAAAAGCCAAAAAGGCAGAAACCTCTCGCCTGATTCCCAATTTATCGCCTTCAACTCTTCCACTCCCCAAAATTTTCTCCTTTCAATTTCTTTTATTTTCTTTCAGTTTCCAAAACCCATTAAAATTCTTATCTCCCCCTAAAATTACTCTAGGATTCAGTTTTCCAATGAAGAACGTTGTCAACCGTTCGACTAACCTCGTCGGAATAGGAGCCACAGAAACTTGGGCCTCATTTTTCATTTAGAACAGGGCCTCCAAATTGTCAGAGACGGCCCTGATTAGCTGTATTCGATGTTTGATCCACTTCAGTTGTTTCCTGTGCTTCCTTCAATTTTCTCCTCTCCCCTACCACCTCATTATCTGGGCTTAAAAATTCAGCTGGCCCATTTCTTCTTTCCTCAAAAATTCGCACGCTGGCCTCCTCAGTACCTGCGCCTACTTCGTTTTCCCCGGTGAATTGGGCAATGGCTCCGCGCCTTCTGTTGGTGGCCCGCTGTGGTTGGTGTCGCCGCCCCCATCTGCGGATGTCTTCGCCCCTCGTCTCCGGTGGTGCTCACCGCGGCGGATGGAGTTGCCGTATGTGGTGGGCCTCGTCCCGGGTAATTGCCGCCTCGGTTCAGGCTTCCGTTGCATTGGTGCCCGACTTTGAGCTACTGAGGTATTTTCTTGGGCCTTGGGTGGTAGGGTGGGTGTTGTTTGGGCTCTATTTGGGGTGGGTGGGCTGTATTAGATAGTTGGCCCAGGCTGAAGCTCTGTGTTGTTGGACTGGTTTTCGCCTCATCCTGCTGTTGAGAGGGTTGTTTGTTTCTTACTGAATCTCCTGGATGGGCTTGGGAATGGTGTGTGCTGACCTGTGTGGGGTTATTTGGTGTGGGTGGGGGCAAGATTGATTTATTAAGGCTCATTGTCTGGATTTTGTGGGTTGGGCTGTTCTATTGTTTTGGCATGGTTATGGGGTGCTGGTGAAGTGTTATATGTTGGGCCGATTGGTTGTTCTTGGTGTATTTGGTGTCAGAGGTTGGTCAACAGGTCCATTTCTTTGCTTTATTTCATTATTTCATTAATGAACGAGATCGTATAGAAAATGATATAGAAAATTTTGTAGGTTAGGAAATTAAGTATGTTAAGGTGATGCTCCAACAGTATTTTTACAAGTGTCAAAATATTTAAGAAAAAAAATGAGAAAGAAATTATAATTCAAATACATATACACTTGTCAAGATGTTATTGGACTATCACCCTAGCATACTTAATCTCATACCATACAAAATTTTCTTGATAATGATACCCGAGTTAGCTTTAGCTGTGATCTCCGCACTTTCCTCTACATTCATTACTCTTCCACCTGCCCTCATTAACTCCTTCCCGTCTTTTTCCATCTTGCTCCATCCCGCTCTCCGATGCCATCACATTCGCCTGCACTGCTCTTCTCTTTTCCTATTGGAATGATTGCTTTGCTCTGCCACTCTTTTCCCTCTCATGGCTTTTTGTCTGTATTGGCTGTTTTAAGCCACTTGATTCTCCCACTTGCCTTGTTAAGGGCGTCATTGGGGTAAGTTCTTTGGTCTCAAAGTCGAAGCTTGATAAGATTGGAGTTGATGAATTGATGGGTTCATTGATTCAGACTCCCATATGCCATCCCCGCGGGATTGCTTTACTCCTTCCTGCCTTTCTTTTAAGCTTTCACAATTTCTCCTCCTTGATTTTCCCCTTTTTGCTTCAGGTTGGCGGCTGACTCCAGATTGCTTTGATGACGCTCTGTATATTTATAACTAAATCTGTCTCGTCACCAAGCTCTCCAAACGAGATTGATAGGCCTATATCAAAATTGAGCCCAGCCCTTGTGTGGTCCAGCTAGTTCAGTTCTGAGTCAGCACCAAAATTCAGGTCTTCCAAGAAAGTCCCGTTAGTGAGGAACGACACCGTTACCGTTCCGTCTGTGAACGTATATTTCTTTAGTTCCAACTTTATTGGCAAGACATTGGTCTGTCACTGTTCCATCAGTGAGAATGTACCGCCTGTCTCCAACCACAATGCACTCCTCTATTATGATATTGCATGTCGCCTTCTACGTGCCTTATTCGGATTCCTCTGGTGTCCTGTGCCTCTTGTTCCATGTTTGGATCAGTTGCATGAGGTATATTATCGCCTTCTACTTGCCTTGTTTGGATTCCTCCGGTGTCCTGTTTGGATCAGCTGCCAGCCCATGTAGGTAAATTTCATTTACCTCATCTGCTTGAGTCATAACTCGTGGGGATTGGTCGTCTCTTGTCTCCGCCTCCACTAGGTGCAACTCTTGTGGGCTCTATGGATTATACTCCTGTTCTGTCTCCCACAACTCCTCCGCCGTGGGGTGAATCTCCGAGAAAATGACATGTTTGTGGCTACAGTAGCCACAAACGGAAATTGCGTGTGCAGGGCGCATTTCCGTAATGCGTCCTGCCATTTTTTATTTTTTTTTTTGCTTAATTCCGGTCAAATTTTTCAAACAAGCGACGAGCGGGTGACACGTGGGCAGGACGCATTTCCGTAATGCGTCCTGCCATTTTTTATTTTCTTTTTGCTTAATTCCGGTCAAATTTTTGACACAAGCGAGCAGCGGGTGACACGTGGGCAGGACGCATTTCCGTAATGCGTCCTGCCATTTTTTATTTTCTTTTTGCTTAATTCCGGTCAAATTTTTGACACAAGCGAGCAGCGGGTGACACGTGGGCAGGACGCATTTCCGTAATGCGTCCTGCCATTTTTTTTTAATTTCAGTCAAACTCGCCTGGAAAAAAAAATGGACGGCCGAATCGATGAGCGACACGTGGCAGTGAATTATTTTTCGAAAAATTTCCGGTCAACACTCGCAAATGGGCGGTCGAATTGTTGGGTGCCACGTGGAGCAGGTTGCATTATGGAAATGCTTCCTGCTGCAGCATAAATATTGCAGCTCCTTTCCTCCTCTTCCAGCATTTTCCATCTTCCTCATCTTCATCTTTCTCCTCACCCATTTCGCGAATTTTTCATTCTGCTAGGCAACATTCTGCCGGTGTGTTGCCATCCCGCCAATTCCCCTCCACTCATCTCCGGCATTGTGCTAACGGCGTCCCAACACTCTCGATGGCAGTTCGTATTTTGTAAAACATCCGGTATGGTTTCCTGGTTTGTTGCGCATTTTTTGTTTGGGTTTTCGTTTACTACTACTGATTTTCTGATGGGATTTTGGTTGTAGTTGAAAGAGCTCGACGTTGACCGCGTTGACCCGACGGTGACCGCTGTTGACTGCGTTGACCCGAGCCTTGACCGCCGCGAATACACACTGAACGCCTCGGATCGGCTGCCCTGACGTTGACCCGGCGTTGACCCCGCGTTGACCTGACGTTGACCCGGCATTGACCCGACGTTGACCCGCCTTTGACCGACCCGGCATTGACTGGATTCTCAGTAAGTCGCACACTCTCACCCACCACGTTATCCGTATGGATGTAGTTAATTGCGGCATGAATAATTATACGAATGTGTTCCAAGAGATTATGTGTGTATTACCCGCGGACTGTCAGTTGTTGGCTGTTGGGGTGGTTTATAATCCCTACAGATCCCGGAGGAATGTGGTTAATGTAATTGTATGTGTGCAATTGTGTGTGTACTTTGAATGATTAAGTCTGTGTCTGTAGTGTTGTCATAGTGGCCGGGTGTAGGAAATGTACGTACTTGACGATAGTGTGAATAGGAATGTCCGACGAGTGTGAATCTGAAGTTATGTGTTTTTGTGTTGCAGTTGGGCGATGTTTTTGGCGGTGTATATGTACAGAGGGGGTCAGATCAAGTTTGATTTGAGTGTGGGTGTGTATTATGATCCTCCAATACCGGAGCGAGTTGTAACTCTCGAGAGGCGGTTGAACCACTTAGAATTGGTCGATGTAATTGTAACGAGACTGGCCATTGTGAGGGAGAGTTGTTCGCTGAAAATGTATTTCCGATGTCCCGAGCTGATGGGTTCCGCGGTATACTATCGATGTTATCCTGTGGAAGATGATGAGTCGACCACATTCTTCTTCAACATTGTTGATCGAATGTCATTGTCTTCTGCGGATTTTTACATTGTTGTGGAACAGTTACCAGTCGCTAATATTGGGGCGCGGGGGACCACGTTCCTGTCATTGCTGAGCAACGTGCAGAACTCCCCATCGGTACCCAGCATACCACCACTGTGTCGTAGCCGGGGTTTTGAATTCGGTGAGCCTAGCCAATCAGGTAGGTATGCCCTCGTGGATTGTGCCCACCCGTCCACAAGTGGTGTCCTGCATGTGGTAGACCCTGGCGAGCAGAATGTCTTCTGCAATGATGGCAGCGACCGCGACGCTCGCCATGACGGTAGCGAAGATGACGGCGATGAAGCTGAACTTGACGGTGGAACCGAGGATGATCGTACCCTATCAACCGATTCCAATCCCGGTGAAGAGGAAGAGCAATTGGCGAGGGCGAATAGCATACCCACGTCGTTCCACATTCTGGCAAACCCGGACACGCAGGCCTACTATAGAGATTATGGGGGCCCCGATGAGGATAGCTATGACCCTACACATTTTGGGTCCGGCATGTCTACCTATGTTCAAGAGACTGGTGGAGTGGACGTGGGTATGCGATTTCAGACAAAGCCGCAGTTGGTCGAAGCTGTTTCTAGGTGGAATTCTATGATGAACAGGGAACACAGGGTTGTGGAGAGCAGGTCACGCACATGGTATGCAAAATGCAAGGACGTCGTCGAAGGAACTGGGAATTGTGTTTGGGTTTGCAGAGCTTCGAAAAAGGCTTCGCATGGTATGTGGGAGATCACCAAATGGGGTAGAAGCCATGGGTGTGTCGGGGCTGGTCGCTCTACGGGCAACATGAATTTGACGTCGGTGATGATCGCCCGTTCAATCCGGCACCACGTTGATGTAAACCCTTCGTACACCGTGAAAGATGTGCGAGCTCAGGTGAGCGATGAGTTCAATGTCACGATTTCCTACAAGAAGGCCTGGTATGCTCGGCAGAAGGCAATTGACATGGTATTTGGAACGTGGGAGGATTCGTTTGAACAGCTCCCAACTTTTATGGATGAGCTTGTAAGGGCTAATCCGAGCACTGTTGTTGATTGGGCTGACGTGCCTGACAGAATTCATGGTCCCGGGTGTAGGAAATTTAAATTTGTGTTTTGGGCATTCGCTCAGGCAATTGCAGCCTTCCGTCACTGCAGGCCAGTGATCAGCGTAGACGGGACTCATTTGAGAGGTGCATACAAGTCCACAATGCTGGTCGCCGTAACCCACGATTCAAATGATTACATCCTCCCCATCGCTTATGCAATTGTCGACGAGGAGTCCAACGAAAGCTGGAACTGGTTCATGGGGAGACTGCGTCTTCACGTTGTTGGTGCTGATAGCAGACCTATCTGTGTCATATCAGATAGGCATGCAGGACTTGTAAATGCGATGACGACCATGGAGGAGTGGATGGAGCCAGCCGGATACCACCGGATTTGCTTGCGGCATTTTCAGTCCAACTTCTTATCACATGATCGTGGCAAGTTCAAGAATGCGCTTATGAAGACTCTCGTGTGGCAGCTTGGTAGTGCCAGGCGAGAGAGCAGGTGGAAGGAGTACAAGGAGGAGCTGGAGAGTATGGATCCATCTGCTTGGGCTTGGCTGGAACGGCAAGATAGGAGTACGTGGTGTCTTGCCTTCGATGACGGTGATCGGCGTTGGGGAATTCTGACGACGAATCTATCAGAGAGCTTCAACAACTGTTTACGGCGCGCACGCCATCTCCCAATAACAGCGTGTGTCAAAGCAACGTTTGAGCGGACTGTTGAAATGTTTGCACAAAGGCTTACCGACGCTACGAACTGGGGGTATTTTCTCCGTTAATTGCATTTTCAGATTTACCTGCATGCCGGTTTGCTAAATATGAGTTATTGCCCGTTTATCCAGGTCCGTGTTCCCTGAGAGGATCTGGAAAAAGTTCCGGAAAGAGGATACATTGGCACAGGGACATATCGTCACCCTGTTCGGGCATGCTTCGCAGACTTATAGGGTTGTGGCGAGGAACATTGACGGGAGCATAAGTGAACGGCATTACACTGTCAAATACCGAAGAAGAGAGTGCACCTGTCGCGAATGGGAAATTTTTCGTTTCCCTTGTTCCCATGCCTTGGCCGTTTGTCGGCACAGACGTGACGATCCTGCAAGTCTATGTGACCGGGTGTATCACACGACCACATATGTCCAACAATACAGTCAGGGTTTCATGCCCGTGCGAGATCCATCACTTTGGGAGCGTGCCCGTTGGAGGTTGATTCCGGATGCAGAAAAGTTTCGCAACAGGAGGCGTGGACAGTTTGCGGAGAGGAGGATAAGGAATCAGATGGATGAAAGGGTGGAGGGGGAAACCAGGGGCGTGCGCAGGCGTGGCCGTGGGCGTGCTTAGTATCGTGGTGTCATATGGTGTCTGTAGTACTACCTCTAACTGTCATTGTGTTTGCATTGTACATCGACAAGACATGGCATGCTTAGTCTGCCCGTTCTTAGTGTGATATAGTATTTCTTGTACTAAATGATATGTGTAGCAGATTGCGTAGTATTACTTATATTTGCGAATTATGTCTCACATCACGCAATGTTACTTTTATCTGTGCTATTGTTCCAGAAAAAACATCTCACTTGTTACGATACTTGATTGCAGGAAAACACCATGTACCATCCGGGACCCATTGAGGAGGACTTGCTGTACCTCCATCAGGAGCACCGTGCTCGTGCCCTGTACAATGGATGTTTAGAGGACGAGGCACTGCAGGTGCGTCGGTGTGACGGGGCATGCTGGACCGACCGACTGCCAGAACAGGTTATGGGGTATGTACGGGACACGGGATTTCAGGGACTCTTGGATTCTGCCGCAATACAGATTGACCACTCCCTCATCAGCGCCCTGGTGGAGCGTTGGCGCCCGGAGACGCACACGTTTCACCTACCGATGGGGGAGGCTACAGTCACCTTGCAGGATATAGGGGTCCTGTGGGGTCTACCGCTCGATGGCATCCCAGTCACAGGTGTTAACACTGTTAGGCGTACGGAGGAATGGCAGCTCATCTGCACAGACTACCTGGGAGCTACACCAGACCCCACTTGTATCAGGGGGGGTCGCATTAAGGCCAGGTGGTTAGGGACGGTATTGCACAGTCCGTTCCCCGCTGCTCCCACTGATGTACAATGCCAACAGCGGGCTAGGGTTTTCCTCCTGCTGCTTCTTGGGGGAATGCTGATGTCCGACACGTCCGGCCACCTCATCCCATTGCTCTACTTATCCGCACTTACGGATCTGGGTGCAGTCCATCGGTACAGTTGGGGTAGTTCCATTCTTGCATGCTTGTACAGGTCGTTATGCGACGCGGCAATCCCGCAATCTAAATCCATATCTGGGCCACTAGTCTTGCTACAGGTAAAATTATTGGTCAACATAGTCATTCGTACCTACCGTGCTTAATATTAACGGGCATTTCTATTGCATTTATTGGTAGTTGTGGGCGTGGGAACGCATACCATCCATCCGACCTGCCGGGGCACTACAGGTGACAGTGACGATGAGTGCTCTTGGATCCCGGTACATGTCTTATTCCTCAATCCACGGTATTCATAAGTCCACGTGCAATTCTGTAGTATGGCTAATGTATTTCACTCTGTTCCTCATAGGTGGAGGGCCCGTTACGATTGTTCACAGTCACCAATGCACGTTCTTAAAGTGTACCGTGACCAACTGACGTCTCTCAATCACAATCAGGTACGGGAATTTGATTTCGGGACTTCGCACGAACAATGGTTTCATTTACCTAACCGCAACACATGCATGTTGTTCCAGTTCATCTGGCAGCCATATACGGAGGACGTCCTTGAGCAACTCCCGCGGTATTGTACAGCTGGTAGAAACAATTGGCTGCTATGCGTCGACCTCATCTGCTGGCATGTCGTGGAGTTCCATCATGCACATCGTGTTCTCCGGCAGTTCGGCCTCATCCAGCCAATACCCACCCAGTTGGTCAGTAGGGATGAGTACAACTTACTCCACACCGGAGACCGTCGAGGAATGTCTGGCATGGATTGGCGTGTCGAGCTCAGAAGATATCTCGACACTTGGGAACATCGGTCCGATCGACAAGCACCTACACTGGGGAGTGCGGATCCATACCTACCTACCCGTGATTATTTGGAGTGGTACTTCCGCAAGACGGTGTCCTTCATTGATCAACCAGGGCGGCCTGTAACAACTACTGAGGGTTTCCACGGAGACGGTGCAACCGCAGAGTACTTGGTATGTCCTAAATTTCAGATACTGTCAAGAAAGAATACAACAGAGCTCCTCAACATTACATATCTGACACGTTTCATCTCGATTCTGTAGTTGCAGGGAATGACACAGTTGCATGGCATGTCAGACATTAATTTGGATGGATGGCCCCCACATTGTGCGGACGTCGTAAGGGGGATGCATCGTGTGGTCACACATATTCTACAAAATGCGCATCAGGCCTCCAGGCTGCAACACTATCAACCGTTTGTGCACTGTGAGGAACCGCCCCCTGGTGTGAGGTACACTGACCTCAGAATCCACCGTCAGGCCCCACCGGGTCGACAGGGAGGTCGGAGGCCTCGTGCTAGGGGGCAGGCAGAACACATTGGTCCATCACAAGCGGGGCCCTCACATGCGAGTCCACCGATTTGCGGACCATCAGCCGGGGAACCCTCACAGTACAACATGGATGCATCAGATTACAATGCATATGTCACTCCGCAATCCAGTCATCCATACATGTCGCATATCGATCCATCACATACAGGTACTATTCCATATGCCTTCTGTGATTCGAATGAGGAAGCGGGGTACGAAATGGAGGACGACATGCCGGGGGAAGCTCCACATGAGGAAGAACATGTACCCGCACAGACGGTTGTACCACGGCGGACATCCAGAACCATACGCCCTCCCCCGTGTGGAACGGGTGGAAAGCTATGCAGAGACCATCGTTAGGGCAGTACATGCTGTTCGACACTAATTGGCATTACATTTCCAACGTACTGTTCCACACTGTATATTTTTGCTAACTTTTATCCATTCTTACAAAATATAATAAACATTATTTCATTCACATATTACATTAGCACGGTAGTTAATTGCAAATCTCAGTTTCAAACATTTTCAAAAATATAGCATGAAGCAATACCCATTCCAGGACTCGTTCAAGGAGCTCCTGAGAAATAAATTTATTCAAAAACGATTCCTCCAAAATACTTTCAAAAAAATAATTCGCCGGATCTAGAGAGTCGTTCCCAAAACGAGTGCTACGAGAATCATTTCGAGGAAAATAAAATTTTGCCAAACCAGCCATTATTAGATTTTAGAAATGAGTCCACTAATTATTGCTACGAATAAAATCGTTTCCAAGACGGGTCCTCCAATTCATTTCAGAAACAAAAAAATTAATCGTGACTACATCCAAAAAATAAAAAAAAGGACAAATTAAATTAAGATAAAAAATGGGGGAAACATTTTTGGAAATAAATAACAAAAAAAAAAAAAATTAAAAGCTGCCGGAGGACGCATTATCATAATGCGTCCTCGTCAACAGCCAAATAAAAAAAAGGCGGGTCCCTGGAGGACGCATTATGGAAATGCGTCCTCCCCCCTTAACATCCACAAAAAATTCCTTGCCATATTTCTGTGAACTCTCGTCGCTGATGGATAGAGCTCCTCCGAGAGGTCTCTGTAAATTTCTAGATTCATTTCCCACCCTAAGGCTTCAATCCTCGCATCAATGTGCCGCTCGAGAGCTCCTTCATCCTACCATTTACACTACGGGACCCAACTAGAACGTTAGCACTTTTATGTCAAAAATATACCACCCCTGTCCCAACTAGGGGTGTCAATTTGTATGGCTTCATATCAGTTGGAAACGATTTAGTTTGTATTGAGTTGGATAGAATTATATCAATTTCTATTTATAGAATCAGATTACTAAAATGTCAAGTTGAAACATGTCAATTTTATTCTCAAGTTGAGTTTTGTTGGTTCAGGTCATTGTCAGGTCTGGTTACTCTCGTGTAATTTTTTTGGGTTAAGGTTCAGATTGGAACGGGTCAGTTTTGTTGCCCGGGTTGCTCCAGATTAGGTTACTGTAATGCCATTTTTTGTGCTTTATTATAGTTTAGGTCGGCTCGCTATTAGATAGGGCATATTAGTTATTTGTATTAGGTTTCATGTTGGATTCATGTATATTATGGACCGGTTCATTTGTATCAGATCATTTTACGATTCGATTAAATTTGGGTTGGTTCGTGTTATGTTTCAATAATATTAGATTTTTTTATAATTGCATTATTATAGGATTTTATTTCATTTTAACTTGTACCTTTTGGTTGTATATTTTACTTCGCAAATTGATATTTGAAATCAATACTTAGTCAACTTTCTATAATTACTAATTCATAGCCATACTTCTAATGGAATCACTCTTGTTGTTTGAATATTTATCTGTTAAATCTATAAACTAAACTATACTTGTGTATATTTAAGTTAAATATTGTGTATTCAAATTTTTTATGATTTGCATTTACGTAATCATATATCTATAGACGTTCAATAAATTAAATACCTTCTTTATTCTCATAAGCATGTCTAACGAATTTAACTACCAGTTTGACTTATAATGGTTTCATGTTATATGTTAATTTACACTTTGTAACTACTATATTAATAAATTCTACACACTAAATTATATCCCTATATAATTGATGTGGTATTCCCGACAAGGTTAGATGGCTGATATTCACTGCATATTACTATGCACCTGCAAAACAAATTCCGGAATTGATTCTGGGGAAAGGGCTCCCACGATCAAGTAAATAATCTCCTTAAGAGAATTGATATTTCTCAGTTTTTCTTCACTGCATATTACTATGCACCTGCAAAACAAATTCCGGAATTGATTCTGGGGAAAGGGCTCCCACGATCAAGTCAATAATCTCCTTAAGAGAATTGATATTTCTCAGTTTTTCTTACTTACCTCAGCCAGTGCTGCTGTTCTTGTATTTATAGCAGACTATAATCGTGGCCCCACGTTGTTAGGATTCCCAATCGTGGGCTGCATCGTGGTCCCTATAAACTTGGTTCAAGTCTTGTTTCATTGTTGAGTCTTGATCGTGGTTTCTCGATACGTGACTTAGTCCTTTTGGACATGATCCTGCTTTTCTCGGTTCGCGGCTAACAGCCCATGGGTGTGGTTTTGTGTTTATTAGTTAGCAGCTAAATCTTGGGTTGGGCCTCAAGACCAACATTCTGTGGTCCATGGGCTAGGTATACACCATAAGCCCCCCTAGCCATGAAGACTAGGAAACATGAAGCGATGGCATTGTTTGTGAAATATATGTGAACTTTTGTTTTGTGAGTTTGTTAAGCTGTAACAACATGTTCATCATTAGTATAACTTACATTGTCTTCGTGAAGTGTTGCTTGCTTCTTGGCTATACTTGTGATTTTGTTGGTACTTCTGATTTTGAATTTTGAATTTGAATCTTCACTGTAAGTGTTGTGCTTCTAATAGAATTAGCTGTTGAGATTTTGTTTCATTGAACCGAGATTCTCTCTTTATTCTTCGCTACACTTTTCCAATTTTTCTTAATTTCCATTATCTTTCCTCCCCTTAAAAAAGGACTTTAAATCGACTGACTTTATTCCATCATTATTCAGTGAACCATCTACTCAAATTCTGTCGCTGTCTCAATTTCTGTAAAAGGTAACCTGCTTTTGTGTCAAAATGCAATCATGATGTTTTTGATTGATTTAACTTCTCATTTTTGACATTTCAGTATTTAAGCTTAAATATTGTTCGTCTCTTCCTAATCCTTCTGTGAATCGCTATTCTTTATCCCCTCTAATAGTAAGTTTTTCTACTTCTTTCTTTTCTCTCTTTCTTTGTTGTACTCATATTTATGAATCTATAAAATATCTTTTTTGTTTTCCAATTTGTTGTTTACGCTTGAATCTGATCTATTCCGGTTGTCTTCTCCGGCTTACTATCTATTTTTCTTTAAACTTCTGCTGGAATACTTATATCTGTGTTTTGCACCCCTAATTAGGGTTTTTATTTTGAATTTAAGGACTCATACCTATCTGAATGTCTTCTTCTCATTGTACCAATAATCCCATAGAGGATGTCTTGGTTGACAATATTCACTCCGAGGAGGATTCCGATCATGTCACTGGCTCTTCCACCATCAACATCGTTTTGTCTAACCACTACTTTGATGACTTAAAGACTTATTTTCCTTTCCTGTCTTTGTTTCAGCTTAAGGCTTCTGCTAACTTAGAGAGTGTTTGCACTTCTCCTATTGGTTACATGTCTTGTTTTCTAGACTTCCTCAACTTTGGTCTTTCCTTTCCCCTTCCTCAACATTTTATTGATCTCCTTTTATCATACCAAATTGCTTTGTCCCAGTTTCATCCTTAGGGCATCGCGATCATTATGAGTTTCCACTATGTGTGTGCCCAAGCGAATGTCCCATTTTCTATTGAATTGTTTTGTAGATTGTATTAGCTTCCTAAAGTAAAGAAATCCTTAGATTTATTCACTTTTTACCCGGTTATTCCTGGTTATTCATGGCGTAAAAGTTTTTTTATGTAAAAAAATCAAGAATTCAAAGAGATCCTTTTGTCTTGGAACTATAATGTTCCTAAGTCTAAGCATCTTAGGCTGGGAGCTCATGTTACTGCTAATTCTGAGGTTGTGTTGACACTCAGCTAACACTCACTATGTCTACGCCATGCTGATTTTGATACTGAAGGTGTTCTGTTTGCTTTTTATCTTGTTGTTTCACCATGATATACTTGTTTTTTTCTCTTATTGTTGACACTAATTTATTATTTCTGTGTGTTCGTCTGACCTTTGCTGCATACTTAATTATAGATAAAGATCTAGCTGGACGTGCCGTTGACATGTTATTTCTTTCTAGTGATGAACTTAAAGAGATGGAAGTGACACCGGTCCATCCCAACGATACCATTGCTAATGATGTCCCTCAAGAAAATTCTCAGCTGATACTTACTGAAGGTAAAGAAAATGATGGGCGAGAAGTAGTTGTTGATGATGCTACTAATACCTCTAGAGGAAGTAGTAGGTATGAGCGACCTGATGGGACATCAACTGCCTTAGGGCCTCCTGGGAAAAAAGGGCGCACTAGCCAGTCCCGTTCTAGGGCTCTACCATGAAGCAATAATTTACTGGTGGAAGGGACTATTCCTGCTACTCTCCCTAAACTTTCTCTTCATGAAACGATGGCCATGGTATATTTTCTAGAAGTTTGTAATAATATTTGTTTTGATGGCCATTGTATAGCTTTCATATTCACTTGTGCATTTCTCTATAAACGATGGCCATTGTATAGCTTTCATATTCACTTGTGCATTTCTCTATAAATGTTATAAGGTTGGTGAGAGTTTTTAGCTTGTTAGTGAGTGAATAACCAAATTTTCCAAGGAAGACGGTTCACTCCTGGAAAAGTGTAAGGCTGAGGAGAAGAAGTGTGAGTCTTTGATGATCTCTCTTGAAGCTGTTGAGAAGCATGCGTAGGCCGTTGAAGAAGAAGCCAAAAAGCTCTGTCCCGAGTTGAAGGAGATACAGACTAATGGTCTTGCTTCGCCTAGCTACTACTAAGTTCTTGCTGATCGGCTCTTCAAAACGAAGTCCTTCTCAAATTGTTTGAGGAAGGTTCTAGCTCTGCTCGGAACGTTGATTATTACGAAGATTTAAAGGAACTGCGGGAGTTGAAACCTACTCTGAAGGTGAAGAAATTTCCTTCCCTGGCTAAGTCTGAGGCAGAATTGGAGCACCAAAAGATTGCACTGAATGAGGGGTTTATTCCTTGGATTTCTGATGATGGGCATTGTTATGCACTGCTATCACATCTCGGGGGTCTTTCCCCCCCCTCTATCTCTCAGTTTCCAAGTTAATTATTTGGAAATCCTCCAATTTGCTTCTCCTGATTCTACACCAACTCATAACCCAGAGGCTGATGCACATGTGGAGAATTATGCCTAGGACGCGAACCAAAAAAAATCTTCCCTTTTTGTCCAGAATGCGTCTCCATCTCATAACGAAGTTAGTTGATTTTTAGAGATGTGATATGATTTTAAAAAATATTAACTTTTGTATGTAGCATATAATGGTACTGTTGTGTATGTTCGCACTGTGTGTTGTGTTTGATTAAAACTTGGTGTTTCTACTCTGATTTTATACTTTTGTTTCATATTTGTTCGTATGTAGGGTTTTGATATTTTGATCCACCCTAAATTTTTAAATCTTCTTGACTTGTTGGGATCTAGTAGTTATTTTGGGCATCATCCTGGATATGTATCCTTCAATTCTTGGTGTCCTAGTGAGCTGGTTGAAGCTACTAGTTCCGTATCCTTAGAATACCTTGCACTGCTTTCTAGTGGTAGTTTTTCAAATTTTTGGAATTCAGATTTAAATTCTATCCCGTTATGTCTCAGATGGCACGTTTCTACTTCTTTATCATCTCCATCTTTTTCTAGGAATTGCCCATGTAGTAAATTTGTTCGTAATGGTCAAAATCTTGATATCTTGATAAATATATTGTCCGCAGCTTAGTTAATCTTGAATCTGTTGGCGTGTATGTATATCCATTTTCTTAAACTTCCCAGTCGTATTCAAGAATGGGCAATGTCACTAGGCCTTCATCTGAAATATATGCTTCCCAGTGTCAATGATCTAGAGCTTGGATGGAGGAAGACCATGTATGAGTTGTAGGACCATATTCGGAAGCTAAAAAGATTTTGCACCGAACAAAATGACCTTATTCAATAGCAGTGACTAAGCTTAATGAAAATGATTGGTTAGTAAGAAGAAGCAAATAATTTTGCTACGAGGAAGGAGTGCGAGGCTTATAAAAAACTTACATTATAGATAAGCAGTGTTCTCGTATTGATGAATTATTATATTGCTTGGAAAAGAAGCAAAATGAATGCGACCATCTTTCCACATATTCCGCAGGGTGGCAGAGCAGGTTTGACGAATAGTTCACTTTGAACACCCAATTGCGTAGTAATAATGATCACCTTGCGCTGAGTGCAAACGCCTTGATTCATGTGTTCATCAACTTAAGCAAGCTTGCAATGATTATAAACATAAACTGAAGGCTTTTTCTGCAGGGTCTCGTAGTTCCATGGTCGTGGTGATTTGACTATGAATATTGACGGTCAAAGGATTAATTTGTATGAGTATGTTCGGTCTCATATTTGCCAGTTACAAGAGGAAAGATGCAATTTGGAGGAGATGAACAAAAGTTATCAAAAGACCCTTGACCTTATGAGTATGATATTTGATCGCAAAGAGTTTGGTCCTATAGCTGATTTTAAGGCGTATTATGCTAAGTAGTTTGATTGTATGGAACGAAGTGGTCAAACTCACCATCCTGCTTACTTTCATGTGAAATAGCACTGCGATCATATTATATCTGAGGAACATCAGGCTGCGCAATCCCATTGCTGTGGTGGTTCTTCATCTTATGGGTCTTCTCGCGCATCAAGGTAGATGATTTGTCTTTTTATTTGATGTAATAATTTTCTCTTCCGAGCGTTTCAAGTATTATTCTTATGTTGTTTCCATTTTTGGAATTCAATGCAAAACGTTATGTTTTATGCTTTTGCACTTGTATTTTTGTGTTTTTGCTTACAAGATCTATTGCTTGCTTTCATAGCTGTCTTTGTGGGTATGTTTGTCTTATTGCAAGATCTATAGCTTGCAAAACTATAAATTTATATTGTGCGAAATTGCAAGATCTATTACTTGTTTTTGTCGCTATGTTTATGGGCATACTTGCCTTTTTGCAAGATTTATAGCTTGCAAAATTGAAAATTGGTATTGTGCGAAGCCGCAAAATCTATTGCTTGCTTTTGTTGCTATTTTTGTAGGCATATTTGCCTTTTTGAAATATCTATAGCTTGCGGAGTTAAAGTTGCAAAATTGCAAGATCTATAGCTTGCAAAATTGAGAGCTTGTATTGTGCGAAGCTACAAGATGTATCGCTTGCTTTTGTTGCTGTTTTTTACTTCACTATTTTTATTTTGATAATATTTGCGGCTTGCTGCATCGTGAATGTTCAAATTTGATTTTCCGTGACTAAAAGACATGATATTTGATTTTCTTTGTGATGTGCCACTGTTGGCTACTTTTTGTTACTATGGATTTTGCATAAAATATAAGTAAATAGTTTTATGAGTAATATTTCCCAAAAGACGCTTTCTGATATTTATAATGTACAGTTGTGATGATATCACCTTCGAAACTAAACAAAGATGCTAGCGCCACCAATGATCATATCATGGCTCCTATACTACTGAATTTTCCCTATCTCTCACAAAGGATCTAAACATAGAGCTTCCTTAGGTTGATCACATGCCAAGTGTTGGGGACGTTACTGCCATCCAATTGATGAGATGCCAAATGCATGTATTTTCCAAAGCATTTAACATTTATTTTGTCATCTTTTTGTTGGAAGATTGCTAGATTTAGGTAGGTTTACATCATAAGGGGTTTAGATGACCATTTTTGGTTTTCATATCTAAATCCTTCATTTTGTAACCTATTTACAGTCGAATAGATTTTTGGTCCATACAAGCATCGAGATTCCTCTTCGTGAGCTTAATTTGTAGATTGCTCGCAAGCACTTCGGAGTGGTTTAGTGAAAGCCATTCACAAGTTCTTAGAATGATTCGAGAAGAACCAACCTTCAAGGGTGGTACCATTGGATTCTTCATCTCGAGCACTATAAAATTGATTACAAGAACTCCCTAATCGGCTTAGCGGTTCACCCATAGCAACACAACGAAGTTGAAGAAAAAAAGAGACCGACGGGAGCGCGGCCAACGCACTTAGGCGCCCCCGCGCCCCCAAAACAAGGGGCCAGAGAAGCTCTCGGATGTAAAATGACCGGCCACCAAACCCAGGTGCGTGGACGCGCACCTCTGCTATGTTTTTTGCTTTTTCTTGACCAAGTTAGACTATGAATAGTCTTCCTTCTTTCCCATTTGTCTAGGCTCGACTTGGGGGCTTCAAAACCCTAGTTTTTCATCGTCTTCTTCAATTTCTTCTTGTTTCTTTGTAGATTTTTGTTCTATGTTATGAGTTTTGATTATCTAGGCTAGTTTTGTACTTGGTAGCAATTGATTGAAACTTCCAAACCAATGAAGTAGGAGCCTCTACTTCATTCTTTTTTGAAGCATTTGTTATTTAGCATTTATTGTGTTCTTAATATTGATTTTTACTTCATTTATGCTGTGGGTGTTAGGAAAGTGTACAATTTCTTAGCTCTTTGACATGAAAATCCAATAACATGGAATTAGAACTTCTTGTTGTATAATGTGATGCTAATGTGGCTAGATAAGTATGTTAATATGGATTGTTATCATATTTATCCTAAAGTAGCACTAAAAGGTTGAATATTGAATGTTGATTGTTGTAGGTTTAGTCTAATGAATGCTTTTTTTGGTTAAATAGCTATGCATTTGGTAGAATGCTTGTTAGTATCAAATCTGTGGTTCTTTGTGTATAATGCCATTGATGAAATACCTTTAGGCGTTGTTTGTCTAAAGTGATTATGAATGACATCGGCAAATGGTCATTGAATGTCTTTATGAATTACTATTAATAAGAAATGAATGTTGACCTTCAAAATGGAAGTGATAGCATTCCCCATATGTAATCAATGTGATAGAATAAGTGAATGATTCTATTATCTATAAGAGGTTTGGAAGTAGAAACCAATTTCCCCCAAGGCTTTGTTATTTATAGTTTTTATCCTTTTTTTTTGTTTGTTGCATGATTAGCATAGTTATCTTGTCTTTAAATTCATAACTTAGGAAAAACCAACCAATCCCTCCCTCTTTACTTGCTCATATATATATATATATACACACACTTCTAGTCTACTATCCACCTTATATTTTTAAACCCTTAGGAAAATCCCTCTTCTTATTGGACGACTACGATTTGCCACTATCTACTTAGTTGTAGTTAGTAAGCATTTAGAACTTATGAATATTAACTTTGAGAGGTACGACGATGAGCCGCTGCCGAGGAAAAGGCATTTATTTTTAAGTGTTTGGGCATATTAGCAAGTTATTTTCATTTCCCATAACTTTGTGGTTGTTTTTGTTCGGAGTAGGCATTTCTCGAGTTCTTGGTGAAATTTTATCGAGAATCCTTGCAATATGATTCCGAACTTTTGGAAAAAAAATTAAAAAAACAGAACATCTCACCTTGAGGGAATTCATGATGAGAAGAGAGGCTCAGCAAGCAAGGTTTTGTAGGATTTGTCATTCCGACCATCCTACCGAGTGTTTCTATATATTGAGATAGGAGCACTATGAGGAGGAAAGAACCATGGGTATTATGAAGAATGCTACCAAGATGTTGGAGATGTTGGTTTTCAAGGGCAAGAAGCTCAAGAGTGGTATCCATCCCATGATTCTTACAATTCGGAGTGGAGTGGTAATCCAGATTTGTGGTATGAGAATGAACACGAAAATCAATCCTACGAGCAATATAGTTATCCTTCACCACCTTGCACCATACCCCAAACCCAAGCCCAAGGTGAAGGTTCAAGTTTAACACATGAGGGGATCATGAATGCAATAGCAAACTTGAACAACTTGACAAAGACTAACAAGGAATCAGAAACCCGAATCTCATCAAGTATTGAAGCTTTGGAGGGGCATGTGAGCAACATGATGGAAGTGGTGATTTGAATGGAATCTCGTTATTCTGAACATACTCCATTCCAAGTCAAACTCGAAGATATAGTGAGTGAGGTCACCTTGAGAAATGAGTTCGAGTTCGAAGGGGATGAGGAGCCACTTGTTGAATACAAAGAAGTTGAGGAAGAGGTGATTGTGTTACATCCATTTCAATTATCTTCCCTATCCCCACCTAGTGAACCAACTCCACCATTTTTTCAAGTTTTAAAGGAGATAAGAGAGGAGCCAAAAAGACTACACCAAGCCTCCTAACCACCCAACTCCTTTTAAACTATCTCCACATCCACAAAACTTTCCTCTTGAAAGTTTTGTATCCCCATCTCTCTACTTTTGGATACTCATGGTGAGGGGGTTCAAACCTTCACCACATGGATAACATTAGGGTCGTGCCGACGACCTTAAATATACAGAGCTTCTCGGGAGGCAACCCAAGCTTTTAAGTTAGGATAGTTTTTCTTTTATTGAAAAAATAAAAATTTCCTCAACCATGTCCTCTAACTCTTACCCAAAGCCACAAAAACACCACCGCAATCCACCACCAAAAACCACCATCTAGGAGTACTACTAGTTTTTGCTTTCTAAGGGTGTTGATCGGGACTTGCATAGTTGTGCACTTGTAGTGGATGGGTTAAAAGTTGCATATTTGATGTAGTTCAAGAGCATGGAAGATAGAACATTCATTGAGGAATGAGCTTTGCAACCATCGGGAAGGACCTTCAAGGTCCTACTCCTATTGTTTATATTCAGGACAATGTGTGTTTCAAGTGCGGGGAAAGAGAGATATATCTCATTGTATTGTGCATATGATCTGTTTTGATTTCTTTTGTTTTTTTTAAAATTCCCGCTAAGTTGAAAACCCAAGAGGGAAACTTAGGCAATAATGGGAGGTCCAGATAGGTCGAAAACCCAAAAGGGCAGCCTATGCAAAAATGAGAGGCCAAACAGTGTGAAAAAAGGTGAGGGTGAGCATTGAGAAACAATTGTGTGAAGTTAGGATGAAAACCCGAGAGGGTTCCTAGGCAAAATGAGAGAGATAAATTTTTTTGTTGCTTCTCTTGATTGGTCTATTTGGTACCTTCTTTGGTAGAGTAAGCTTGTTTTACACTTGTATTTTATACCTCGCCTTTGATTCGTTTGATGGTTGTTTAGATTATCTTAAACTTTGGGATGTGAGAGTGTGAAAGATTCTTATGTCTTGGGGGTTAGGGTAGTCTAGGAATATGATGTTGCATGTTTTGGAAAAATGTTTGCATGATAGCTTATGCTTAGATATTTGCTTGTTCTTGTTTACTCGAGGACGGGTAAAGGTTTAGGTGTGAGAAGGTTTGATGAGACGCCAAATGCATGTATTTTCCAAAGTATTTAACATCTCTTTTGTCATTTTTTTATTGGAAGATTTCTAGATTTAGGTAGGTTTACATCATAAGGGGTTCAAATGACCGTTTTTGGTTTTAATATCTAAATCCTTCATTTTGTAACCTATTTATAGTCTAATGGATTTTTGGTCCTTACGAGTATCTAGATTCCTTTTTGTGAGTTTAATTTGTAGATTGCTTGTAAGCTCTTCAGAGTGGTTTAGTGAAGGCTATTCTCAAGGATGGTAGAAGATTGAAGGCAACGAGTCAAAACATGGTAGAAGATAGAAGGGTCAAAGAAGGAAGACAAAGAAGGAGAAAGTATATAAACTAACTGCATTCAATGGTGTCTGCTAGGCCCAGCTCCTCATGGACCGAGGCTACATTGTCTCCTTTATTAGCATTATTTAAGGCGATAGTTAAGCAACTTCGAGCTACTGATTGATCTATCCTAATGACCACTATCCCCTTACTGGTGGGGAACTTCACTTTTAGATGGTAGGGGGACTTGATGGCTCGAACTTGGCACATCCACAGTCTTCCTAGAATCACATTGTAGGGGGATATGGCATCGACCATAGCAAAACTGCATTCAATGGGTACTTCTCTGTTTCCACCTGTAACTCGATCAGGAAAGGTTATTACACCTATGGGGAGTCTCCAATGATTGCATAGGAGTCTCCAATGATTGCATGGATTGCCATGGGATTTGCATGCGGGGTCTGGTTAGGTATGAGATCTGCGTCTGAGAAGGTTAAGGTTTGTCAGGTCGAAACCTCTTCTGTCGAGGCTCACTTGGAGGGACATTCGAGATTGAGCTTTAATGACTGTGTTTGAGGACTCGTCACTCAAAAACCCTATGATGAAGTTAATCACACGGTTAACACCTCCTCGGTTTCCTCCCATTTAAGCATCGAGGTTAGCTCCGTTCTACTCCCTCAGACGAGCTTCCCCCTAGTCCTTACTGATCCCCTTTTGATCTCAGCTGCCCTAGTTGGGGCCCAATTTGTACGGCTTCCAGGATCGGCGTTCTCCTTTCCCCTTCGAGGAGTTATCTATCCCCCTTGGCCTTGCTATACAATATCGAAAGAGACCCTTCCTAGCACACCTTTTGATCTCAGATCTTAGGTTTTGTCACTCTTCCGTATCGTGGCCATGATCCTTGTGATAATTGAAGAATTTACCGAAGGCCTTCTTTGAAGGGGTGTCTATGATGGGGGAAGAGATCTCAAACAACCCACAATGGATCAATTGGATTTCTATATGAGATTTAGTCAAGGGGGTGTATCATTCGAAGCTCAATCTCAAGACTTCAGCCTTCTTTAACCTTTGCTACAAGGTTTTTTACCGCTTTTCTGCCGAATAATCATCATCTTGCTTCCTTTTGGTAGCCTCATTGATCTTCAAGTACTGCTCGACCACTTTCTACAGTTTCTGTGGGGTTTCCGGGGTCTTCGAGACCAACTTCTTATACAAGTCTAGGTTACTCATCCCATTAATGTAACCTAGAATGACCCATTCTTCCGTGCATTTGATCACGCTGAAGCTCTCATCCACATAATGGTGGTAGAATGCCTCAGTGGAGTCCCATGGCCTCTATTTTATCTATTACAGCTCGATTAGGTTTTTGGTAATTTTTTTTTCTAGAAGATCTGACTCAACAATGCTCACCCAAAGTCTCTGTAAGAGTTCAACGACACTTTTTGTTAATTTGTTAAACCGTTCCTGAGCCTTTCCGTTGAGATAGCTCCCTATCAGCTTGCATGATAACTACTCGTTGAAATCCCATGAGTTCATAAGACTAAGGAAGGTCAGTATGAGATCACGAGGGTCAGTATCTCCACTGGAGGCGGGGAGCCCTTTGGGTGGCTTCAGATCTGCAGGCTATTGAGTTGCTATGATTAAAGAGTTAGAGGGAGAAGCTGCGACCAAACCCGAGGGACCAATCAGTCTATCTAACTCCCTCACTATGGTATCCCTAGCATCGTTCCCTTGCCAATCCATACGCGGATCCATGTATGGGTTCAACATCTGGAGGCTACCATTGATGAGATATGGTACATTTGTTGAGAGGGCATATAGCCAGGATGAGACCAGGATCCTCCCATTGTATGATTATAATACTTTTGCGACCCTACCTAAGGGGGATGGTGGAACTTTTCCCTTGGGGTTAAAAGTTAATTTGGCCCTCGTACCCTAGGTATTGGGCGCTGATTGGGCCGTTGGACAAGGGATCACGAGGGTTACTGAAAGTGGGGTAGATTTGGGCTTATATTAGGCCATTGTGTACCCCAAACCTGGGAAGACATGCTGAGGCCTATCCTGGGCATCCACTCCTGGGGGTGCAGGGTAAGATACCCTCAGTTTGATCTATGCTTGGGGCTTTTCCTGCATCATTAGAGGCATCAAGAATGGGTTTCCAGTGGACTGCTGGGTCATCCTCTTGTTAAGCATCAGGGGATGGACGTGGAATCCTACGGCTCTAAGGGTATGCACTAACAACATTTAATCCAGCTGGGATAAGGAATGTACGCTTCATGCGCCATAGCTCACAGGGGGAGTTCTACCCACTGCTTCAACCTTGGAATTGACCGAAGCCTCTGTGAACTAAGGTTCAACCTCCACTCGATAGCTTTGTGGGGCAGGGGCAGCTATACCCCCTACCCAAGGCTCCACACTGGTGTACATCTTCCTAGAGGGCCCTACGTCTTCAATTTGAGATCGCAGGAGGGTCAACTCTAGCGCTTTGGAACCCTGGAGGATTAACCATTTTTTTGTCCTTCTAGTCTTTATTCCCATGTACGAGTATTGTATTTCTTCATCGAAACCTTCGTTTCTGCTTTTCAGTCATTCGCTTCTACATAAAGTGCTTGTTGTAGAAGCAGACATGAACAACGAAACTCACGATATGAGTTAACGGTCACACTAGGTGTTTCAATTGATTTGTCTTGGAATCTCTTAGGATACATTGTGAGTCGACTGACCAAAATTTGTGAAAAAAAAACCATTGGAGGTGTCTAGGGGGTGGAAGCTCCGATGATAAAGTCATACTCTCTTAGGAGTAGTGAATAGTAAATTAGAATTAGGTGAATAGTGTTACATGTAACCTTATATATGACGGCCTTCTTTTTAGGTGAAGTTAGGTAGGGCTAGTATATTTTTTACTTTTGGAGCAAGTACTAGGGTTAAGCAACGATGGGCTCGCCCAACGAGTATTGCTCAAGAGGTATAACCCAACATGTTATACTTTAACTTTTGCAATCAAATTTAACTACCAATATCTTTATTTATATCGTTAAAAAATTTCTAAAAAAAAATATACAAGCTAATATAAATTCAGCAGCAATAATTCAATGTATTTAATAAAGTTTACACAAAGTCTTATTTTAGACCGACTAATCGTTGGATGGGTCGTCATTTTATAATTGCCATAACCAATGGGGTAGTTTGAGGTTTGTCATCGTAGAAGTGAATTTCTCTTAGATTTAGGGCTTAGATTATTGAGAAAATAAATTAAGTACAAGAAGGGTGTAGATGTAAATATATAAACCCTAATCTAGTCTCTAAAATCTTTTATTCTAACACTCCCTCAAGCAAAGTGTTGGATGCTCATAGACGCAACGCTTGGACCTGAAAAACTCAAACAGCGAATGATATGATCCTTTTGTGAAAATGCCTGCAAGTTGAAGTGACGTAGGAACATGATGGAGACAAAACTTGCCTAAAGAAACCAACTCACAAACAAAGTAAGAGTCAATGTCAATGTGCTTCGCCCACTTGTGCGCACCATGATTTTAATCTAGAAAGATGGCACTGTTGTTATTAAAAGCATAAGTGAGGATTAAAAATAGGTAATCAAAGATCATGTAGTTGATGAGATAACCAAACAACTTTCACTGCAGTATTAGCCAAGACACGATACTCAGCCTTAGTGCTAGGCGAGAAACTGTGAGTTATTTCTTAGCACTCCAAAAAATAAGATTGCCACCCAGAAAGACATCATTCCCATATGTCAAACAACGAGTGTTGAGATATAGCACCCACTCTGTGATCCAATGAAAAGATAAACCATAGTGCACAGTCACACAAACATAGTGGAGAATACGAGTAACTATGGTAAAATGGTCATCCAGAGGATCCTGAAAGTACTGACTGATTGAATTTACTGCAAAGAAAAGATCCGGATGAGTGATAGTGAATATGGTAGAGCACCAACCAAGGATCGATGAAGAGTGGGATTGACAAACTTCTTGTTGGTACTACCGGGAACCACAGAAGAAAAGACGGAAAGACACATGCACTATCGGTCATTCCAACTCGACCAGGAATGTCACAGGCATACTTGGTCTGGCCCAAGAACAAATACAATGGAGTAGAATCGACCTCAAGCTGATGAAATATTGCAAAGAGACCAAGTCCTTAATGGAAAACTCCTTATCAGTCTAAGCAATGAATTGGCGAATGATTGAGGAGTTATTTTAAGTAAGGATAATATTGTCCACATAAACCAAAAGATTAGCAGAGTAGTACCTCGAGAAAAAACAAACATAGATGTGTTCTCTGAACTGTAAAGACAGAGCAAGCTAACGTAGCAAAGTGTTGAACCACTGGAACCAAGCACGAGGAACCTTCTTCAATCCATAAATAGCTTTTCGCGAGCAACAAACATAATCGGGTAACAAACCGGTTAAGCCATATAGATTCGAACGTCAAGCACAACATTGAGAAAAAAACATTCTTAACATCCAGCTGGTGAATATGCCATCGGCGTATGATAGGAATAACAAGAATAGTGTGAATGCTGAACGCCTTCACCGCAAGGTTGAAAGTATGATCAAAATCACACCTTCAACATCTTCAACATCTCCTAGCACTTACTCCTTCTGTCCCAATCTAAATTTCTTATTTACTTTTTGAGAGTTAAAATTTGTAAACTTTGACCCTAAATATGAATTAATATATAAATAATAAATATACCATGTGAAATAATTTGTCTTAACATCTATTTTCTTAATATCAATTTTTTACGCATCATTATTATATACAACTGGAGATATTTATGGTCAAACATGCTCATTGAAGACTGTGAAAAAGTAAATAAACAATTTAAAGTGGGACGCATGGAGCATCCTTTTCCCCAAACACACTATAATAAGAGTGTATACTTTTGTATCGTCTCATTTTATTATCAATCATGTCTTTTTTTATTACATTAATTAATCTCTTTGGTAAAATAATTTTTTAAGTTTATTTATGCCCAAACACACTATAATAATGATTTTATACTTTTTTGATATCGTGTTATTTTGTTATCAAATGAGAGCATTAATGACTTTTTATATATCTGAATAATTAGATATAAAATAATTTCTAAAATAATGGTCTTAAACATAAGAGATTATGGCACTTCAGTTTAAATGACTTCGAAAACTAATTAAAATTTTAAAAAAATCAAAATCCTCTGTTTAATAGAACCCTTGCGTGGTTCTTTAGGGTCACTAGTTGTATTCTTAAGGGAAACTATAAGTGACTGATACGTATAGGGACCTTCGTTCACAGCCCAACCCGGATTCTACCCAACGCAGCCTTGTGATCTACAAAAAAGAAATAGACCCCTGGAACTTCGAGGGGGAAATTCTCTGATGGTCTAGTAAGCAATTTTGTAGATAGTAAAACTAGGCCCTAGAATGTTACTAAAGATAGAAGATATACCTTCCTACTTATACTATTCCTAAACCCTAATATCCTTGGTTTATGACATAGCTTCCTTTGTCTTCTAGTAAATGGCCCAATAATAAGGCCATTCACATATGACTTGGACTCGGGCCTCTTTATATAGGGAATGTGACCGTTGATCCAAATAGGTTTTAAGTTTACCATGTTATCAAAAGGCCCCAGAAAAACTAAGTGATCCTTCAGTGGTTGAAGGTAAGTCTCATCGAAGGTTCGAAGGCTTTATGCCCTATTCGACTTCTGATGTGATCCCCTAGAAGACGGATTACCTTTGAGCTCCCCTTGCGTTCTGATTCATAGGGAGCACTTAGATTTTTCTCTTGCACATTGACCTTTGGGATTCCGAAAAAGGTGCAGGAGAGTAATTTAAGCGGGAGAATGGTGCCCATGTGGAATAGCCTTTAATAGGCTTTTCAGCTTCTGTTCGCCTTTTCATACTTCCCCCCATTTTAGGTAATGATTACTTTGTGTTTCTCTCTCTTCTCCATCTATATGTAGCTCCAAAATATGCTCTTTTCTTTTTTCAATTTCACTATTCTCTTTGCAGGTTCTTCTCCGAGAATTGTTATTCCGTAATCTCCTTCAGCCCCCAAGTTCTAGCTTTCCTCCATTTTTGTTCCAACAAGTAAGTTCTCATGGATCCCAGTGCCATCCCTGTTTTTTCTTCATCTTGCCCCCCTGTAGATCTTGAGATAAATAATGAGGGGGGTAGTTTATCCCAGAATAGGTTTTTTGGCGGTGTTAACTCTTCTTATCCTGGTGAAATTTCTCTTCGATCAGTCAAAATTTTGATCGATTTTGAGAGTGCGGACCCTGTAAGGTCTATTTGTGGTCCTAGTGATGGTTTTAGCTTGAATGAGGGGGTTGATGTCATGGGGGTTGAATCTTGCAAGTGGGGTGAGCTCTAGGGTGACGATTTGATTAAGCCTTTGAAGGGTAGCCCTGAATGCATAGATGATTCTGGGATTGAGAAGGCTTCGAACAAGATTTTGTACGAACCTTTGAGTAAGAGGTTCGTAGTTAAAGGTTGTTCAGGTAATCAGACTTCATCGAAGGGTGATACCTCAACGGGGTACGCTTTTCCTAAACTAGTAACAAAGCTTACCTCGGAGATCCCATCGTACCAATGCCTCATTCTTAATGCTTAACTGAAAACCTTTGAAGTAGATGATTATACTTCCTTGCCTGTAGGGAGAGCTGCAACCTATAGTAGGCATATTAGGTCGAGTCTTTGTTTTCCTTTTCCCTCCTTGTTATCGAGCCTCATTGAGGAGTTCGATGTCAGTTTGTCCCAACTCCATCCTAATGTAATAGTGATAATAATGGCCCTCCTGGTTTGATGTAAAGAAGTGAATGTAGATCCCCGATATGAACTATTTTGAGCCGTATACCTTTTAATCAGTAATCGAGATGTGAAGGGTACATTTACCTTGAGTAATAAGCTTTCAGGTCGAAGGTTTATCATTCCCCCTTCTAATAACCCAGGGTGGAAAAATAAGGCCTTATCCTTCAACTGCACAGGAGCTTATTGAAGCCCTCGATGGAATCCTGATGTCCTTGCTAAGAACAAAAAAGGGAAAAATGTGATCCCCGAAAGACTTTGCGAAGATGTACAATGTCTTCGAGAGCCTGTGCCATTAGATACTAACATTTATTGCCCTACCACCACCAAGGGTACAAAACCTTTCGTTTGGCCAGAGTGGTTCTACGAAAGTATATATGCCTCGGCCGATTGTCCAGTGTTCGAGGATAATGTTTATGGGGGCTTTTTAAGTGCTGATAAAAAGAAGAGGGGGATGATATGCCACCCTGTCTAAGACCCCTTCAATCTTTGGATCCATTGCAAGGGGTGATTTTTGAAGAGATAGCCTCTTCGGACTCTTCCGAAGGTCTTTGGGATTCTACATCTAGAAGTTTGTTTTCTTCTTCATCTATAGTTCGTAACTTGTTTTTTTTTTGTCCAGTGAGTCACGTTCAAGCTTTTATTAATGATCTCGAGAAAGAGGGGACCATGGATGTGAAGGTGTCACCTAGGCAGCCTACACTGGCTCATGCTCAGACGGGGTCTCGAGAGAAGCCTCCTGTCCAGGAGAGGCAGCCAAAGAAACCAAGGATCAAAGATGCTGGGCCCTTCAATGAAAATGAAACTGATAATATTTACTATGTTGTTGATAAAAATGGCCTATTATTGTAATATCTTGGGGATATAGGCACAAACTTTCAGTATGTTAGTATTTCATTTCTGATTATGGCTTCCCTTCTTACACCGAAACTTTGGTACTTTAATACTTTGTTGATTATATTATTTTTAGGTGGTGGCAGCTGTTTGATTGGTATTGAAATTATCTGGTGTCTTTTCTAGCCAGGTCATTTCCATTGAAGCTATCAAAGTAGCCATTGAAGCTGCTAGACAAGAATAACGTGCTAAGGTGTAGAAGAAGGTGGGTGATTTGGAGAGTGATTTGAGAAATTTGAAGGAGAATGAGAAGCTTCTTTTGAGGAGGTGCTCGTCGTAGGCTCAACATGTTTTGTTGTCAACCTTCACTGATAGGCTAATGGGGTCCTAAGATTTGAGTGATTCCTTTGTTCACCTCCTTGGGCTTGGCAAGGCATGGGCACGAGCCAGCGTCTACAACTGGGTGTCTGGTTGCCTCACTCCTAAAGAGGCTAAGGCTCTCGAAGCTTGCACTGATCCTAGTGCTAAGAAGAAGCTGCAAGAAGAATGGGGCAAATTTTCCAGTCTGGGTGGCTTCAAGTTTCAGCTTCTCGATGTCGTCAAAAGGGGGAAGCGGTTCTACTCAGCTTCAGAGATTCGAGACCTTGCAATTCTTGAGCCCTCTTCTAAGTCTGGCGAGAAATCATCTAAAGGGAGCAAGGGCAATATAGGGCATGGCCAAGGAAAAGCTGCGAATGAAGAGATTAACCCTAGCGTAGGTTCGGAGGAGCGAGATGTATGAGCTCTGATCCCTTTTTTACTTTGGGTTGTACTTTAACGTTGGTTATCAAATGTTCTTTTACTAATGCTTTCGAGATAAATATTAATTCAATTGAGTTGTCTTAAATGTTTGACTTTTATTTCTTACTTGTTTTAGAACGTGTTTTTGAAAGATGAATTGGAAAAGTACACTCGAGAGCTTGCTACAGTTTAGGTTGGCTCATTCAAGCAAGGATTTTTCTAAGGCTAACAAGATCTGTCATCATGGAAAGATGGTAGCCACCCTTCGATAGTAGACAAAACATGCAGTTCTAGCAAACTCAGTCATCAGGATACTTTACGAGAGATGATGAACGAATATCCTAGTTTGTATAAGTGTCTTACTGATTCCCAGCTATATCGTAATTTGAGCCAGTGGGGTGACAGTAGGATCTATCAGGACTAATTTTAAAAGCTTGAATCAAAGATTAGCTAGATGACTAAACAAGATAGCTGGTTAACTGAAGAAGTTTCTAGGCTGCAAGGGGTTGTCGATGATAACCAACAGTTTTATAGTGAGATCGTAAGCCAGAATTCCAAGCTTTTGAGCCATGTGTCAGCTCATGCTACCACTATCCAACTCTATTCGAATAGCCTTTGAGCACATGGGTTATCATACGGGGTCCTTGACATGGGCCCTATTGGTGACATCATTAAGTTTTTATATGATACTGAGATGGATATGCTCCGAAAGTGTTTAGATAGAGATATAGATTACTACACAACCTTTGATGCCATTTGTGATATGAAAGAGCGCTTTCAGTCAGAGAATAATGCCCACTTTCGAGGAGTAGGTTCTTCGAATAGGGGTCTTTCATCTAGGGTTCCTCTGAAGGGTAAACACTCTAGAATAATTTCTAGGAAAAAAGTCCAATTGAAGGGAAGTGCTCAGGCAAGGTAGAAAACTCACCCTCAGAGTAGCTTCCAACCTCAAATTACAACTCCACCTGCTGGTTATTCTAATCGAAGAAAACCCTACAAGGGCTCATAATGTGGATGGGCATGCATCATCTTGCTGCAGGGGGTGACGTGGAAAGGGAATCATCATCTTGTGAAGGTTTAATACCTCATCCAAGGTAATGTGTCAACCCTATTCATGAGGCTTCAGGGAGCTAGGTTGATCGCCTATTTACAATCGCTACTGGGGTGAAGCCGGAGAACATTCAGTGGTCAATGAGCATGTGTTGTATATTATACCTCAATAAAGTTTCTACATAGACCTCTTAGGTAGTTAGTTTCCTTACAAGGTAGGTGAACTGATATGTTTACCTGAGAACAAAATGTTTGATTTCTTTACTAGCTTCATTGTCTATAAAATGTATTGAGTGATTAGCTTCAATTAGCTACAATTCATCTATTTGAATGTGAATCATTTGCTTGCTTAAAGAGAGTATTAGATCACTGAAATAGTGAGTAGATGTTTTTACGTTTAAAATGAACTATTGGTCACTTAGAAAAGAATATCTTTCTGCGCTTAACAATAAACTTTCGACTGCTTAGGGGTGAGGATTTCTTTGATGCTCAAGAGTGAGATTTCGATCTCTTAAGAGCGATATTTCCTTTACACTTAAGAGCAAGCTTTCGATTGCTTAAGAGCAAGAATTTCTTTTACGCTTAAAAGCAAGCTTTCGATCGCTTAAGATCAAGAATTTCCTTTACGCTTAAAAGAAAGCTTTTGATCGCTTAAGAGTGAGAATTTATTGACTCTTTAAAGCGAAATTTTGATTGATTAAGAGTGAGAATTTCTTGACACTTAAAAGAGAACTTTCAATCACTTAAGAGAGAGAATTTCCTTGACGCTTACAAACTTTTGATCGCTTAAGAGCGAGAATTTCTTTGACGCTTAGAAGCAAACTTTCTATCACTTTAGTTCAAGAATTTCTTTGATACTTAGAAGCGAACTTTCGATCACTTAAGAGCAAGAATTTCCTTGACGCTTAAAAGAAAAATTTTGATTGCTTAAGAGTGAGAATATTGCACTGTAATTTGGGGAAGTGTAAAAAATTTCATTAAGTCATCCAGTTGCTGCACAGAGCATACAAATCAGGGAATAGTTACACAGTGAAATAATCCATTTTTCAACCTCATAAGATCTTCCTATAGTTGGTGATATCGTCGAAGGTTAACTATGTTCCACCACTTAGGAATGCGGATTCCATTCATCAAATCCAAGGTGTAACTTCCTCCTGGGTGAGCTTCGAGCACTCTATAAGGTCCTTCCCAATTAAGGGCCAGCTTCCCCTATGGTTCCTTCATGTTCTTCTCATTTTTTCTCATGATAAGGTCTCCCAAAATGAATTGTGCTCCTTTCACCCTTCGATCATAATATCGCTTCACCTTTTCCTTGACTTTGGCTTCTTGGATGGATGTTGAGGTTCATCTTTCTTTTGAAAGATCCAAGTCAAGGTAGCGTATGTTTTCATTGGTGGCCTTGCTGGCTATTGTCTTTCTGGGACTGGGTATGCAAATTTCTGTGGGTATCACAACCTCCGAGCCATATACTAGCTCATATGGTGTATCTCCTGTTGTAAAGGACTCCACTATTTGATAAGGCCACAACACCCTGGGTCATTGATTGACCCAATTTCTCTTTGCTCCCTCCAGTCTCTTTAGGATTCCATTGACAAGGTTTCAGTTGGTGACTTTGACTTGCCTGTTTTCTTGGGGGTGATATACTGATGTGACTTTTAGTTGGATCTTGAACTACACACACCAACTCTTGAAGGGATCATTCGCGAACTGGGTTTCATTTTCTGTAATGAATGCTTTTGATATACAAAAGCGACAGACGATGTTCTTCCAACAGAATGAAATGACATATTTTCCCTTGATGTTTGACAACGGCTCGAGTTCGACCCACTTAGTAAAATAATCAACCGCCACTATCAGATACTTGAAGCTCTTGGGTGCTTTTGGAAAGGTCCCACCAAATCTATTCCCCACATGTCGAATGGATAAGAACTGTATATGTTGATCATCTATGTCTGAGGGACATGGGTTATAGGTGCATGTTTTTGGCATTGATTGCAAGCCTGGATATACCTATTGGCATCATCGAACATGGTTGGCCAATAGTACCCAGTGAAAATCATTCTCCTTGCTACCAATCAGGCTTCCTAATGACTGCCACAGATTCCTCCGTGGACTTTCTGCATCAAGTACTGCACATTAGTAGGGGTAACACATCTAAGTAAGGGTTGTAGATACCCCCCTTGATACAAGGTCCATCCTATATAACATATTTTGGTGACTTGAGTCGAACCCTCCTCGCTTTGATTGGGGTATTTCAGGAGCAATCTATCTTGGAGGCATCAAACGATGTGGGTCATCCACGTTTCTCCTTCGAAAATTGCCATTACGATGATTTCTTTGAAGCTTCGTTGGTACAAAGTTTCGAACTTTACTTGCTTCTATACCAATTCACCCAAGTCAGAAGAAGTTAATTTGCTTAAGGCATCTACCTTGTGATTTTTATCCTTTGGTAACTGTAAAAGAGTGTATGATCGAAAGCATTTCAATGAAGGCTATACTACCTCCACATAGCATTGTAGACTAGCTTCTCAGGCTTTGTATTCCCTATTCACATGGTTAACCACGATATGTGATTCACTGAATATTTCCACATTCTATACCCTTATCTCTTTAGCCAATTGAAGACCAGTGATCAAAGCCTCATACTCTGCTTGGTTTTCTGTGGCTCAGCTTGAAATGTAGAGCATAAGGATAATTGGTACCATTAAGACTAGTGAGCGGTATTCCTACCCGACATACCCCTAAATGGGATGATCCATCTATGAACAACTTCCATACTCCTTTTCTCTTCAGTCTTACAGATGCCTTCGATAGGATCCGTAGTCTCCAAAATGAAATCCGCTAAGGCTTTCCCTTTGATCACAACCCTAGGATGGTAGTGTATATCATGTTCCCCCAGTTCTATAGCCCATTTCACCATTCTCCTCGAGGCTTTGGGTTTCAGGAGTATCTATCTTATCAGATAATTAATGAGCATTAATATGAGATGACCCTGGAAATAAGGTCTCAATCTTCGAGTATTATGAACCAGTGCTAAGATCAGTCTTTCTATAGAGGTATATCTCATTTTTGGGTCTTGCGGGGCTTGGCTAGCAAAGTATATAGGGTGGTGTTGCCTTTCTTTCTCCTTCACTAGTACAACACTGATGGCTAGGGCAGATGCTAAGGTATAAAGATATGAAACCTCTGCTTTCTCCGGCTTCATAAACGTAGGCAGGGTTTTGAGGTGTTCCTTTAGAGCTGTGAAGGCCTTCTCACAATTTTCTGTCCATTCAAAATTTTTGGCTTTGCAAAGCATGTCGAAAAAGGTGAGATGCTTTTCCGTTCCCTTCGATATGAATCTTCTTAACGCTGCCAAGCATCTTATCAGTCTTTAGACTTCTTCACATTACGGGGACTCCTCATTTTCATCTATGCTTATATTTTCTCTAGGTTGACATCAATGCCTCTCTCCGAGACCATGAATCCCATAAATTTTCCAGCACCACCGACCCCAATCACGCACTTTGAAGGATTCAGCTTTAGATTTGATCCTCGTAAACCCTTAAAAAATTCACCCAGGTCTTGTAAAACTGATTGTAGGTTATGCTCTTTACCACCATATCATCAGCATATATTTCCATGTTTTTCCTAATCTTCTTCTTAAAGAGTTTTTCCACTAACCGTTGGTAAGCATCCTCTGCATTCATTAATCCAAACGGCATTTTCCTATAACAGAAGGTGCCCACATCTATAATGAACGAAGTCTTCTCCTTGTCCTCCTCTACCATCGGTATTTGGTGGTAACCCTTATGGGCATAAAAAGGCCAGGATTTGGTAACCTTTTATCGCCTCCACCAGCTGATCCATCGAAGGTAATGGGTAGTTATCTTTTGGGGAAACACATGTTTAGATCTGTGAAGTCAATGCATATTCGCCATGTTCCATCTGGTTTTAGTACCAGGACTGGGTTGGCCAACCACTGGGGGTATAACACCTCTTTGATAACCCCCAGGGTATAGCACCTCTTTGATAACCCCCACCATGAGAAGTTTATCCACCTCTGATTTGATCACCTCAGCTCTCTCAGGGGCAAACATTCTTCGTTTCTTCTTAACGGATTTTATCGAATGATCGATGTTCAACTTGTGGACTGCTAATTCTGTAGGCACCTCTGTCAAATATGAAGTGTCCCAGGAAAACACATCGTAGTAATGATCCAACATAGCCTTCAATTCTTGTCTTACCATTTCAGGCATCATACTTCCTACCGCCACAGTTCATACATCTCGAATAGAAAGTGGTTGGGTATCGTACAACCCATATTTCCCATACACCAAAGATACACTTCTCTATTTCCCCGCGCCTTTCACCACTTCATAGTTACACCTTCGAGAAACTGCCTGATCCCCTCAGATGGATGCCACTTCATTTTCCATTGGGAACTTCATCATCAAATGGTGCGGCGATCACACTGCTCGAGCTTGGCACATCCACGGTCTCCCTAGGATCACGTTGTAGGGAGAGAAAGCATCGATGACTACAAAGCTGCAGTGTACAGTGACCCCCCTTATTCCTATCCATTATCCTCACAGGCAGGGTTATCTCTCCTATTGGATAGACAGTCTTTCCAGTGAATCCTGACAAAGGTGGCGTTGAGTTTTTCAGGTTTGTACGCCTAATCCAAAGCTTATCGATCTCCACTCCACTTCCACCGCCAACGAACACCCTTTTCACTAGCATAGTTCTAGTCACTACCGAAATAACCATGGGGTTAGCACGGGGGGTTTGGTTTGGTACTGCATCTGCCTCAGAGAATGTGATCGTTTCATCTGGTCGAAGCCTCTTCCCTACTGGCTCTCCTGCTGGAACTTGCCATGATTGTGCTTTCATAACTGCATTTGAAGATCTTTCACCAACAAGACCACTGATAACATTGACCACCCTATGAACAGTAGGATTCCCTTCGTTCCTATTTTATACTGGGGGGTTTCTTGGTGGCTTATTGCAATGCTTGTGCCACTGCCCCTGGGAGACACGATCCCCCCTGTTTTCAGCATTAAAGTTCATCTTAAGGGGGCTATCTGTGTCCTCTGTCATTCTTTTTCCTCGGGTTACCATCTCGACAGGGTTGATGGAAGGGTTCTTTTAAGAGATCTTCTCTCTCACACCGGTCAATCTCGATTTGAAGGTACGCACATTAGTTTGTGATGTGCCCGTAATATGTGTGGTGATTGTAAAACTTATTGGTGGCTCTTTAATTTGTGAAGGCCCAATTTCCATCATTCATGGGAGGTGGTAGTTTTAAAATTCCTTTGTGAATACTCCATATGTCTGCTAGGGAACAGTGCATGGGTGTGTATTTTTTGAAGGCTGTCCTTTCGACTGGTCTCTCACCTCGAGGATCATTAGATTTGGACTGCTTAGCCATTAGCCCTTCCCTCTTTTTTTGAATCGCTTCCTCCACCTTCCAATGTTGTTCTACAACTCCTTGGAGTTGTTGAAGCATTTTTGGGGCATTTGCAGTCTATTTCCTATACAACTCTAGGTCCTCCATTCCCAATAGATATCTCTGGATAATTTCTTTCTCCATGCCTTCGACCACCCCCAAGTTGTTATCGATATATCTTTAGTAGAAGGCAGTAGTGGACTCCCCCCCGTTTCTATTTCGTTAAGTACAGTTCTGTCAATGTCTTAGTGAATTTTTATTTCTGGCAATATTGACTTCGTAAGGCCCCCCTGAAGTCTCGATACGATTGCAGCGAATCCTTTGATAGCTTTTTGAACCACTCCTAGGCATTTCCTCAAAGGTAGCTACCCACCAAGTTTGGATAAACTCTCGCGGGTCTGAATCCCCTGAGTAAGTAGGAAGCCCTTCTAGTGGCTTCATGTCCTGGGCGAGCGAGTTGTCGTCACCACCGAACCAAACGGGGATCCTGTTATTTGCCCCATCGGCCCTATCAATCTGTCCAACTCACTGCCTAGAGCTGTCTTAGCTCCGCCATACTTGTGCTACCTGTTCTAATTGGGTCCTTGAAGATCCCCTGGGTGAACGAAGGGTTTGCCTCCATGATCACCAGAAAGGTCTGGGACCTTCACCCTAGACATGACTCCTCGACCTTGCTCAACACCCTGCAGAGGATAATCTGACATTGAGGCAGACATGGGGTAACTGACCTGCACATGATCAGGTAATCTCGGTTGTGTAGCTTCCCTCGCATACCCTATATACGGGACTCCGCACATCTGGCTTGCCAGGGGCAATGCTCTGATCTGCTCTTCCAGGGCCACCGAAGGAGCATGAGTCATTGAGGGTATCACAATCGTCACATACTAAAGGGCCATCATAGGGGGGATGGCATGATAACCTACTACTAACAACATCTGTGTGATGTGATCCAAGCTCTACGGGGATCCCCTAGCTTCGTCCACCACACAATTTTCCTGAAATATTTGTTCATAAGCATCTACCTACGAATCGCCAGAGCACTCTGTGAGATGACCATCGACACCTCGCAATCTAAACAATAGTAATGCAACGCCAATTCCTATGGCTGGTTCAATAGTAATCTCTGTTCTTGAAGCTTCGGGTAGGGTCTTGGCCTATGACCCTTCGATCACAAGGGTCGTTGGGCTAGATCCTGCCAAAGCTTCGACTGGTGTTGTGGGTACGTCTTAGCCTGTAATGGAAGGGGCTATTTTCACCCCTTCCCTTAACCTATATAAAGATCTATCCTCAATGCCCGCACCATAACCATTGCTCTTTAACCTTTCACTTCGACGAGTTGAAGTCATTAACACAGACATACGTGATAAGATCCAGATCTAATCAAACTTTGGATCCCACTGGGCGTGCCACTTTATGCGTATGGTGAACTTCGTTCACAACTCCACCCGAATATAACCCAATGCAGTCTGTGATCTACAAAAAAGAAACGGAACTCGGGAACTCCGGGGGGAGATTCTCCGACGGTCTAGTCAGCAATTTTGTAGATAGTAAAAGTAGGCAATAGAATGTTACCAAAGATAGAAGACATGCCTTCCTATTTATACTATTCCTAAACCCTAATATCCTTGGTCTATGACCTAAATTCCTTTGTCTTCTAGTAAATGGCCTAATAATAAGCCCATTCACATATGACTTGGACTCATGCCTCTTTTATTGGGAATGGGACCATTGATCGAAATAGGTTTTTAAATCTACCATGTCATCAGCGACCCTAACCCTCACTTTTTTGAAAGTAAGCTGTGGGTTTATAAGGTTCCATCTATTTTCTATAAAACTCAATTTTGCACAATGTGCGATTACAAGCAAATGATGATATTGGATAAACTATAGGACTAGTTAAATATTATAATTCTAATAAAAAATATTTGTGGCAATAAGAGAGAAATACACAAAGACACTAATCGATAATATCTTCGTCCCAACCAAAGGTTCGTATTGATAGAATGTAAAACCCATAAATAATTGTGGCTATGTGTATTCATATATATATATAGTGAGTACAACAGGTATACAAAGTAGAAACAAATATGGAACATGATATATACAAAACCAGTCAAAAATGATATTCTTTTCTTATCCTGATTCTAAATCAATTATATCTCTATTACCCCTCTCACACTACTGGAAAATAGGTACATCGGCACCGGTATGTCAACACCAGTACACAAATTACCGGTGCCTATAATAAATTCAGCACTAGTACACAAAAATATTGGTGCCTATGAATAAATTCAGCACTGATATACAAAAAAATGGTGCCTATGAATAAATTCAGCACCGATACACTGAATACCGATGCCAGAAACCGGTGCTTTTGAAGAAAAATGTCTGAATTTATTAATTCCTGCACCGGTTTTGGATGAATGACATATACCAATGATAATACCGATGCCTATGACTGGAATAGTAATTTTTGGTGGTTAAATTTTGGTGGGAAAATAGCTAGCACCGGTATGTTGAGGAATGACACTAGTAATAATACCGATGCTCATATAAAAATTTCAAAAAATTTATGGTATGAGTTACTCAAAAACATGTACTAGCGGTTTTCAATATTTTTTTAAAAAATCATTTATTTATATTTCTATATATAGGCAAGAATAACAAAAAAACATTTTTTGGAGTAACGGGTATTGGGGTAACACAATTTTAGGACACGGTGTAATTTTCCAAGAACTTATAGAAGTAATCAATATTGACTTTCGAGACCCTTCCGTTCACCCATACATGTCCAAATTTCAAAGTTGAGATAATATATTATTGAATTGCATTTTGGTTCCTCCAATTTTGTGATTTAACGAAACCAACTTCTTGGAGGGACCTAAGTGCAAAAAGTAAAAACTTTACTCGTAAATCCAAATTAAAATCCACTCGAATGTGATGCTATCCTATACACACCCATTGAATATTTTTCCATGTCTCTAGAATATTTATCAAAAATCGAGCACATAAACATATCCATAATCTTTTCCGATTTCACTTTGTAACTTCCAAGTAATCAACCATAAGTTACTCTAGAACATGTACTAGCACTTTTCAATATTTCACCAAAAAAATCATTTATTTATATTTCTATATTTAGGAAAGAATAACAAAAATCATGTATTTTGGAGCAACGGGTAATTGGGTAACACAATTTTGGGTCACAATGTAATTTTCTAAGAACTTGAAGAAGTAATCAATATTGACTTTCGAGACCTTTCCGTTCACCCATACATGCCCAAATTGCAAAGTTGCAATCATATAATATTGAATTGCATTTTGGTTCCGCCAATTTTGTGATTCGATAACTCCAACTTTCTTGGGGGACCTAAGTGCCAAAGGTAAAAACTTTATTCGTAACTCCAAATTGAATTCCGGTTGAACGTGATGATACCGTATACCCCCCATTGTATTCTCCATGTCTGCAAGGGAATATTTATCAATAATTGAGCACAAAAACATATCCATAATCCTTTTTTATTTCACTTTGTAACTTCCAAGTAATCAAGTAGAAGTTACTCTAGAACATATACTAGCGCTTATCAATATTTTACCCAAAAAATCATTTATTTAATATTTCTATATTAAGGCAAGAATAACAAAAATCATGTACTTTGGAGCAATGGGTAATGACATGACACAATTTTGGCCACAATGTAATTTTCCAAGAATTATGTTACAACCTCTTTCGTTCACCCATTGTAGCCCAATTTTCAATAACGTAACTGTCTCTTCTTTAATAGCGTTTTGGTTTCTCCAATTTTCTGATTCGCCTCCTCCAAATTTATTCTCATGGGAATAATTGTAAAAATGGAAAAGTTAACTTAGAGGGCAAAATATACTAGCACTGACATTGTTTTTCATTCATACCGGTGCTATTTGATAAGACTTCAAATGCATATATTTTCCAAAGCATTTAACATCTTCTTTGCCATCTTTTGGTTGGAAGATCGCTATATTTAGGTAGGTTTGCATCATAAAGGGTTTATATGACCATTTTCAGTTTCAACAGGCTATCTATCAATCGATTTGAAAATAGCACGTTATCGTGCTAGATTCCTTGGGATTAAAAAATTTTCTTTTTTCACATCTAAACCCTTCATTTTGTAACCTATTTATAGTCTAATGGGTTTTTGGTCCTTATGAGCGTCTAGATTCCTTTTTGTAAGCTTAATTTTTAGATTTCTTGTAAGCACTTAGGATTGGTTTAGTGAAGGTCATTCGCAAAGATTGTAGAAGATTGAAGGCCACGAGTCAAAACGTGGTAGAAGATAGAAGGGTCGAAGAAGGAAGACAAAGAAGCGGATGAATTGAGACCCGGAAGTTTGAACCAAGTTCTTATAATGACCCGAGAAGAACCAGCCTCCAAGTGTGGTACCATTGGATTTTTCTTCTCGAGCACTATAAAATTGACTACAAGAACTCCCAAAACGGATCAGCGGTTTACCCGTAGCGATGAAAATAAGAAGAGGGCAGTAACACCATTGCGGGCAGTAGCACCATTGCGGGCCGCAACCCCGCATTGCAGCCCGTAACCAAAATGCTCATTTTTCACATACGGGGCAGAACCCTCATTGCGGGCTGCAGCCCACCATTGCGGCTCACAGCAATGAGTTTTGGACAACTTTAAAAGCAGTTTTCAGCCCTAAAAACTCGCTCTCTCTCTCTCTCCCTCTCTCCCTCTCTCTTCATTCACTTCTTCCCCAAACTCGAAAATACTCTCCAAAAAATTCTAGAACTCATTTACTGTCCATCTTTTCTTCTATGTTTACCATGGATTATTTTTTTTTGTTATGGGTTTAGCTAATCTAGACTAAATATACTCTTGAAAGCAATTGGTAAACATTTCTAGTATGAATTTGTGTGATTCTATTTATCCTATTTTGTGCTTTGATTATCAAGTATATTTGGTGCTTTCTTGTGTGATTAATGCATGATTAAGACTAGGGTGATCAACTAGTTGAAGATTGTGGATTGATTATGTGCTAGGTTTTTGGTCATACCTGGAAGACTTTGACTTTTAGTCACTGTGATAGTTGTTGGTCAGTGTTAGGTTATAATTAGGGGTGACAACTAATTATGATTTTTGATTGGTGGAGTTTCTTAGACTTAGGTTGAATTTAGATGGGTTTGCCTAATTATCAATGTAGCCCACTAATAACGATTAGCATAAAGACCAATCCTCGTAGTCATTATTAGTAAATACACGTGTGCTATCTATGTGTTTCTCGCTTGTAGGACATTGTGGTAGTCATGTAGGGTCTCCGTATGTATTGCTATCCTCGGGGAAGTCTATGATGCAAATCGTCTAGGGTGACGCCGATCATCTAGGGTGACCCAAAGATAAGGGTTATTGTGTGGGGCCAATAGCCAACTCTAACTATAACCGAAGAGAATTGAGAAATATCAACACTAGAAAGGTGTTGATAAGTTCTCCACAACATGTGATTAATGCATGAAAATAGGATAGTTAGTCTATGATCAAAGAATGCCTACAAATGTAAACCAATTGCGCCCAAGACTCGTTACAATCTTATTTAAGCTATTTGTACTAATTGTACTAATTATTTAAACCGTTTGCATAATTTTTTTTCATATTTTGTTAATTTAGTTGTTCAAAGTAGTCGTAGTGTTTTCCAACCCTCCCCCCACTTGTTACCACACACGAAGAGTGACTCCTTCAAGTGCTTTTTAACTACGCTTTAACACTTGATAAAATTCTCTTTTCCTCGTGGATGACCTCGTCTTACATCTAGCTACTATTTGGCCGTTAGCCATAATTTGGGCTTATAAATATTATCTTTGAGAGGCACGACGATGGCCTTCTACTATTGTGTAGCGGGAAAATGAAAATTCTGAATTTTCATCCCATATTTTTGAGAAATATTTTGTGAGCACCGGTAGCACCATTATAGGCATCGGTCAGACCACTGGTTATAGGTACTTAGAATATTTTTCTTCCCTTTTCTCTCGAGAAGAAAAAAAAAATTAAAAATGCCAATTTAAAGCAGGGTCACACAACTGTGTTTGATGTACCTAGCACCAGTATGATCACCACAGGCACCGATTTTCGTACTGGGGCTAGGTACTTAGAATATTTGTTCTCTCCTTTGCTCTCGGGAAGAAAATAAATTGAAACGCCCATTAAAGCAACGTCATGCAGTTGCGTTTGAAGTACCTAGCACCGGTATTATGACCATAACCACCAATTTTTATACTGATGCTAGGTACTTGGAATTTTTTTTCTTCTCTTTGAAGTATTAGCACCAGTATGATCTCCATTAGCATTGGTATTTATTATACTGGTGCTAAGATGTCAAAAAAAAGCCCAGCTCGACCCAAGTTAGAGCACCCAAACCCTAGTCAAATAAAATCCTCCTCTCCTCATAACCCTCATTTTCTCCTCTCTAATAATCCACTGCGGCTCCTCCAGATACCCCGCCATTGTGTACGACACTCTCTTCCAGTTGCACGCTTTTCCTTTAGTCACACACTTTTTTAGTCGCACGCTTCTCTTGTCTCACACCGCTGCTATTTCTGCCACTACACCTTCAAGACCTTCTTCTTCTTTGTCACTGCGCCGTGCTCCGATCATTGTCTTCTCCTCTGCGGTGCACCATCCATGATGCGTTCTCTCAGACCAGTTCCAACGTCATCTCTCCGCACTCCGGTCACTAGTGGAAGTCTCGAGTTCTACCAAAAATGTCTGTTATGAATAGTTAATGTCTCCTCCCAACACTTCTAGTTTTTATTATTATTTATGTTGTTAATATATGTTGAATTCGAGTTTCTTTCATGAATTGTGAGCTGTTATGCATAATCAGATATATGTAATCAACATCTGGGTCATGGTTATGAATTTTCCAATTTTTTACATGAACTTATGTTTTTTTATGTTTTGTTATTTATGAATTTCTTGGTTTCATATTCTGTCTGGTGAGTTTATTCTCACTGGCCGAATTTTTGTATTCACTGGCCGAATTTTTGTATTGATCACAAATATACTAGCACTGGTACAAACGAGCTTAGACACCGGTATTTTGGCCCCTTCAAATACTGATGCCTAAGTAGGGTGGTGGTGGAATGCAGATTTTTAGCGTCGGTAGTGCAAATCGATGCTGGAATACAGATACTAGCACCGGTACCACTTACCGTTGCCTATGTAACTGCATTTTTGCACTGGGTCACTTAGGCTCCGGTATATCAAGGGCTCAAATACCTAAATACCGGTGCCTAAAGGGGTATTTTCCAGTAGTGTCAAACGAAGCGTAAGACTGGTTGCAGCACAAGCTTGAAATGTAAGAACTCAAACTGAGGAAGAGGTAACTCCTTTGTAAAGATGTCAGCAAGATGTAAGTCTGTAGAAACATGAGCAACCTTGAGCTTTCAAGAATCTCACGGACAAAACATAATCAATATTAATGTGCTTGGCTCTCTTGTGCAAAACTGGATTTTGAGCAAGAAAGAGAGCACTATTGTTATCACACAGCAAAATAGGAGGCGCACGAGTCAATACACATAAATCTCAAAGATGATTCATCAACCAAGCCAACTCCGCAGGAATATTTACAATAGTATAGAATTTTGATTATGAACTAGAACGAGAACTCTAGGTTATTTCTTAGCACTCTAAGACACCAGGTTACCGCTAAGAGAAATATCATAACTGTATGTATACATATGAGTCTCAATGTAATGAGCCCAAGCAGCATCAGAATAACCCATAACTAGTAAAGTAGACGAATTTGCACAAAATTGAAGACCATAGTGGAGATTACCATGCACATAGCGCAAAATTTTAGTGACAACTTGAATTGGTTATCAGTAGGAGCCTGTATGTATTGACTGGCTATGTTCACAGAATAAGACAAATCAGGACATGTAATCCACGGACACTAAAGTGCACTAACTATAGATTGATAAAGAGTAGGATTTCAAAATGCCTTATTGGAAGAGCTAACAAGCTGCAAAAAAACCACAAAAGGAATGACAATAGGCGCATAATCCTGCATCCCAAAGTGAAATAAAATGTCCTTGGCATATCTACCCTGACCAAGAAATAAGCCGTCGAAAGTACGAACAACCTCTAAACCCAAAAAATACCTCAGAGTACCAAAATTGGTAATCTTGAATTCCTAATTAACCCGATTAATAAAATTCTGAATGAGATGACTATCATTCCCAGTAAGAACAATGTCATCAACATAAACCAAGTAGAGCAAAGAGGCACCCTGTTAAAATACAAACAATGATGTATCAGAGTAACTGCATACAAAACTCACGCTAACAAAAAGGAGCTGAAATGTTGAAACCAAGCACGCAGAGCTTGCTTCAAACCATAAATGTCCTTGCGTAGATGACAAACAAAATCAGGATGCATGGGGTCTTTGTAACACCCCTAAACCCATCACACAGTGTTGGGTCGGGTTTGGTCATGCTACCAAAAATGATAACAGTAACAAGCAGATAAACTATATGCGGAAGCAATTTAGACCATTCAAATCGTAAAATACTATTACAGTGAAAGTATTAGTATAAGTGTTAAATGAAAGTTTCACCTAACTATTACAGATTCAAAATCCATGCTAAGGTTCATCCAGGATCTCTCTCAAAATAAGTAAAGACATCAAAGTGCCTTTCTCTTACAGTTCGTCTTCACCTAAAAAAAGTTGATTAACTAGGGTAAGCTCCTGCTTAGTGAGGCTTCATTGCCAGTACTTACCCAGTTGAGTTTTAGTGATCACAGAATATCAAATAACAAATAGCCACATATGTCCTAGCACATAGTAAAAGGATACGGGTGGTTAGTGCCAAGTTGCTGCCAAGTGCCTATGTGGCAACTCTAACCCAAACAGATGTTCAGTTACGAGCTTGTATCATTACAGTACACTGGGTAATGCTAGCATGCCAGAAACTCCACGAGTAGCCGGTCTAATCAGAAGGTCCGGTCAATACCATTCCCCACCGACTTTGACCGAACTACAATCGCATCGGGGGCCCCAAAATCTGAGACAAGTAATCAGGTAGTAGATAATTCACGTTTGACACGAAAAGATAAAGTACAAGCCGATCATCCACAAAACATATCAGAGCAGTATATGACACAAGTTTAACACGGCAAGATGAAGTACAAACCGGCCATTCACAGAAAAAAATATTGGAACAGTTCATAACTCAGTTTCATGATAATTGAACACAATAATATACACACTCAGTTTAACAGCCAGTATATATTATCAATTTAAGTTTAACGGCTATGTCCCTTTGTAATGAAGTTCGAGTACAGGTTCGAGTATGTATTTCAAGTATAAGGGTTCGAGTAGTTGGGTTTGAGTACAGGGGGTTCGAGTAAATAATTCGAGTGGAGAAGGTTCAAGTGGTACGGGTATCGGGTTGAACTGGTTTGAGTGGTAAGTGGTACCAGTTCGAGTGGTGAGGTTCGAGTGGTAAGTATTACCAGTTCGAGTGGTGAGGTTCAAGTGCTAAGTATTATCAGTTCGAGTGGTGTGGTTCGAGTGGTAAGTGGTTCGAGAGGTAAGGTTCCAGTGGTATTGGTTCGAGGGGTAACGGTTCCAGTAGTACTAGTTCGAGGGGTAAGGTTCGAGAGGTGAAGTCATTCAGTTGTTCGAGGGGTGAATTTTTTCAATAGGTTCGAGGGATGAAGTCTTTTAGTAGGTTCGAGAGGTGAAATTTTCAATAGGTTCGAGAGGTGAAGTCTTTCAGTTGTTCGAGGGGTGAAGTCTTTCAGTAGGTTCTAGGGGTGAAATTTTTCAGTTGTTCGAGGGGTGAAGTTTTCTTTAGGTTCAAGGGATAAAGGTTTAGCAGAGGTTCAACAGGTAAAGGTATAGCAGGGGTTCGAGAGGTAAGTATAGCAGGGGTTAGAGTGGTAAGTATTATCAGTTTGAGCAGTGTGGATTGAGTGGTAAGTGGTTCGAGAGGTAAGGTTCCAGTGGTACTGGTTCGAGGGGTAATGGTTCCAATATTACTAGTTTGAGGGGTAAGGTTTGAGAGATGAAGTCTTTCAGTGGTTCAACGGGTGAAGTCTTTCAGTAGGTTCGAGGGGTGAAGTCTTTCAGTAGGTTCGAGAGGTGAAATTTTCAATAGGTTCGAGAGGTGAAGTTTTCAGTTGTTCGAGGGGTGAAGTCTTTCAGTAGGTTCGAGGGGTGAAGTTTTTCAGTAGTTCAAGGGGTGAAGTTTTTAGTAGGTTCGAGGGATAAAGATTTAGCAGAGGTTCAAGCGGTAAAGGTATAGCAGGGGTTTGAGAGGTAAAAGTATAGCAGGGGTTCGAGAGGTAGTTTCAGTAGGGGTTCGGGGGGTATTGTTCAGTTGGGGTTTGAGAGGTAAAGGTTTAGCAGGGGTTCGAGAGGTGATGTTTAGCAGGGGTTCGAGAGATGCTGTTTCGCAGGGGTTCAAGGGGTAAAGGTTTAGCAGGGGTTCGAAAGGTACAGTTTAGCAGGGGTTCGAGGGGTAAAGGTTTAGCAGGGGTTCGAGAGGTATTGTTTAGCAGGGTTCGAGGGGTAAAGGTTTAGCAGGGGTTCGAGAGGTACTGTTTAGAAGGGGTTCGAGGGGGTAAAGGTTTAGCAGGGGTTCGAGAGGAACTGTTTAGCAGGGGTTTGAGAGGTAAAGGCTTAGCAGGGGTTTGAGAGGTAAAGGCTTAGCAGGGGTTCGAGAGGCACTGTTAGTAGGGGTTCGAGAGGCACTGTTAGTAGGGGTTCGAGAGGTACTGTTCAGTATGTGTTCGAGAGGTACTATTCACTGGTGGCAGCTTGTACGCTTATAAGACTATATATGTTACTTCAATTCATGGTAAGGCAATGCAAACACTCACCTTGGTTGGGCTCGGGCAACTTCCGTTTCCTACTATACCACGGCTCACCACTATTCTTTGGTAAGAATTTTTCTTAAGGCTGTGAGTTTTGGGGAGGATATGACTGGTATTTATGTTAGGTAAAAATATAGGTTCTAACACCCTACCTACCTAGAATTTTATCCTTTTAACACTCAAGTGCCTATGTCCAGTTGTCGGCTTTCTCTTCCCATTATATTATTATTATTACTATGATAATAATTATGACTTCTTCCCAATATTTTTCTTCCTGAATTTCACTTTGGATAATTTTCTGTTCACTTGCCCAAAAATTACTTGAAGTCCGCCAACTTCTTCTTCTTCCCAATAATTCCACTTCCCCAAAAATTACTTTGGATAATTTTTCACGTCCATTGTCAGCTTCTCCTTCACAGTAATTTCTTGCATTTGTTTATTCAATTGCTTATTTATTTATTTATTATTATTATTAGTATATTATATAATGTATACATATGTATAAATAGGTATATTCTCTTCTCGGTAATTTTTCTAATTTATTTATTACTATTATTATATATATATATCTTCTTCCTGGTAATTTCTTTTGATTTATTTATTTATTCATTTACTTCTTTATTTATTCATTAATATTATTATTAGTATTATTATTACTTTAATCATTGCTTTATTTTCTCCCGTACCCCAAATATTTTCTTATGACACCACATTCCAGCGTACTATTTATTTTCCTTTTTGGTGTTTTAATTTGTTTAATTATTTATTGTCTCATTTTATCTTTATCCGTTCCTTTCTTTGAATTCTTTATTTACTAGCTTTTCTTCTTTTTAATTTACAATACTTATAATCAATTATATATATATAATACAATTATATTTCTTGAAATCACAATATTAGAAGTAATAACTTATTTATTTTATTCTTATTTGTAATTACATATGAAAATTATTATTATATAAAATTGTGATAAGTATGAAAAACATATTAGGAAGTTATGAAATTAGTGTTCCTCAATAAATTAGAGGAATATTCATTTTAGAGGAAGATACAAGGTAAACTATTGGAGATGTTTCTAGACATTTATTTAATAATTCAATTTATCATTTATTACTTTACTCCTTTTAAAATGTGCAATTTGTATATCCCGTTTTCGTACTATTATTTCCTTCCTCTTTCTTAAATGAAACCCATACTAAATGCCAATATTTTATCATCGTTTGATATATATATATATATGTATATATATATATATTATTTTTTTCCAATTAGAGTGATATTGAAGGGTTAAATTCAGATAACATGATTTGTATCGGAGGTACATTTTATTTATTAATCTAATTGGGTTCGGGGTTTCACAATCTCCCCCTCCCCCCTCTTAATGAACTTTGTCCCCGAAGTTTTACTGTAGTTTTACCTAAAATAGAGAGAGTACCTTCAATGACCTTGGTCAAACCATGGTTCTCATCACTCTCTATGGCGTAAAGTCGAGCATGCACATTTGGCCTACCACTTTGACCAGCTCCATCTTTCAGAGCCAAATTGATCACGGATGACCTTGACCAAGTGGTTGGAATGAGGGCTCTGTCTAAGTTATCGGGACTTCATTATTCTATGCTCAGAATTCTCATATTACAACATCGCTAACATTTATTTTCTTAGCAACCCTATTCTTTATCTCTTTCTTCCTTATCATACAACAAGGGACTCGGGGTGATACTTGGATCACATCGTATGGTCCAAGTTTGGGTTGCATCCCTTCTAATTTGAATGTAGACAATTCACCCACCTCACCTATTTATCCTAGGGTTAAAGGTTTGAATTATTGTTTTCACCAAAATTTTGATTATTTCGTCAATTAATCCTCCGTTGAACTTTGACTTCTCCCTGATCTATCATTGGGTTCTCAACCCTAGCTTGAATGATCATAAAAGAGTGTAAATTCTTAAGAACTACAAGTACTTTTATAAAAGTTATATACTACTACTTTAGTCCCTCTAGATTTTATTCTTATCCAACCCTAAATCATTCAGTGGAGTCACATTCTTTATCTCATTCTGTACCATGGGAGGTCCATTCCTAAGGTCAACCCGAGGTTCATAAATACTTTGTTCAATTATCACTAGAGTTTTATCTATGTGATCCCAACCTTTTCTCAGGGTCCCCTTACAAGTTCTGCCATCTGCGTATGCAGCCTATGCAGGACTCGGATGCCACCTTGAGTCTGAGTCAACTTTTGCGTGCCATATCCTGCAACTCTAGTTCCTGTGTCTTGGTATTCCTTATTTGATCGAGTTCTATGTTAATTGCATCGGTTCTATATCCATTACTGATTCTTTATGATAAAGATTTTAGGGATTTAAGGTTTCTCACTCCCTAATCAGGATCTACCTCGTCCAATTAGGGTAGGATACTCGTTTGAGTTAAGCTTAATTAAGGTTTCTCATTACTGATTTTTTTGAGTTTAGCTTAATTATATTTAACGGCCTCAGTATATGTTATGAAGATTCATGTGATGACTAGTGCTTTATTATCCGTTTTGAGGTCTAAAATTTTATCATTATTATTTAGGGACCTTTCAATTTAAAATGAGAACTAGATTCGAACTTTGGGGTGGCCATCCCCAAGTGATTCAAGAGGTACTGTTTAGCAGGGGTTCGAGAGGTACTGTTTAGCAGGGGTTCGAGGGGTAAAGGTTTAGCAGGGGTTCGAGAGGTACTGTTTAGTAGGGGTTCGAGAGGTAAAGGTTTAGCAGGGGTTCGATAGGTACTGTTCAGCAGGGGTTCGAGAGGTACTGTTCAGCAGGGGTTCGAGAGGTACTGTTCAGCAGGGGTTCGAGAGGTAAAGGCTTAGGCCATGGGCAGTGGTAGAGACCACTACCGGTCTCTTAACAATTAAATATATTATTTTTCTCCCTCTCTCTCTTCCACCTCATCTTAAGAGACCACTTAAGAGACAACCCCTTTTTGTCTCCACAATGGTTAAGAGACCACTATATACTATTCATGGAACCCACTTGATTTTTTCTATCCTACTCATTAAATTGACCATTAAATATTATTTTAAATAAATTTATCCACAAACAATAAGTTGAATATAAAATTTAATACAATTATTCCAATGAAATTAAAAATAAATAATAAGATAATTCTATGTTTTTAAAATTATATAAAAATTATTAAAATTGCAAAAATCATTAAAATTGCAAAAATCAATTATAACAACTATAAAAATTGCAGAAAACACTAAATAAAATATTGATCTAGTCCGACCAATTATTACAATTTGAAAATAAAAATTATATTAAAATAAGAATTCTTAAAAAATAAAAAAAATTTTAAGTTTTTTAAAAAATTACGGTTGGGACACGTGTCGCCACCAGAATGGGACACGTGTCCCATTCAAAAATTAAAGGAAGACCAGAAAATTAGTAGAACATGTGTCTCCACCAGGATGGGACACGTGTCTCATTCAAATTTGCAGGGAAAAATAGTTGAGTTAGTGGGACACGTGGCCCTATGAGGGGACGACACGTGTCCCATTTGGAGCAAAAAAAGGGCGCATTTCAGCGACCCTACATCCCATGTGCGTCCACAGTCCGTGCGGCCTCCAAACCGGGCTCTTGGTAAGAGCCTGGTGAGTGGTCTCTTAACAAGAGACCACTCAAGAGACCACCACTGTGGTGGTTTTCGGTCTCTTAAGCGGTCTTTTAATTTTAAGAGACCACCACTGCCCATGCCCTTAGCAGGGATTTGAGAGGCACTGTTTAGTAGGGGTTCGAGAGGTACTATTCAGTATGTGTTTGAGAGTTATTATTCACTAGTGGCTGCCTGTACACATATAAAACAATATATATATATATATATATATATATATATATTACCTCAATTCATGCTAAGTCAATGCAAACACTCACCTTGGTTGGGCTCGAGCAACTTCCGTTTCCTACTTTACCACTGCTCACCACTATTCTTTGGTAAGAATTTTTTTTAAGGCTGTGCGTTTTGGGGAGGATATCACTGGTATTTATATTAGGTAAAAATATAGGTTCTAACACCATACCTACCTAGAACTTTATCCATTTAACACTCAAGTGCCTATGTCCACTTGCCAAAAATTCCTTTGGATAAATTCTCTCATGTCTGCTCGCCGGCTTTCTCTTCCCATTATATTATTATTATTACTATGATAATAATTATGACTCTCTTCCCAATATTTTTCTTCCCGAATTTCACTTTGGATAATTTTCTGTTCACTTGCCCAAAAATTACTTGAAGTCCGCTGACTTCTTCTTCTTCCCAATAATTCCACTTCCCCAAAAATTACTTTGGATAATTTTTCACGTCCGTTGTCAGCTTCTCCTTCACGGTAATTTCTTGCATTTCTTTATTCAATTGCTTATTTATTTATTATTATTATTATTAGTATATTATATAATGTATACATATGTATAAATAAGTATATTCTCTTCTCGATAATTTCTCTTATTTATTTATTACTATTATATATATATATATATATATATATATATATATATCTTTTTCGTGGTAATTCCTTTTGATTTATTTATTTATTCATTTAATTCTTTATTTATTTATTACTATTATTATTAGTATTATTATTACTTTAATCATTGCTTTGTTTTCTCATGTACCCCAAATATTTGCTTATAACACCACATCCCAGCGTACTATTTATTTTCCTTTTTGGTGTTTTAATTTGTTTAATTATTTATTGTCTCATTTTATCTTTATCCGTTCCTTTCTTTGAATTATTTATTTACTGGCTTTTCTTCTTTATAATTTACAATACTTATAATCAATTGTATATATATATATATAATACAATTATATTCCTTGAAATCACAATATTAGAAGTAATAACTTATTTATTTTATTCTTATTTGTAATTAAATATGAAAATTATTATTATATAAAATTGTGGTAAGTATGAAATATATATTAGGAAGTTATGAAAGTAGTGTTTCTCAATAAATTAGAGGAATATTCGTTTTAGAGGAAGATACAAGGTATACTATTGGAGATGTTTCTAGACATTTGATTAATAACTCAATTTATCATTTATTACTTTACTCCTTTTAAAATGTGCAATTTGTATATCCCATTTTTGTACTATTATTTCCTTTCTCTTTTTTAAGTGAAACCCATACTAAACGCCAATACTTTATCATCGTTTGATATATATATACATATATATTCCAATTAGAGTGGCATTGAAGGGTTAAATTCAGATAACATGTTTTATATCGGAGGTACATTTTATTTATTAATCTAATTGGGTTCGGGGTTTCACAGTCTTTGTATCCAGCAGGCTTCTCCATATAAACTGGGTAGTCAAGAATGCCATTTAAAAATGCATTCTTAACTTCTAGTTGTCATAAGGGACAATTATGAATAATAGCTAGAGATAAAACAGTGTAAACATTAGAATCCTTCAACACTAGACTAAATGTACGATCATAATCGGACCAGGTAATTGCAAAAAATCCTGAGCAGCTAACCTCTCTTTATGCCTGTCTAGCGAGCCATCATCCTTATATTTTAAACGATAAACCCATTTGGAAACAACAACATTTGCATTAGATGGATGAGGAACTAAATCTCACGCCTGCTGAGTGAAAAGAGCCTCTATCTCAAAATCCATGGCAGCCATTCAGGATCCCTAACATTTGAGCGATGACTTTGAGGTCTGGTCTTAGCAAATAAAGCACTCAGTAAACCAGGAATATCATAGTTGGAAAAATCCTTGTACCTGAGAGCGCTAGTACAAGATCGAGTAGCCATCAGATGATAAGAAGAGCGACTCAATGCTAGAGATAGCGCAGAACCTGAGGCACAAAAACTGAGGGTGGTCGATTTGGGAAAGCTTGTGGTAATGGTGGTATGAGAGGAGCAACAAACCATGGTATACTTGAAGGCAAAGCCGCTGGAGCCGAGATAGTTGACGTTTGAGGCACTGATGGTGGCACATGGTCAGCATGCGCTGGCAGTGAGCTAGGAATGTGTGGCCGTGTGTGCAATGCGTACGGTGGAGTTACTAGCGGCGGGGACCATTGGTGAGTATGAGGAAAACAAATACAATTTTTAGATAAACTCTAAGCTTCTAGTAAAGACTATATATCAGAATTATCAAAAATAATGGGCAACTCATCTGGAAAAGATAGCTCAAACACCTCCGAAGGCACAGACATGGGTTCCAAAAATGCAGAAACATTAAGTGAGGTGGATTAGTAGCATTACCAGTGTGGGTTACCAGAAAAAGGATCTCATCAAACCGAGCATGATGAATGATGTACTCATTCTTCATAAGAGGATTAAGACAGCAATCCTTATACTACAAACTATAACCCAAACATATACATGACATGTTCCGAGGTGCCAACTTATGCGTAGCATAAGGGCATAAATATGGAAAAAATCGATAGCCAAATGGATGAAAATTGGAATAGTCAGGAGCCGTACCAAAAATAACAGAGAGCCAAGGATGACTAGATAAAATAGGCATTGGCAACCTATTGATGATGTAGGTTTCTGTAGAAAAACATCATACCAAAATGAATGATGAATACTGGAATGAAAGAGCATCGACAATCCGGTCTCAATGATGTGACGATGCTTCCGCTCTGCAAGACCATTTTTCTCTGGAGTGTAAGGACATGAAAGTTGATGATGAATACCCTAAGTTGCAAAATGTGATTGCATGCAATGATTCAAAAACTCGGTTCAACCATCACTTTGAAATACTTTAATGGTGGTAGAAAATTGGTTCTCAACAAGAGCTTCAAAATGCATATAAGCTTCTATAAATTCAGACTTTCGTTGCAGATGATATAACCAGGTGAACCGAGAAAAATTATAAGCAAACATGGACTATTAATAATACCCAGCACGAGGGATGACAAGATAGGGTCCCTAAATATCACAATAAACCAAGCATGGTGCAAATTTTAAATTATCACTAAAAGAAAGTCCCTTGTCATTAGCCATCTCACAAGAGGGACATAAATGAGGCTTGTGAAGTAAACTAGCAACTAACAAACATCCAGACTTGCTCAAAGAAGAAATGATGTTGTGGGGAACATAACCCAATCTACTATGCCAAAGTTCAAAAGATGCTTTAGAAGCACTTGATGAAACAAAAAGCAGATAAGGCAACACCACCAAAATCCAAAACATATAAATCCCTATCATGATGGCATTTTCCAATAAATTCACGACTAAACTTATTAGAAATAGTGAAAGAAAAATCATCAAAGAAAATAACAGCATTCATATCCCGAGTCAACTTGCTAATATATAACAAATTTTTAGTCATTTGTGGAACCACTAAAACATCAGGCAAGGATAACAAATTAGGGACTAGAGAATGACCAACATGGGTAATGTTAAGAATAGAACCATTACCAACAATAACACAATTGTTACTAGAATAAGGAGTCACACGATCAAGAGCAGACTAAGAAGAAGTCATGTGATTGGTTGTACCAGAATCAGCTATCCAATGAGCATGCAGAGGAGAATGCGGAGGAAACATCTGCAACAATCTATCCATTTAAGATGACAGATCTGAAACTCAAAGGAGATTTTAATCAACGACAAAAAAAGATAGGAAACAGAGATCGCCAGACACCGATTAGGCCGAGCGCACACCACGGGCTTGAGATCGGTAGTCAACAATCTACCAGAGACTTGACTAGTGACAAAGACAGAGAAAATGATGGTGGAAATCGACGTGATGGACAGTGGTAATGACTGATATGCACTGGACAACAGCTGAAGAGGGTGGCGGAAAAGGGCGGCGGTGAGCCGCAGCCGATCAGAAAAAGGAGCGGAAATTTTGGTAATTTAAGGACAAGAGAGATATAAAAGCCAAGAATTTTAGAGAGATCTGAAGGATACCGTGATAGAATGTAAAACCCACAAATAATTGTGGTTGTGTGTATTCATATATATAATGAGTACAAATGGTATACAAAGTAGAAAGAAATATGGAATATGATATATAGAAAACCAATAAAAAAGGGTATTCCTTTCTTATCCTGATTCTAAATCAATGATATCTCTATCACATATCACCTTTTTGCACGAATATTTATGCATAATGAAGTGGCAAAATTTTAGGAAAATGTGGAGGATTGAAATGAGCTGGGCAAATTTCTGACACAAATTTCAGTCCAAATAAGGAAATAGTCAAAATGTGAACCTTTGGTTTGGAAGCATGAAAATGGAAATTATAAACATTTGGCGGGGACGGAGGGAGTATTAGAATCCCAAACAAAAAGGCCTATGCGGTAATGAGAAGGGAACATTAAGAATAAGTGACTTTGACTGTGCATTCGTCCAATAGTAAAGTGTTCTTTCCACACTCCCGATCAAGTATAAAGGCAATCAAAATGAAGAAAAATTAAATTCCCCAACTAAAGATATGGTCTGTATCCATCTAACCCGTGAGGACCATTACCCTAAACTAGAAGATTAAAACCAGTTGTTTTAACTGCTAATTTTTTTGTTAGTGTATAAAAAATACTTATAATTCATAAATATATCTCTAATTAGACCCCAAAAGGATATAAAGAACAGTTAATTAGAATCACAAATATAATTGGCCTGGACTTCCTAATAGACCAAAGTTTATAAATCTGATTAAAATCCTTAGGTTTAAACAATATTTCCAGAAGTATATAGTTTTAATGCCCTTGACTTGGATTTTAATGCGTACACAATGCATCTTTCTTGTTTATCCCGTTAACGATAAAGAGTATCATTTGTATGACTTGGAATCACGAGCCTGCCTTAATTTTCATGACGTTGATTTTTATGTGGATCAGTTTTCATTAGCCAAACCAGCTGCCACTTCTATTCTAACATCTACAACTTCATACTAGGACGTGCATGGCAACTCATCCCTGTCATCCCTCGCCATACAAGCGCTGCTCGCCTTGGGTGCGGCGCCATTGCTCTAGGACACTGTGTCGCCGGCCGTAGAGGCTATGCCGCTAGACTCGAATGCTTAGTTGGTGTCTCCGTCACTTCCTGTGCAGCCTGCGCCAGCTCCTAAGCAGCCTACGCCCACCCCGCTGATGATTCCTCTGACTTGGCTTCAGATTCTTCATCTTCTGAGCTCATTGTTCGCTACAGTACTCATGATTATCGACCTCCGGCTTATCTGAATCACTATGTATGCTTTATTACATCTGCTATCCCCTCCACACCCCCAACTGCTTCATTCTCTTCATCGCCATCACTTTCCTAATGTGTTCTCTATCCTTTAATAATTTTTTTAACTTGCAATACATTTTCATTTTTACATTCTAGATTTTTGGGTGTAGTAATCCGTAGTTAGGTACTAGTACTTATTTTAAGGCTTCGAAGCATGCTCACTGGTGAGCCGCTATGGCAGATGAGCTCAGTGCTCTTGAGCGATATTAGACTTGGATCATGGCTTTGGTTTTTTCCAGACAAGACTGTTATTAGTTGCAAATGGGTGTATCATACCAAAAACAAGTCATATGGTACAAATGAACGAAACAAAGCTCGTCTGGTGGTTCTTGGAAATCGTCAGATCGAAGGTATTGATTGTACAGAAATCTCCTATTGCCAAGATGAAATCAATTAGGTTATTTCTCTCTGTTGTGGTCTTCCGTGATTGTGAACTTCATCAGATGGATGTTCACAATGCTTTTATGCATGGTTATTAGGATGAAGAGGTCTTCATGCAGCCGCCCTGGCTACTCGACGCCTCCTGGGCTCGTCTGCAGACTTCATAAATTGCTCTACGGCTTACACCAATCTCTTTGAGATTGGTTTGCTAAGTTTGATGCTGCTCTTCATATTTTTTGCTTTGTGCTGAGTGAGGCTGATACTCCCTCTTTTCCTATATACGAGATTTAGTTTCATTGCATGTTCTTGTTTATGTGGATGATTTGGTTATTGTTGGATGTTCTTCGTCGCTTTTGTGTGAGTTCAATTCATACTTGAGCTCCTGTTTTTACATCAAGGATCTTGGTCTTCTCAAGTATTTCTCGTGAATCGATATTGCTAGGTGAATAAACATAATGTTTTTGTCACAATAGAATTATGTCCTTGATATTTTATCCAATGTTGGTTTATTTTCTGCTATATGGACTAATTTTCCCATGGAGCAACAACACAATTTGGCACGTGTGGAATGATCAATTTATCATGATCCTTAGCAGTGTCAACGTCCTGTTGGCAGGCTTTTTTATCTCACTATTACTCATATGCGGCTTAGTTAATCTGTTCATACACTTGCTCAGTTCATGCAGTCTCCTTGTGTTCCCTATTGGCATGCATCTCTGAGTGCTCTTAATTATTTGAAAAGTCATCCCGGTCAAGGTCTTTTTCTCTCTTCTCGTAGTTCATTACAATTGTCTGCTTACTGTGATTTTGACTGGGCTGCGTATCCCATTTTGCATCGCTCTATTTCCGGATATTTTGTGATGCTTGGTGTTTCTCCAATTTTTTGGGAAACAAGTGTTTCTCATTCCTCTGCCGAAGTCGAGTATCATGATATGACTGTGACTTCTCGTGAGCTATTGTGGCTCAAATCCCTTCTTCGAGATTTAGGAGTGGGACATTCGGCACCTATTTGTCTCTTTGGTGATAATCAAGCGGCCATTCACATTGTTGTTAATCATGTCTTCACTACTTGAAAAATGGCCTCGCTGCTCGCAAAGAAAACTTGATTGTTTTGAGTGAACCAGTGAGTTGTATGATAGGAAATTTCAGAAATGAGAAATGTTGAGTCTGCCAAAATAGAATTTTTAGTTATTTTCTCACACATTACTTATTAGTATCCAACTTTTAGATCCTCTTTAAACCACATCATGTGGACATTTTTTTTTGTTTAAATCTACACAAAGGGTTTATCTATCGATGGTAGTTGTTAGGATAAATCAGACTCCTGATTAGATTATAATTTATTATGATTAGAGTTCTTTCCTTATTACACCTCTATTGTACTCTCTATATATTTAGATATCAATAATACAATTGATTACGGCAAATCATTCTATCATGGTATCAGAGCAAGTTCTGATCCTAAGCCCTAAATTTTAATTTACTGTTCAGCACCTCCCCCTTCTCTCTTTTCCAGTAAAATTCTAGCAAAATTCCCGGTCAAATTTCGGCGAAGTTTCCGGTCAAATTCTTCCCGACGTCTTCAGATTGACATTTCCATCAGTGGCCGAAGCCTTCACATCGACGTCTCCAACGATGAGTTCTTCCATCAGCTCCGGCGTCTCCACCAGCGAGCGGCTGACGTCTCCAGCGGTGAGTTCTTCCATCAGCTCCGGTGTCTCCAGCGGCGAGTTCTTCCATCAGCTCCGGCATCTCCAGCGGCGAGCGGCCGATGTCTCCAGTGGCGAGTTCTTTCATCAGCTTTGGCATCTCCAGCAGCGAGTTCTTACATCAGCTCCGGCGTCTCCAGCAGCGAGTTCTTCCATCAGCTCCGGAGTCTCCAGCGGTGAGTTATTCTAGTGAGATCCACACACATTTTCCAGTGCGTGAAACTCACACGCCAGCTCAGTCGAAGAAGGCATCTCCAGCGCGTGAAGGGCACGCACGACTTGACTCGCGCGTCAAGTGTATTTTCTCGCGGTCTTCAATTTCTCACGAGTTGAACCTATTTCTCGCGAGTTAAACCTGTTTCTCGCGAGTTAAACCTATTTTCTTGCGAGTTGACCCTGTTTCTCGCGAGTTGAACCTATTTCTCGCGAATTGTTCAAATTCTCGTCAGCACGCAGACAATTTCATTGCAATTTCGGTCCTTTTCTATGGTTTATTTGGGCCCTATATCTCGGGAAGATTGCTCCACTAATTGGATTGCGAAAAAGGTGTTTTTTCAGGCCAGTTTGAATGGTTCCAACCGCCAGTCTTCGTCGAATCAGTGGATCATTGATTCAGGTGCTACAGCTCACATCACTGCTCACACCAGTCATCTTGATCAGGTACAACGTTATCGTGGTTCTGATTCTATTCTTGTTGGAAATGGTGAATCATTATCTATTTCTCACATCGGCCAATTTCATTTATTTGGTTTCTCTATTAATGATGTCCTTGTGGTCCCTAAGATTACTAGAAGTTTATTGTCCATTAGTAAGCTCACTCATGATCTACCTGTCCGTGTTATATTTGATGCCGATGCATTTTCCATTGAGCACAAGCTTACAGGGGCGATAATTGGTAAAGGCCGTCATAGGTCTGGTCTTTATTTTCTTGAGACTGGTGATTCCAGTTTTTTAGGCGAACTATGCTCTACAAAGCTTCATGCTTCTTTTGAGCAGTGGCACTCTCGCCTCGGTCATGTGTCTCATGATACTGTTCAGTTATTGAATCAACGGGGCCTTATTTATGTGACTTCTGCTATGCCTGCACCTGTCAGTTGCTCTCCTTGTCAGATGGCCAAGAGTAGCCATTTGCCCTTTTCCACTAGTGACAAACGCGCTACTGGTTTATTGGATAAAGTACATTATGATTTGTGGGGACCAGCTCCTGTTTTATCTGTCAATAGTTTCTCTTATTATGCCATTTTCATTGATGATTTTTCGTGATTCACATGTTTCTTTCGATGCGGCATAAGTCGGATTTCTATGACACCTTTATCCAGTTTCAGAAATTCGTTGAGAATCAGTTTTCTGCTAGGGTTAAAATTTTTTAGACCGATGGTGGCACCGAGTTTACTAATCACTGACTTCAGGCTTATCTCATATCATGTGGCATTCATCATCAGATATCCTCGCCCTATACACCTGCTCAGATGGTCGGGCTGAGCGGAAGCATCGCCACATCACAGAGACTTGTCTTACCATGCTTTTTCACTCTTCTGTGCCGCACTGTTATTGGGTGGAAACTTTCTCCTCTATGGTTTACATTATTAACTGTCTGCCTAGTTCGGTTGTGAGTGGCAAATCACCCTTTGAGGTTGTTTTTGGTCATGTGCCTGACTATACCCTCTTTCACCCGTTTGGTTGCCGTGCATTTTCATGTCTGCGTGCCACCGCTACTGATAAGTTTGCACCCCGATCCATTCCCTGTGTTTTTATTGGCTATCATCCTCGTTACAAGGGCTTCCAGTGTCTCGACCCGACTTCTGGGCGCATCTATATCTCTGGCCACGTTCATTTTGATGAAACTTTCTTCCCTTATGTCTCATCTTCCATGAACAGTCGTTCGATTTTAGATCTGGAGATTTCATCATTTTTTTATGGAACTGTTACTTCATCGATTAGGGCCACCACGCCTGTGTCTTTGTCTATTCCAGCTGCCCCACCTTCACCACCATCTTCCATCTGGACGGCCGGCCTGGACCCGGCTCCTCGCCAAATGCCCACCATATCTCAGCCGCTGGCCAGCACTCTTTAGCCACCGTCTCAGCCACCGGCCACCACGTCTCAGCCAGTATTGGCTATTCTTTCTCCAGTGACTTCCGATGGCCACTCTCCGGTCAGCACAGCTCGATCTTCCTCCTGTCATCAGCTGGTTCAACTCCTCCAGCTTCGCCGCCCCAGCTTCGTACTCATCGGATGGCCACTCGGTCATCTACTGGTGCCATTCAGCGCTGGGATTATTCAGATATTATTGCTCATGGTCTCACTGCCGCACTCCTCTCTTAGACAGAGCCCACTGATTATCGCACTGCCCTTCAGGATTCAGCCTGGGTTTCAGCCATGGATGATGAGATGGATGCTCTTCGTGGTCAGTACACTTGGGATTTGGTGCCTCCACCTTCGAATGTCGACATTGTTGGCTCCAAATGGGTCTATAGGCTCAAGTATCGACCAGATGGCACTATTAAGCGTCACAAAGCTAGACTTGTGGCGCAGGGTTTCTCGCAGATTCCGGGTTTTAATTTTGACCACACTTTCAGTCCTGGGGTCAAAGCCTCCACTGTTCGAACGGTTCTCGCCATAGCCACCATGCGTTCCTGGCCACTTCATCAGTTGGATGTCAAGAACGCTTTCCTTAATGGTGTTCTTGATGTTCTAGTCTACATGAAGCAGCCCGTTGGTTATCAGGATTCTATCCATCCAGACTATGTTTGTCGTTTGAAAAAGGCCATTTATGGTCTTAAGCAGGCTCCCCGGGCTTGGTTCCAGCGTTTCAGCAGTTATCTGACATAGCTTGGTTTTCGGTGTAGCTCAGCTGATACTTCTTTGTTTTCGAGAGGGTCATCGTTACTGTACCTACTTGTGTATGTGGACGATATCATTCTTACAGGAAATGACTCGACTCTTCTTTGCCAGTTCATTGATCGGACACACAGAGAGTTTGCTATCAAGGATCTTGGTGCTCTCCATTACTTTCTTGGTCTTGAAGTTTTGCCTACCTCCTCAGGATTACTGCTTGGCCAAGCAAAGTATGCTCGGGATATTTTGAATCGGGCCGGTATGTGTGATGCGGCACCTATTTCTACTCCATTTGTTGCTGGTTCTCAACTTCACAGCTCTACCAGTCCTCCATTTTGGGATCATACACTTTATCGTTCTCTTGTTGGTGCTCTCCAGTATCTCACCATCTCTTGCCCGGATTTGGCATTCTCGGTCAACACGGTGAGTCAGTTTCTTCAGGATCCCAGAGATGATCATTTTGCTGCTGTGACTCGGATTTTGCGGTATGTTCGTGGCACTCTTCATTTTGGTCTCCGGTTTTGTTCTGCAAGTACTCCTGATGTGTTAGGATATTCTGATGCTGATTGGGCTCGCTGTCTGGAGACTCGTCGGTCTACTTATGGTTATGCAGTTTTTCTTGGTGGGAATCTGGTTTCTTGGAGTGCCAAGAAACAGCCCACTGCTCTCGCCAACACTGCCTCAGAAGTAGTGTGGCTCACTCATTTGCTTCGTGATCTTCGGTTTCCGCTTTCTGGTTCTCCACTGTTGTTATGCGACAATAGTAGTGCTATCTTCTTGGCTCAGAATCCAGTGGCTCACAAGCGGGCGAAGCACATCGACATTGACTACCATTTTGTTCGTGAGTTGGTGACATCCGGAAAGCTGCGTGTTGCTCATGTTCCGACTTCTGTTCAGATTGCAGACATTTTCACCAAGGGACTCTCTCGTCTGCTGTTCGAGTTCTTCGGGTCCAAGCTGTGCGTCGGCGAGCATCCGATGCTCCGCTTGAGGGGGGTGTTAGGATAAATCAGACTCCTGATTAGATTATGATTTATTATGATTAGAGTTCTTTCCTTATTACACCTCTATTGTACTCTCTATATATTTAGATATCAATAATACAATTGATTACGGCAAATCATTCTATCAGTAGTAAGGAGCCTTGTACAGATCAGATTGTTTTAGCTAAGGTGTGTGCATTTCTACTCTAGAATGTTTCTCCATATTATTTCTCAAGGCGGTTTATGTGAGCAGTAGTTTGAATGCATAGAAATGGAACAAGTTTTAACAGATAGTCTTTTGTATTTTCTAGTTTCTCGTACATTCGACCCATTGGCAAGTGACTCCAGTTTACCCAAGAATACATGCATATCCATAAATCTTTTGGAGAAGGATGCTGAGGAGAAACAACCATCAACAGAGAATGACAAAGATGAAACTAAGAATGAGGAGTGGTTGAAGTACAGACCAACTTCATAGGAAGATATAGATTGGTTTTCTAAAATTTTTGTTCATGTCATTTTTAAATATCATAAAATTACATTATTATCATATTAGGTGTTTTATAAGAACATTTGAGATAGATTGTCTGATGAAACGCTTCTATCTAAGAGTATAATATATTATATTAGACAATTATTTTACAGTTTCAAGTTAGTACAATATAATAATAATGTGTTACAAGATTTCTAAAAGTAGATCTACTTGTGTGATGATAGTCATTGTTGTTACACTTTAACATGTACTCACAACCTTCTTTAGGAATGAAATTTTATGTTATTATAAAATATCTAATGTGACACTTTAACATGTGCTAACAACATTTTTTAGGGACAATATTTTATGTTATTATAGAATATCCAATATGACACTTTAAAATGTACTGACAACATTCTTTAGGAACAATACTTTTTGTTATCGTAGAATATTTTATATGACACTTTAACATGTACTCACAACCTTCTTTAGGAACAATACATTTTTATTTTGTAGAATATCTAATACGATACTTTAACACGTACTCATAACCTTCTTTAGGAACAATATTTGTTTGTTATTACAAAATATCTAATGCGACATTCTTATATGAGATCATTTGTATTTAATAAGATACTTTTAATGTGGTATTAACTTATCCATCGTTACACTATTGTGTGTCGAAACATCTTACCTATCACCACAATATTCATTTTCGGAATTTCACTAATTTTTAAATGATAGTTACTCATCATCACACTTTTAAATATATAGATATATGTACAATATAATGTGTTAGAATATTATATATATCCCAACACTATTATAGATATTTTCAATAATTTAATTAAGATCCAAAAATACTTATCGCAACACTTTAGACCTATAATAACACCAAAAAAAGCCACATTAACAAAGTGTTGGGATACCAAAAACTGTTATTATACGTGTATTTTCGTAATAATTTCATGTGCCAACAAATGTCATTTTTCTAGTAGTTCTTTCATGAATGCACGAAGCATATTGAGGTGGATTGTCATTTTGTGTTTGATCTTATGCACTCAGATGAAATTGTTACACATCGTATTCGTACGACCACTACTACAGACACCCCTCCATGGAACCATTATATTGGTACAAAGGCATCTATGTTTTGGACCCACAACATACCGGTGCCTAAGTATGGTGGTGCTGAAACATAATTACAAAGGCACCAACATACAAAACCGATGCTGAATAATGATATACATCACCACATCTGAATACCGATGTCAATAATAATGTAGTGCTTCTGAATATTGATATGCAACACCGGTTTTGAATACCCGTGCCAATATACTGTAGCTGTGGTGACTAATTATATACTGAACCGACTCATAATACCGGTGCCAATAATAACGTAGTGATACTTATCCCACAAAATCAGCACTGGTAGCATACAACCTTTGCTTATAGATTGATACCAGCACCGGTTCGATATTACCGATGCTAGATATGATTTGATATCTATTACCAATATTATCAGCACCATTTCCAATTTAGAACCGGTGCTAAGGATTAGAAGTATCTTTTTCTTCCAGCACCAATATGGAACAATTGTCGATGCTTGTTCGCAGTAGGTTGTAAATTTTCCAGCACTAGTATTAAATCTGAAAAATTGGTGCTGGTTTTGATTTTCACTTGCAATGCTCTATTTAATTTTTCTCTATCCATCCGGATCGAACCTCGGGCAAATATAACAGAAGAATTCATACCAGCCAACAAGATAGAATCTAAAAACTAGATTAATACTAAGAAAGAAGGAATGAATTAATTATAAACTAAAAATGTCTAAAAAAAACACAATCCTTCCACTAGCATATTATAGAAAGAAACTGTAAATATCTAAGACATCCATTTTCTTCACTTCCTTATACTGCTCGAGGTCTATAGAAGTCTTACGAAGTTTGGAATAATCGTCCACCAATGCCTGGCACCATCTATCGGCTACAACTGTTATCTCCTTGCCATTGTATGCTCCTTGTTTTGAGGGAAATATTTGTTGCATTCAAAACAACCCGATGATTAATTACGTGAAAGTATTCAGTAAGTAAGAATTACAAATGTTTATTTTTTAATTCCTCGACCAACCTCAAGAATATATGTAGAGGTAGTTTTCAGCACAAGCTCTTCCATGAAGAGGAGGACCTAGTATCTGCATTCCCAAACACTCAACTGAATTTGGTAGTGCAAATGAAATAAATTGAGTTAAAAATAATTTTATTAAATAATGGTGGAAATGAAGGGACTCTTGGATTAAATGACTTACATCGATGATTCTGATTTTCCATGTGTAGTCGGGAGACGTTTCATCTTCATCTTCTCCCTTTGATATTCACATGCAATCCAGGTAATCGTGTTTAAATTTTAATGGTTAGGTAACTCACACTTGTAGACGTTAAAATTAGTACAAATAAAGGAATGAAAATAGTTGGAAATGATTTTGTTTTCATTAATGTTTTTTGGTTTGATTCCTCCAGTCAGCGAGCCAAGGGTAAAAACGTCCTCCGTACTAGGACGAATGAGTACAAAGTACCAATGATCCGTTCGTTGAAAAGAAAGTAGCACATGAATGAAATTTTCAGCGGTGTATAATTTTCTGTAACTATGGGAAATTGAAAGTGCCACTTACATTTTAATATATAGTACCACATAAATTTTGACATCAGTATTGAGTGGGGTTTCCAGAATGGCTTTAGCACGACCCTCAACTTATGAATCCTTGATTTATGAGGTATAGCCTCCCGTACATCACGGAACAAACAAAATGCGGCCCTTGTTGGTTTTGAAGACTTGGTCCCAAAGGTGCCTTGAAAAATAGCATTAGCTAATATTTGAAATAAATTAGTGTATAAATAAATACAATTAATGTGAAAAATTAAACATTTCCCCATCCAAACATCTAGCATTGAGTTCGATAGCCAAGCCATTGCTCTTCCATTTCCAAGCTTCTTCCTAAACACTACCAAGAAATTGATAAACAATGCAGCACTATGTTTTTTTGCCGAAAGTCGATGGTCGATACTCCAAAAACAAAGCCACCTTTCTCGATTGGTGCATGCTCTTTAGAAGCTCATTGCAAAATTTGATGTAATTCTCCATGTTGGGATAAGTTTTGAACGGGCACTTGTTGACAATCTGAAATTATGTAATGGCAACAAAATTAGGAAAATTGAAGAATAATGAAATATGGTATAAATTACGGATGTTATCGAGGAGTACTAGTTTCAGAGGCCTTTCATGAATAAATTCTTCCTTTGAGAGATGGTAGAAGTTGGTTGATCCACCCCATTAACAGTTGCTAGTTGCACAGAAAAGTTACTCAATTTGAACGATTATTAATAAAAAAATCAGTCATCTAAAAGTTGTATCATTTGGTTGATTTTTTTACCTCATCATCACTGACATTGAGAAAATTTAAATCATCAGTCAGGGGCTTGTCGCCTTCAATGTCCTCGGTCTGGGTATCATCTCCAAATGTGACCAAAGTCATAAGCCAATCTACCACACTCCCCAAAGTGCCTCCCACGTCATTGAAATGGTGGTTGGTAGGCGACAACCCAGCTCTTGGATGGTAAACTAGGTTCAACACGTGGGCGCGAGCTACTAGACCATCTGACTTCTCGGCACACCTAGATTTTTGGAGACATGCTTTAGCAACCCTAAGCCTCTCTCCTTGAAGGCTGTTGATATACAAGGTCACCAACTCACTCTCCTGTTACAAATAGTGAAAATTAGCTGGTCTAAAATAGTTTATGCTTGGATAATATGAAGAAAAATCAAAATAGTTTGAACATGTGAACTGTAATGCATATTTACCTCTTCATCTTCTTCTCCGTCGCTAGGGGGATCTTGGACCGAGCTGCTGAGACCGGTGGATACACCTTCAAACATTGTATTCTCAATGAAGCTCTTCGGGTCTGCAAGGCCTTCGAAATATTTAATCCCCTTGCTACAGTTATGCTTTTGACCAACTGCTCAAGGTACGAGACCACCACATTCTTCTTTGCCTCCTTCTTCTTTGATGAGGAGCTACTTCCGCTCTTGCTTCTTGTTATGCGTGGGATAGCAACCGATGCTGGCATTCGAGATTGGGTACCACTATAGCAACCCGGATGATCCCTCTTCCTTGTGGCTCTAATCAAGATGTCCTCACCTGGACCAACTCTATGGTGCCCTTCTCCTATTCCTCGTTCATCCTCAACTGTGGTTTATATTATTTTTTTAGTAGTGAAAAAATATGAATTTAATTAAATATGAACCTATAAGTATTTGGATACTTACAATATCCTCCGCTATGGCCTTGACTTCTGCGGTTGCATAATCCTTGTTTTCCCCTTGTTCGACTCCAAGTAGACCAAAGATCTGTCTGGTTTGAAATTCTTTGAATTGATTGCCTCCTCAATCTCTTCTTTTATGTATCCTTAGTCCCTTAGCTTCTTCCTCTCCTTCTACTTTAGTTGCTCTTTCAGCATCTCCTTTGCAGCCTTATTCCCTTTCAGATGTGGTGGGTGTACTTTTTATCCTTCAAATGTTCGCTTGCCTTCTTTATTTTTTTCTGAAAATTTGAAAAAAATTAGTTATTAACATAATGAATTAGTTGTTAAATCTATAAATATTATTTTTTATGTCTGGTAAGAATTTTACTTAGCATCATATCCTCTATCCTTCTGAGCTCCTCGAACTTCTTCCACTCTTCCTCATCCATCCACCTATACTTTTCCCACGACTTGTATTTTGGAACTTTTCCACTCGACAATAACCATATGTACTTGTTCGCCACCTTGGATTTCCAGTTGCGATGTGCGTCGCAATTCTTTCCTGCCACATTCTTCCTCAACCTGCTCCACTAGTCTTCAGTCAATTTAGTTTTGAGCTTGAAACTTGCATGCAATGGAAGGTTACATTATATTTAGGTTATGAATATATAGTTTAACAGTAACAAGTATGCTTATAAATTAAGTATTATGAAATATTTTTTTACCTTTATGTCTCTCTACGCGTCCTTCTTCACATCCTTTGGGACGTTATAATTTCAATATGCCATCCATGGGCTCCAGTTTCTTGCGCAAATTAGCTGACCCTCAACTTCCTCAAAGGCGATGAGGACATGGTCCCTTTCCTTTGCTAATATAACCGACTGGAAAGTAGTCGTCTCTCATTCCCTACACTAAGTGGTAATCTCAAACTTGTCGAACTACTTCCCCTACAGCCCGCCTGCTTTGGTAAGGTCATCATTGTCCAGATCGCGGAGGGATTATCTTCCCTATCACCCTTGTTCTCTTCGGGAGTTTCCTCATTGGGAGCACTAGTTACACCCGCTTGATCTTCATCAAATTGAATCTTAAGGGGTGCCACCCGTGGAACCTCCTCTTTTTTGGCTTCGAAAGTAACTTCATTGTATTTCACATTCTTTAGTTTGGGCGGAGGGCCAACCCCCTCCCGCTTTCTGGCCACCTTTTTGGTTTGGGAGGCGTCAACAAATGAAATAAAATATAAATGGATAATTCATAACAATTATAAAAATTACAATTTATAACCTATAGGCCATACACTTTGGATTGATCACTTTAAAAAAATACACACACAGTGTATATGTCACACATTTTAGAACATACCCTTCCACATCACACTATCAAACATATTACAATTCAACACCACTCAATAACCTTTATATGTCATACACTTTGGTTTGAATTCTTCAAACATCACACACAAAGTGTATGTCTCACACATTTTAGAAAAGACTATCCAACACCACACGATCAACTATATCACACTTCAACATAACACAATGACATGTGTGTGTGTGTGATACACTTTGGAGTGAAATATTCAAACATCACACACATAGTGTATATTCTACACATTTTATAACATACTATTCAACACCACACGATCACCTATATCACACTTCAATATAACACAATTACCTATATATGTGATATAACTTGTATTGAACGATTCAATCATCACACACATAGTGTACACCTCACACATTTTAGAACAAACCCTTCAACATCACACTCCAATATCACACAATAAACAACCCTAAGCAACTTAATATCCAAAAATCTTCATTCATACATTTCATCAAACACATAAAAATCCATACAAATTTCACTTAATGTAAAAGCAATCTGGGGTTTGTACACGACTAAAAATGAAGGATTGAAGAAGTACCTTTCAAGATTCTAGTCGAAATCTGACTTACGGTGAGTTTGCTGCCGACGAGTGGAAAAGATGAAGAAATGCAAGTGGGAGATACGGAAAAGGGGGTTTATCGGGTTCTTATATAAAGTGTGATTGGGGAGGTGGGGCAATGGAGGTTGAATAAAGATTAAATGGTGGAGAACGCGGAGAATGTGGAGAAATTGTTCGACGAGTGGGAAAGAAGAAAATGTGACAGTTATGTGAAGAAGATGATCAGTCGTGTTTTATATAAGCAGAGTCAGCAACGGTACCGAACCCGACAAACCAGTGCTGAAAAAAATTCAACTATATTCTACCATGTTCCTGAATATTCCAAGTATACTTCACTGGTACTCTACCAGTGCTGTATCACTAAAAATTGGTGCCAATTTGGTTAAAAGCAGCTGCGTGATGCTGTTTTTTTTATTTCCAACCTGAGAGCATAGTTGGAAAATGTTTTCTAAGTCCTGAGCATGGGTACCAGAACTGCTGCTGTAGAAATAAAAAGCTGGTGCCAATTTTGTTTTAAGCATCTGCGTGAGACTGCTCTATATTTTTTCCCAACCTGATAGCAATGTTCAAAAAAAATTTCTAAGTCCAGAGCACCTGTTCCATACCCGGTGCTGGTTCAAAAAAATGGTACCCACAAACCATAAAGCATCTGTGTTGGGCTCCTTAATCCCGACAGAGAGTTTATTCTTAGCACTGGTTAATGGTACCAGTGCCTTCTTTTACAAAACTGGTGCCATATATTATGTTTTCTCAGCCTAATCGATATTGGGCGGGAAAATAATTTTTATTTCAGCACCAGCATACAAACCGGTACCCCTTTCAAAATCACAAAATTTTGAATTTCCCGCCCAAAATTGGACCCAAATTTTAAAAATTTTGAACCCTAAAAAATTAGCACAGGTTCTTCCAAATGCCTGATCGGTGCATATTTTCATTTCTACTAGTTTACAGTATTTAAATTAAGTACCTCATGAGAGGAGAAAGTTTTCTCCATTTTTTATATGCAATTGGGCTGAAACCTATTCAATTCATTCAATAACTTATAAGTTAGGAAGTCCAAACGGGAAGGTTTATTGGTTAGTTTTTCCCACAAAATATTATTCATTCGTTTATTCGTTCTTGGAATTGATATTAGGGTTTCATAAAGTAGGATTTCATCCGATCAAATTTGAATTTGGACCTCTGAGTGAAGTTTTTGCCTTTTGCACTTAGGTCCCTCCAAGAATCTTGGAATTGGCGAAACTCAAATTGGTGATTCAATAGTGAAATTCAGTATTGTATGATTATAACTATACAATTCGCACTTGACTAGTTAAATGGAACATCCTCAAAACAGAACATAGAAAAGTTGTGCAACATTTTTTGAAATTGCAGTTTTGACCAAAATAAAGTTCCACCTTAACCATTGATTCAAAATAATTGAATCTTGTTATTATAGCCTAAATGCATGAATTTTAATTGATAGAATTTGTTAGAGTATAAATTTAAAAGAGGTAGTACATGTTCAAGACTAAATTGTGGGAAAAGGTTTAGAATTACTAACGGAAAATCATATTTCTTTACCACCATAAATTCAATATAAAAGCATGATAATTCTTGATCCATGTAATAATAATTATATTACGTCTGTAAAATAACATAGAATTATTCCAAACGTCCAAACAAAATAAAATGTGAAAAAACCATTGTGTTAAGAATATAATAATTGAAAATCATGAATAACATATAGCGATTGACCCCTTATCCAACATATGTGCATCTTCTAATCTGGTCCCCATGCCGCTCTGCCCAACGCTCGGGTCTGGGTATGTAGGGAAAGGTTCAACTGCTTTCATGGCGTTCAGGTGCTGATATTGAAAAACCCTACGCATTTCATCGCACCAAGATTTTTGATAATGCGATTCCGTCAGCAGACTTTGTACACCTATCTCCAATGTCGCGACTCTAGATTCCAAAGAAGGTCCCACATTGTCTTGAACCATTTTGTAGAAAAAATCTACTATAATCTTACCCATTGGTTGCCCCGTATGTGTCGTGCGGATAATGGGGGACACCGACTTTTGTGCACAGTTCGGAGATGAGGTTGTAGAAACCGTAAAAATCGTACTTCTTAGCACCCTGTCTCAAAGCGTTCACTTTGCCTACCTACATTCCATCGTAGTTTCTTTTTAATGACGTACAGATGTGTCAGCCTCATACTGTGAACCTCAGTGTTCACTGTGACAAGGTCAATTCTGGATGCTACGAAATGGTACCATCCTTTCATCTCAGGCATGGGGTGTTTCTTTAGAATCTTTATCCAACCTGGTTTCACAAGATAATCGACATTGGTTCCCGCTCTAGTTACCATCATCACGATCTCCCTTCCAGTGGAATCATCAGAATCTCAACCCTCATCAGTTTTGTAGTGGAATGCAAGAAATTCACTCTCCTCGGAGGGAACACTTGGAAACCCATACAATTCGTTTATGGGTTCATCTGTCAATTTCATCATTTTCCACGACACAATGCCTCATCCCACCTCAGACCACACTGCAGATTAGCACAGAACTCACTCACTATGTTGAGGTCAAACATTGGAGGCGTGTCACACAATTTCTCCCATTCAAGTGCCCGGATAGATTCTTCAAATGGGGGGATGCTTCTATTGCCATATTGTTCTGTACGTTTGCTCAATTAACTTTGCCTGCTCCGACACGGACCTCTGCTCTTGTTGCTGATCTCTTGAATGGAGTTTTTGGTGTCATGTCCTACAATTTCCACTCAATCATTTTAACAAACACCTTCCAAGCATAAAACAAACCGATACAATACTAGTGTTGATGAACATCAGCAAATGCTCAATGAAAATCAATAAAAGCCTAGATATAGATATATGTAATTATTAAACATTAACGCTATGTACATGATTGCAACATCGAAAAAAGTTCTTATTGTATGGAAAAGTGAACCAACATTTTTCCAAAAGCATTGGGTTCATGATAAATAATCTTGTAAAATGATGTAAAATCTTTGAAAGAGAACTTACCTTATTCCTTTACAGAGATTGGGTTGATGAACCGATGGCGAATCTCAGGTTGATTTCCTCTCCAAAATTGAGGATTGGAAGACGAAGCCTTTGCTCATCTGTCTATTTAGTTATGTATTAAAAAGTTAGCACCAGTATGAAAGTCATTCACCTGTGCCTATAAAAAAAAGCAGCTACCTCAGGTCGCTTTGAATTAATTTTTTGGATTTTTTTTCCAACCCAAGTGCATAGTTGGAAAAAATATTCTAAGTATACACCGATAATAAAAATGGTGTTAGGCACGACAATACCGGTGCCAAGATAGCATAAAACAGTTGCTTAAAGCTATTTGATATCAAATATTTTAGATCCATTTCAAACCCGAGAGCAATTTAACGAAATATATTCTAAGTACACAACACAGAAAAAAATACCGGTGCTGATATGGAAAATACCGGTGCCTATTTATGATTAAGTAGCTGCCTACGGTTGCCTTGAATTATTTTTTCATTTTTTTCCCAACCCGAGAGCAAAGTTAAAATATTTATTCTAAGTACACATCACCAGTAGTAATACTGGTGATGTTTAGACAAAAACTGGTGCCTTTGATAAAATAGAGCACATACTCTGTTTTTCAACAGTGGTTTCTAAAAAATAACTGGTGATGGTTATCATTTCAATTTTATCAAGAAAACGTTATGACGAAATAAAAAATAAAAATGAGCAACACTACACTACAGACAAGGGGAGTACACAAAAGTATAATGCTAATTACATTTGTGGTCATAAGATGAACCTATCTTTTTCTTTTCAAGACGAAATCCCCCCCACCCCACCCCCCACACACACACACACAATTTGACTGCTCTCACTAACCCACAATCCATCTCCATGTGACTGTCTACCTTCTAAAGATCCACCCACATCCTCGAAACTTGGAAATACATATGGGAACTCAAGACATTCTTCTCGAACGAACCAATCAATCTCCTCTTTAAAGTAGAACTTCTTCCCATGAAGGACAACATGCCACTTCTTGTTGTTAGGATCCCGGACATAAAAAACCTAATGTGCCTGGCCAGCTAAGATAAACTTGTCATCCTCGAACCCAACTTGGTCAAGGTCCACCAATGTGAAACCCATTCGTTTCTCCGTACAAACCCCGACTCCATTATCAACCCACCGGCACTTCAAAACCACAACTTTGAACTCAAAATAGCCCAACTCTCAAATTTCCTCAATCACCTCATAAAGGGCCATCACTGCAACTATATGGTTTTTGTCTTTCTTGCTAGAATGCCACATTGATTCAGATTCAATGTACACTTCATTGTTCTGTGTCGTGCTCTTGATATTCTTTTAAGCCATTGCAAAAGTAAAACCATTAATATCATACCCTAAGTATCTTCTGACGGTGCAGCTTGGCCTTCTTGCAGAAGCACGAAGGCCAGAAGGCCAGAAGGCCAGTGCGAACATAGTGCTTGTAAATAAGACATGTGTTATTGAACATAGATTGCAGTCTCACAACTATTCCATAAAACATAAAAATGAATTGTTATCAACTCAGCATAGAAGGGTGTATGGAGTGTACCTTTAGAACGTGCAACCCCATTCTCTCTACCAAAGTGCGCTTGTTCAATTAATCTAACTGATTTCTTATAGACAAATATCGAGGTACAGTATTCAATGATCTCTTCGGTCACGTATCTTTGCACGATGCTCCCATCCGGTCGGCTATGATTGTGAACGTAACCTTTGAAAACACCCATGTGCCCCTCGAAAGGGTACATTAAATGCATACCCACCGTTTCGCATAGTCAAATTTCTCTAACCAAATGAATGACTAGATGAACCATGATGTCAAAGAAGGACGGGGGAAAGTACTTCTCCAACTGACATAAGACTAAAACCTCCTCCCACTCCAACACGTCAAGCGCCTGCCTGCTTATATTCTTCCTACAAATGGAGTTGAAGAAGAAACACAATCGCATGCCGCCGCTAAATCACAATCCTCCTCCATAACATCACGAATCGCAACGGGCAACAATTGTTGCACGAGAACATGACAATTATGCGATTTCAAGGAGTTCAAATGCAAGTCATCATTTACAAATCGACTAACATTAGAAGAGTATCCCGATGGTACCCTGATCCCTTGGATACACTCACAAAATGATCTCCTCTCATTCACTAACAGATTGTACGGGGCAGGAGGGAGGCAAGTTCACTTCTCTCTCACCTCCGGGGCTAGGTTCGACCGAATTCCAAGCTCCAACAAATCCTTCCGCGCATTCAATCCATCCTTCATCTTCCCATGAATGTTAAGTAAGGTACCAATCAAACTCTAGCACACATTCTTCTCAATGTGTATTACATCCAAATAGTAGCAAACCTCCAAATGCTCACAGTAAGGTATATCAAAGAAAACCAACCTCTTCTTCCAAGGTCCATCAGGCATTGTACCAACCTTCTTCACCTTCTTCCGAAGAACAACATTCAATTTCTTCAAATTGTTGTGTAGGAAACCCCTTTTAATGGAATTGGCGCCTTCTTCACCTCCTCCCTACCAACAAACTGAAATGCGTCCTCAAGTAACTTGTGCTTCATCGGGAGGAATTTCATGTGACCCAAATACACTGTCTTGCGACCATTTTTCAGCTGTTGGTAATCTGGACTCTTCGCACATGGGACACGCCTTGCTCCTCTTCACCATATAACCCGAAAGCTTTTTGTATGCTGGAAAATCATTTATGGTACAAAAAAACATTTCCTTTAAATTGAAATTTGATCCCCTAAAACCATCAAACACATCGACAACGTCGGACCATAGAACCTTCAAATCTTCAATCAGAGGTGCCAAGTACGTATCGATGTCATTTCCAGGATGTTTTGGCACAGAGGCATAAACACATATTTCCTCTTCATACACAAATACGAAGGAAGGTTGTATATGGCTAGCATTACAAGCTATGAACTGTGCCTAAACGACATGTTGCCCAACAGGTTCATTCCATCAGTACATAAAGGCATCCGCAAGTTCATTGGCTCACTTGCAACGTCTGGGTACCTCTTATCAAATCTCTTCCATTGATCGGCATCAGCTGGATAACAGATCACATCATCCTCAAGAGAACCTCTTACCATGCACCACGTCATGTTCTTTGCACCATTGGCATTCTTGAACAACCTCTTCAACCTCAAAATAATTGGAGATTACCATATGCATTTTGCAGGAATCCGTTTCCATAACTTTACGAAAACATCTCCATCGACAACCTCATTTCTCCTTTTCTTATAGCGTGACACATGGCATACAGGGCATGCCACCTCCTTTTCCCAGAGACCCAAGTACAAAACACAATCGTTTGCACAAACATGTATTTTTTCTTACTCAAATCCCATCGAACATAGAATCCTCTTCCCTTCGTAGAGGTTGCCCGGTATCCCATTACCGGTGGGAGGCTTCTCATTCAAGAACTTTAGCAACTTGTTCATGCTAGTGTCACTCCATGTACCAAGGTCTTTCAAATTAAACAATTTCATCAAACATGACATCACCGTATCCCTCTTATTGCAACCTGGATACAACGACATGTCCTTCTCACCTAAAAAAATTGATAAAACCTCAGACCTTCCCCTAAATTCATTGATAACCTCCTCACACATGTCATTTGCATTTAAGTCTCTGAAACACTCTCTTCCACTACCTACAACCACCTCCGGCGGTGCCTTCTCACCATGAAACATCCAAACAAAATTATCCTTTTCAAACCCTCTCCTAACCAAGTGAAGTTTCATGATGTCTCTATCACCATGATGGTTACTATTCTTGCAATCACGACAAGGACATAACACTCGCTTCTCACGACCAAATGCCTACTCTAAAAAATCTTCCACGAAATCAACATATTCTTTGCTCAACCAACTAATGTTGCAATACACATGCTTATGCCTTTCAATTGCACGTTCCATCTCTACAAATTAGCGAATGTGGGACAATTATAGTTCCACACAATGACCATGGCTATGCAAGATTCTAACCATTCAAAATCAATCCGGCAATCCTTACTTACAACTTATATTGACCAGCCAGTAGATTTGTTTACTAAAACCCTTGGCAAGTTAGGCATCTCGATCTTCATGCTCTAATTTGAGGTTGAGTGTTATGGAAATATTTCGTAAATATTGTTTATTGTATAAAATACATAGAATCTTTTTCCTGTCACGTCTTTGTTTTTGTTAACTCGTATAAAATTACAATTGTGACACACCCCTTTACATTTTTACATCAACTGAGCTCCAATAACTTTCTCCCCACAAACAAACGATCTTTCATATTATATGAAATCTCACATACAAATTGTGAATCGTTGAAATACCGTGCAAAAGACACAAATACGATCACTTTTAACTAACAAATCGCAATAAACACAGTGCAGCGGGAAAACGCACTACCAGCGGCGTCTTCCATTCTCCATCCTAACAGACACAGACAATGTAAAGGCATGCATAATAACCGCATTTACAATTACCACAAGATGAAAAAGGTCCACAATAGTAAAAAAATCCACAATCTGCTTTCTTTGAGTAGAGTGCAATGCTGCCATTTTGGGGGGATATACATAATCGCGTCCAGCAGCTTCCTAGAGGCACTAGTACCGGTACTCGCGAATGCTGCATAAACATCGTCATATATAGGTAAGACACGATAGTATATATGTATGGATCGATCCCAATGAACGAATGGTCTCACTTTTACCAGTTGCTGCTAGCACAAGAAGAAGTAGAAACGCGGACTGAAGTTGCTGCTTTGCCATTTCTTGATTGAGCAAATTCTGTGAGTAATTTGTTCTGGGTACGAGTTCGGCTGCTACCCAACGGTGCATTTTATAAGGCTGAAGCGATGTTCCAAATTGAAACTCTGCCCAATTTGGTGGTTGTACTTAGTAATACCAAGGGGCCAAATAGTAATGTCTGAACGCAAGTGGACTAGTGGAGTGACATACATTCTCACTACTGCACGACGGGGGTAGTTTCACCCATAATTTAGCGTAATAGCATCGGTATTTTGGGGCCAAATAGTAATGGTTGAACGCAAGTGGGCTAGTAGAGTGACATACATTTTCACTACTGCACGACAAGGGTAATTGCACCGGTATTTTAGGGCAATAGTACCGGTATTTTGGCCCCCCAAAATATCGGTGCGTATGTATAGGGGTTTAAAATTGCCACAAATTTGCACTGGTAAAATGGACCGGTGTAGAACGTTATTTGCACCGGCATCTCAGGCCGGTGTATAAATTTTGTAATCACAAAATATCTGCACCGGTATTTAACCTGTGAACCAGTGTAAAACTGTTATTTGTATACCGGTATTAAATATGACACACGGTCTTTCTTTTGTAGTAGGAATATAGTATTTTTTTGTATAGGAATAGATTGCACCGGTATTTTTTTACACCGATATTACTATACTTTATGCACCGGTATTATTTAAATAATTAAAAATAAATTATTTAAAATGTGAATTTTTTTTACACCGGTACATGCATTTTATACCAGTTTAATATTTGGCTAAATTTTCCAATGCCTGATTTGTTTTCTGCTGGTCCCTCCCGGATCATTTCCGGGGCAACGACAGTCATAGATACTTGTGAACTATATAAATTGAAAACTTTTGAATATGTATGATATTTAAAACATTCTATTACGAAAATATTGCTCGCAAAACACGCAAACATGATTCTAACTATGAAATAGAAGAAGTATCTTGAACATGGAATGAAACAAAGTAAAACACAAGTTTAGCATAACCAAACATCATCCATAGAATTCTAACATCATCAGCCATTCAAAATAAACTATCAACCTATTATGTCGTTATCATCCAGAAGTTGAACGAAGTGTTCGCCTGCTGCTGGTAGTCTCCGAGCCAAGCCCCACATCATCTCTCTGCTACACCTTGAATTTCGTACACATGGTATGGCCATTTGCCCTCCGGGAAAATCCGTTAATTTCAAACTTACACTGTTAGTCAATAATATTGCGTTTACTAGAGATTAATAATATCAAATTTTGATATGCAAGGTTTGCCTCCAAGATATTGTTTGTCTCTTGGTGATTAACAAATTCTTCTGTGAAGATCAAGATGGAGTAACTGCATTTCCACAAACCATTCTGGGGTACTGCACAGGAAAGGTAAATGTAATTACTATCCCTAGACATAAAATTTGATGGATATAATGACAGAATGACTTACCATAATGTTGTCGATTTTCCAAGTGTAGTCGGGTTCTGTCTCCGTCTTTCTCTTCTCCCTGGTATGCGCAAGCAAGCCTGTCAAGAAAGTAAATTAAAATGGTTACTTCTTCCCATATATTATGAAACTAGGATTTTTTATTTGATTGATTGAAATACCTTGAAATGACCCTGAGTTCGACCAAGTTTGTTGGTTTGATACCCCCTGACAATGTGTCCAGAGTGAAAACCTCCTCCGTTCGGGGACGGATAATGATGAGGTACCAATGATCATTGTCAAAAAATTACGTTAACAAATTAATGAAATGGAAGTAGTTTGAAATGTGAATGTAATTATCAGGAAGAAAAACTTACATTCTTATGTAGGGTACGATACAGAACTAAGCATCCGTTGCCTTCATTGTTTCCCAAATTTGTTTGAAACGGAGTTCGACCTCCTGCTCGAAGTTGTTTAGGTTTCCACAACTGGATAGGCAGAATTGGACGCGGCCTGAATTAGTTTCCCATATTTTCTCCCACAGGTGCCTATAACGTTAATCATACATCAAAATGGATTCTTGATAAATTAAAAAACATTAAGGCTATAAGTTTTGAAACTCACCTTATCCACACATCCAACTGCGTATTATCGATCCAGGTCATCAAACGCATGTTCCCCAGTTTCTTCCCGAACTCGACCAGAACTTTTATTCCAACACCGCAAGTGTAATGGAATGCGAATGTCGATGGTCGGAACACTGGGAAGAACATGCAGTCATTATTCTTTATTATTTCTGGGATAGCGGCATTTGTTTCCTTTATGAATATCCCCATGATCAGCCAATCTTTCATGTCTCATTTGTTGACAATCTAGGAACGTGAAATGATACGAAATGATCATTTGAGCATGTAGTATTGAGATGTAATTGCTAATGAATAATAATGGTACACCTATTTTGGCATCCTATTTAATCTTGGTCTTGTATATGGCCGGAAATTAGCCGTCGACTGATATTTTTTCTCGCCAGTATCCTATTACAAGGATTAATGAATACAGATACACAAAAGTACTTTGAGGAACTGAAAAATAATGTGTTACAAGAATGTACATCATCGTCGCTAGTGAGAATCATAACCTTCTCGTCATCGCCGTCTGTATCACCTCCAGCGTTAGCATCATCGATGTCACTTGGTTGCTCACTTAACTTTCCTATTAAGGACACCGGCCAATCCACGATGCTATTGAGCGCCTCTCCAACATTATCGAAGCGGTGGTCCACTGAGGGCAATCCTACCCTAGGATGGAGGACTGGCTCGAATACTCTCACACGAGCAACACTTCCTTGTTGGGCATCCCGACGATGAGATACCTATCACAGCCCATGGGCAACCATTTTCTTCTTCCCGACTATGTCTTTAATGAAAAGAGTAATGCGTTCTCCATCATGTTCGTTTAATATTTAAGTGAATAGATAAAATGGTTATGGACATATTTCAGATGTGTAAATCAAAGCATATGACATGCATAGATTATTGAAGGTGTACCTCTTCATCTCCTTCTCCGTCGCTGGGCTCTTCACCAGACTTTGTAGCAGCTGCAGCAATGTCATTCATCGCCTTCTCTATAAACTTCTTGGGATTGTCAAGGCCTGGCAGAATCTGAACACCGCTTGTAGATGCTAAGCCCTTCACCAATTGCTTCAGGTACGAAACCATGGCTTTCACGACCGGTTGATCGTTAGATGGTCTCCTCTCGGTTGTCTCCATGGCTGAGGAACTGCAGCCACACTTGCTGCGAGAAAGATGAGGAACAGCCACCGCTGTGGGTAGACCCGTCTGAGTTCCCCTGTACCTACCCGGGTGATCCTCTTCTTTGTGACTTTTATGAGGATGTCTTTATCCGGATGCAGTTCCAATGCTCTTTTTCCTTACAATTTCAACTGAGAATCACATAGGGATGCAATTGAGTATATGAATAATGTGAAATATACTCCAAAATTAATTTAAATGGTAGATTTTGGCGTAGCTTACAACGTCCAGTGCGATCTTCTCAACCTCTTTCGATGTGTATAACCATTTCCTATCTTTGTTTGCCTCAAGGTAGACAAGATATCTGTCAGGTGTGAAATCCTTTTGACTGAGTTGTTGCTCAATCTCCTCGTCAGTTAATCCCTCGGGGGTCAACCTTATTCTCTCCTTCTCCTTCAGTTCCTTAGTTTATTTGTCACAGATGTATCGATTACCTCTTTTGCCCGTATGGTGCGTGTAATCCTTGCCCTTGTTGCGTTTAATACTTGTCACCATGAGCCTTTGTTATTGTTATGAATGAAAATTTAGTTGAATAGAATTTGTGGGAAACATGGCTATTAACAAGTATTAATTTTTTCATCATACCTAAATTTTGGATGCCGGCGCCTTTTTTCAAACAAGTGTCATTCTTCTTCATCCATCCACTTGTACTTCTCCCATGCCGGTATTCCTGTTTTATTGATACCTTTGTCCACATTGTGAATAAACTTATTTGCCACCTTTGTCTTCCAATTCCTTTGTTGGTTTTTTGCCCTCTTTGTAACCTCCTTCTTCAGTATTTCTAGTTTCTCGTCTGTCACAAGTGTTTCAATTGTGAGGCTCTCCCGGAATGAATCATATGAAAAGGCATGTCACTAATCACATCTTCACTAAGACTTTACCATGAATAAAATTTAAATTACAATTGTCGAGAGTCTTACCAGAACATCCTTCCATGTCTCTTCCTTAACATCTTCAGGGACATCTCTCATGTGTTTGCATGCGCCAAATCTGATACGGCACTGGAAAGCGTAATTGCCATAAGCGTGCCACGCTGACCAATTCTTAATGCATAACGCTTGATTCCCACGGAACTCAAATGCAACAGGAGTTGGGGTGTTATACTTTGCCAACATCACATACTTGCACGTGCTAGTTCCTCGCCTCCTCAAATAACTTTTTACCTCAAACTTGTCACATCCTTCTCCATTTTTCCTCTAGCTTTTGACAAGTCATCTTCCGCTTCATTAACAGTTGGCCTTCCTTTGATGGTGCTCTTTCCCTTTCCCTTGCGAATCGGTGTTTTGGCCTACTGTTTACTGGCGTCCACTCCTTCAACATCCCCTAAAATAACATCACCCCGTTCCACTGTTTCTTCCTTCTCTTCACTAGACGAGTCATTTTTTTCCGTTGCATCTTCCTCAAATTTTATTTTCAACGGGATCCTTTTTGGCGTTGGTTCTTGGTCCGCCACATCCATCTCCTCATCGAACTCATCTTTAACCACCTCCTCCTTCTTCGTAACCGGGCTCTTCCTCTTCGTGTTGAATTTCCCCTTCTTTGTCAGTATCTACAATAGTAGAATTGAAAATTCTCAATCCAGAACGATACACACAATAAAGGTACTTAAAGATCAACATTGATAGAACGTGGTGTAGAACTTGACCAACTAGTTCTTAAAACTTTTGAGCAAAACATGGCATAGAAATGGAACCATTCATACATGAAACTACATTATGTAAGGCATAAAAGTTTATATAACATGGCATAGAACTTGAACAATTAAGGCATGGAACTTGATATAGAATGAAATGGAACCTTATAGAAGTTGATAGAATACCATACCAATGTCTTTGCATTCATAAAATAAGCATACAACCGAGCAATTCTCATTCCCCCATAACGTGACTATCAACATCATCACCAACCAAAAAACTACAGAACTACATCACCCCTCCACAAAAAATGCAAAACATTTACCCCCCACAATTGTATAAACATACCATTCAAGTTACCCTTTCAACGTTTTGTCAATTTACATGATTTTGTTCATAGAGGCAGTTGATCAAACATGTATTGTGCGTGAGAGATGGAATGGTTTTTTGAAGAGAAATTGACATGGTAACCCATGGTAACATAAACCCAATACTTACCTTCACCAATGGAGCATTTTTGTTGCTACTCCCTTTTGTCGAACTCACCAAGAACGAGTCGCCAAGAACAGATCGCCAAGAACGGATCACTAAGACTGGATCGCCAAGTAATTTCTTCTCTCTCCAAGTTCCTCTCTCATTTTTGTTGCTTCTCTTGTGTTTCTCCACACTTTATAGGGATACAATGGGAGATGAGGAGTTACAATGGTTAATGAGGAGTTTTGGTCGTTCAATTAAGTGTGGATTGAATGGTTGGAGTTGTGGATGGCGGTTTTGAAAGAGAATTTGAAATTGTTTGATGAGAATAGGAAGAGATGTGGGAGTTACTACCGTTTCAAACGGTTTTGGATTCATAAAAAACATTTTCTACACCGGTAATATATACAGTACCGGTGTAAAATTAGTGAAATCGGGAACAAATTTTGGCTAACTATTCAGCACTGGTACATATACCGGTGTCGAAATGAAAAAAAAGCAACTACGTGCAGCTGCTATAAATGAATTTTCCTTTGACCCGAGAGGAACACATTAAAATTTAGGCTAACTGTTGTACACCGGTATCTAGTACCAGTGTATAAAATGCAACTGCTTTAAATATTTTTTTTGGAAAAAAATGTTCAACCTGAGACGAATTTATGAAATTTTTGACTAACTGTTTAGAACTGATATATTTACCGGTGCAATATCATAAATAACCGGTGTAAAATGTTTCGCGCCTTATTAAAAATCAAAGAAATTGAAATTTTTGAAATGCACGCTAAAAAATTGACACATACACCAGTACTTCTTCAATATTACCGGTGTAAAAAAATTGCTAGTTGTTTAAATTCTCATTTATTGAATTTGCCTCCCGTGCATTTTTCAAACAACCCAAATTAATCAAAGTGACGTTCAATTATTGTGAATAGACATTGTACTAGTATTTTCATGCAAATATCGACCACACATGAGCCCCGTACGGTGGCGTTTCTAAGCATTGTTTAATTTCATAAAATTTGCATATTGACCCCAAACATTTCGTTCGACCCCTTCAAGGACTTTTCCACCGGCCCAAATGGAATTTTTCAATGCTCTAGATTGAATAAGTACCATTTCTGTACCTCAACGGAACCGAGGAACCCGTAAAATTGATTGTATGCAGTTATTGCAATTAGGTTCCCCAAATTGTGACATGCGATTAAGACGTGTTAGGAAACTACATAAATTATCAAATTGAATATTCTGGGCTTAAATCATGATTGAAACATATTTGTGCCCGAGTGGTGATTTGTCCTGAAGCACCAGTAGGTGTTGTAGAGTAAACGGTAAGGGTCTTCAATGTTTCTATATGTAATCCGAACATCTTCAAAACTACATATGGAGTTCGGACCCGTTCGTTTCCCCGCAAGTTTTACTTGGAAATACAAAAGGGTTACTTTGTGGACCATTCGATTCGATAAGATTGCAATTTCAATTTACGAGTAAACTTTTTACCTTTTGCTATTTAGTCCCTCCAAGAATCTTGGAAGGGTCAGAATATAAAATTGGCTCCATATATATGCAATTCAATACACAATGATCGTGAGAATACATATGTAGACCCTAGTGGTGGACGGAAGGCCCTGTAAAACCAACAGTGAATGTGTTGGTATGCCTTGAATACTGTAATATCCGCTTCTGCGACCCTGGCCTGGGGGTCCGGGGGGCGGCAGTCGCCCCCGGAAAACAAACGGGGGTCTCGTTGTCTCTTTATTGGACTGCTGTTGATTTGGGCTGAATTGTGTTTTTGGCCCAGTTTGTTAGGGTTTAGTGGAGATAGCATATAAAGTGTCTCTCTTCTCTGTAAACCAACTCTAATTCTGTTCCGCACAAAATTAGTGAATTCGTCTCCCGTGGATGTAGCCAAATTTGTGAACCACGTAAATCTTGTGTCTTGTTATTTTCGTTCATATTTTCTGTTCTTTCTCCATTCCGCACAACAGAATGTTTGCACTATATTTTCCATAATTATACTATTGCCCACAAATTTACTCTGGGAACCTCCATAGCTCCCAATGCTACAATTTTTTGTAATTCTAACCATTCTTGGAATATAATGCACCAAATTTGGCAGTCCTGAAGTAAAAAGATAGGCCAACTACGTTCGGCCTATCTTTTTGGTCTTCATGAGTGTATTTGTCCAACAGAATTTCAATAAATGTGGTGTACAAATTTTTTATTCGATTCATCACCGTGCATGTTTGTCAAAAGTAAGAATGTCAAACTTTCTAAGTGCAACACAATCAAATTTGAGTACAAAATCTACTCTTCCTAACCGATAATACAAGTTTTCTACGAATAATAATGAGAAAATTGTTCTACCCCGTCAGTTGGTCTTGTTGCATCACCATCACGGGTACTTGTGCCAACGTCCATGTCCTGGACATCGCCTTCGCAGAAGGTGGAAGAAATTGATATGTAATAAGATTGGCCATATGTTCCTACCAGGATCTTTGGTATTTAGATTCTTCAAGTAAGTTTGCTACACAGACCTCCAATCCAGCAACTCTGGATTCAATAGTAGCGACAGGCTTGTCAGTTTTATGTCTATAGAAAGAGTCCACGCAAATCTTATCCATTGGTTGGCCATAAATGTCATGTGTATGGGCACTAACTCCCGCTCTTAAACAAAGTGCAGAGATGATACTGCAATAGGCATAAAATCCCATCGGATCCCGTTCCCTCACCAACATAGGACAAATTCAACGACCAACATTCCATCGAAGCTCCCTCTTTTTTGTATACAAGAAGGTGAGGCAAAGTTTGTGAACTTCTATGTTCATAGTTACTGGATGGATTCTAGACGCCACAAAGTGGTACCACCCATTCATTTCCGTAGTTAGAGTTTTCTTAGGTATTTTGCTCCAACCCGATTTAACCAACTCATCTATGTCCGCACCTGCCCTAGTTACTGTCTCAACGATCTCCTTCTCAATTGGTTATAGCCATCATCACCTAGAAAATGGAGTGCGAGAAACTCATCCTCATCGTTTTGAACATTGGGCAACCTAAACAAGCCATTGATAGATTCTGGTGTGACAGGGACAATTTTACCTCTACAATACAGGTGATCATAGCTTGGCCCGCACTTCAAGTTTGCATAGAATTCACTTACAATGGCCAGGTTGAATGGTTGCGGAGTCTCGCAGAATTTTTCCCACCCAAGCTTCCGGATAGTTTGTTCGAATGGGGGAGATGATTCAATTCCTCTCTCTATGTGATGACGGTGTCCTTTGTAAGATTCATGGACCAACCTAGCCTCCTCAGACACGAAGGTACCATCTGGGTAAGTGTGCGGTGTTACTTTCAGAAATGACGGGGATGGTGAATGGTGTATCCTTTTCGAATTGGATTTGAGAGGCATTTCCTAAAGAACACATTGAAGAATTTCATCAAACACCTTACATGCAAGTCAAGTTATTCATGATGTCACACTCTCAATGATTCTATTTCACATGCAATTGCTAATTAATCATACCATAGAGGCATTGAAGTGATTTTCCTGATTATATGCCAACCTACGTAGGATTTTAACAAAGATGGGTAGTGATGGAGATGGTATTGTGTGAGAGATATAAATTTGGTACTGTGAAAATGGGGTGCTGAAAGGGTTTTCAAAAATGGAAACCTTTTTTATACACCGGTATAATACATATACCCGTGTAAAAATGCGTCCTAAAGCAGCTGCTTTCGGCTACTTTAAATAAAAAAAATTAATCTAATCAGACCTAAGAATAATTTTTTAAAAATATTTCTAAGTACCCAGCACCAGTACAATTAACGGTGCAAATTTTTAAAAAATAGATGTGTTAGACTACTTTAAATGCCAAAAAAATAGCAGTGTCGGACCCGAGAGCAAAAATAAATAAAAAAATATAACTACTGTGCACCGGTAGGAGTACCGGTGCGTAAGTACAAAACAGAGTACTTCACCTATTTTTCTACCCCGGTAATTTCATCTTTACTGGTGTTAAAAACCTACACGTACTAGAAAATTAATTACAATTTCAACACATTTTCACCAATTCAATTCATAAACACTCCATTGAAATAACTGACATACCAACCAATTCATAAAAGAGTGTCAATTAAATACATTATACGCTAAATCGCTTAATGATCATAAGATTTTCACAAAACAAGGACACAAAAACAATGGCTATGAATGACCAATCTATCGCTTCCACTTCAAGATATTGTCTTCACCTACTATTTCACCTCTCTCATCAACCCACATCCCATCGCCATGAGAACGCCTTCCAACAACGGGTTCCCCGACATCTTCCAAACCAGAAAATACAGATGGAAACTCTGGACTATCAGTTATGGCGGGCTGATCAATCTTCTCATCAAAGTAAAACTTCTTCCCATGCAAAACCAAATGATACTTCTCATTCGAAGGGTTCTTGATGTAAAAATACCCTTCGTGCCTGGGTATCTAAGATGAACTTGTTATCTTCATATCCTACACGAATCAAGTCGACCAACGTGAACCCTATGGGTTTCTCAACAACAACATCGGAACCGTGTTCCACCCAACGACACTTGAAGACAACAACCTTGAAATCTACATAGTCCAACTCCCAAATTTCCTCAATCGCCCCATAGAAAGGCATCACAGCAACAACTAGATGTTTATCTGTCTTGCTTGCCTGCCACATGGATTCAGATTCAATATATACACCAATATTTTAAGTGGTGCTCTTCTCGTCATTTGCCAATGTTGAGAAACTAAAGCCATTGATTTCATAACCAAGGTATCGTCTAATAGTGCAGTTCGGCTTCCTTGCAAATGCCCGTAGTTTACTGGGCATCCCGTCGACATTACAAAGATTGTAAAATCAGTTAACAAACCTTGAAGAATGCACGACCTAAATTTTATTTGGGGCCAGTCTGGATGAAAATATTCCAATAGGGAAACATTCTCTTCAACATATATTACAGTCTCGCTAGACATACAGGTGAACAATCATCAACTCAGCATGATAGGGTGTATGAAGCGAATCCTTGGAACATGGAATCCCATTCCGCCTTCCACAGTGGGGTCCACCGGGAACACCAACCGCTCTTCTTCCAACCAAGTTCATTGTACAATACTCGATGATCTCCTCAGTGATGTACCTCTGAACAATGGAGGCCTTGGGCCGACTACAATTATGAACATAACTCTTGAAAATAGCCATGTGACGCTCAAAGGGGTACATCCAATGCATTTCGACAGGCCCACACATACGTATCTCCATAACCAAGTGTACCACTAGGTGCACCATGATGTCAAAGAATGATGGGGGAAAATACTTCTCCAAATGGCATAGAACAACATCAATCTCTCGATCCAGTTCATCTAGTTGTTTCCTGCTAATATTTTTCCTGCATATCGAGTTAAAGAAGAAACACAAACGCATAACTGAAAATCTAACTTCCTATTCCAAACACCCACTTATTGCTACGGGCAAAAGTTGTTGCATAAGGACATGACAATCGTGTGATTCAGAGCATTAAGACACAACTAATCATTCACAAATCGACTAAAGTTAAAAGAGTAACCAAAAGGTACCTTCATTCCTTAGATGCTCTCACACGCCGACCTTCTCTTAGCAACTGACAGATTGTAAGGAGTGGGGGCAGGTACGTTCGCTTCCCTCTTACCTCCGATGCTAGATCCAACTGTATACCAAGGTACACTAAATCTTTCCTCGCATTCAAACTATCCTTAGTCTTCCTGGTAATGTTCAAAGCATCCCAATTAGACTCTTACAAATGTTCTTTTCGATATGCATGACATCCAAACAATGGCAAACCTCCAAAATGGATCGTTTCTTCCACGATCCGTCTACAGCCCCACCACCCTTTGATAACCTCTTACCGAGAAAAACATTCAATTTCTTCACCTTGATGTGAATAGATACACCGGTCAAAGGCTTGGGTGCCTTTCTCCTCTCCTTCCCACCAACGAATGCAACTGCGTTCTCCCGCAACTTATTACCTACAGGCAAGAATTTACGGTGACCCAAATAAACAGTCTTTTGCCCATTCCTCAAGTGATGGTAATCCATCTCATCCTCACAAACTAGGAAAGCCTTGTGACCCTAGACCACATACCCAGAAAGGTTACCGTATGCCGGAAATCATCGCTCTCAATGTAAACTCTTCACCACGACAACCATTAAACATTAAGGGCCCTTCCGATCAAAGAACCTTCAAATATTCTATCAAAGGGGTGAGATAAATGTCTATGTCATTTCCAGGTTGTTTCGGGCTTGAAATCATGATGGGCATCAGCACATATTTTCTCTTCATGCACAAGTACGAGGGAATGTTGTAAATGGTAAGCATAACCGGCCACGAACTGTGTTTTGAGGACATATTCCCAAATGGGCTCATACCATTAGTACACAAAGAAAATCTCAAATTCCTAGGTTCAAATGCAAAGTGTGAATACATTCTGTCAAATTTCTTCCACTAGTCCGCATCAGTCGGGCATCGAATTATATCATCATCTTTACAACCTCCCCTATCAACGCACCATGTCAAGTTCTTTGCATCCTTTTCATTCTTAAACAACCTTCTTAGCCTTGGAATAATGGGAAGATACCACATACATTTGGCGGGCACCCGCCTGCTTACTGGCACAACATGCTCTCCACCGACACCCATATTTCTCTTATTCTTATAATGCGACACATTACATACTGGACAAACAATCTTATCCTTAAGGTCACCACTATATAGGACACAATCATTCGGACAAGCATGTATCTTTTCATTCTCCAATCCTATCGGACACAAAATTCTCTTAGCTTCATAAAGGTTATCAGGAACCGCGTTACCGGGTGGAAGCTTTTCATTCAAAAACTTAAGCAATTTATTCATACTAGTATCACTCCATGACCCTACACCTTTCAAATTAAACAACTCCACCAAACACGACATGACCGTGTCTTTCTTCTTGCAACCAGGATACAATGGTATATCCTTATCACCTAGGAAGTTAGCCAAAACCTTGGGCCTCCCTCTAAACTCATTAACAACCTCCTCACACAAGTCATCCAACATAGAATCCCTAAAAACCTCTCCCTCACTACTAACTCTCACTTTCGGTGGTGATTTTTCCTCATGAAAGGTCCACACAACATAATCTTTCGCAAACCCCCAGCTATACAATGGAGTTTCAGGATGTCCTTCTTATCAGTACAAATTCAATTTCCACAATCACGACATGGACATAATATTAGCTTCTCTCGACTAAAAGCATGCTCCAATAACTCATCCACGAACATAATATATTCATCTCTCACCCTACTAACGTTGGCATACACATGCTTATGCCTCTCAATGACGCGATACAACTCTACATATCAATAAATGTCCAACAATCAAGCTTCAACACATTTAATACAATAGAATTTTTCATGATGGCTTCCTAATCATGCAACATCATAAATGCACAATATACACCAATATTCCACATTACAATTACAATATTCTTAACATGTCCAACACTATAGGAATTAAAAGCCATAGCCTTATAACTACAACAACCTTGAGAACAAATCACAAACTAATATCTACAATTCTACCTCAATCACCATCAAATGATCAAACACAAAATGTAAATATCTCTACTAACCAAAACCATACATGAAATCCTTAATATCCATAAATGTAATTAAAAAAAAAAGGTACCTTCCAGGGTCTTCATTGTGGAGAATTCATGCCTTCATCAACCAAAAAACACCATTAATGAACCTCTTCTTCTAAAAAATCTCATTTTTAACCCGCTAAAAAAAGGGGTAGGTGAGCATTTAATGCAATTTTATACGCCGGTATTCAGACCATACTGGTGCATTTGTAGCTTATTACACCGGTAAAAACAGTTACCGGTGTAGATATTTAGCCAAAGCCCGGATATTTTCTTGTCCTGCACCGGTATGATCATAGTACCGGTGCAAAAACTAATAGTTTTGGCGCCGAGTTTCTACAATAAGAAAAAAAATTGTACCGGTATTAAGAAAATACCGGTGCGTGTTGAATTCCTACATCGATTCTTATAGTAATCTGTGTACAAATGCAAATTTTTCCTGTATTTTTAAATTCCTGAAGTGGTAATTTCTCATTATCGGTGTAAAAAGATGTCCTCTTGGCGCAAAATTAATAAAAAAGGGAAATACGTACACACCGACAATCCTGTATTGGTGCACATGTTATAAATTTCACCAGTACAAATACCTATTCGGATAATACCAGTGCAAAATATTTAACATTGGTACACCGGTAGAACAAACATCGGTGCAAAAATAGGTGAATTGTACACCGGTTGACAGGATTCCGGTGCGTATGTACTTATTTGCACTGGTACTGATGTTAACATGATAAATACCGATGCAATTGGTTACATACGAAGCGGTATTTATGTACTCATGAATTTATACCAGTGCGTATGTACATATTTTCTAGTAGTAGTTGCCCTCTAGTTTTAGAATTAAAAATGGCATTCTATAATTTCTATATCTAGCGTTTATGCCTCTAAGTTCAATGTTTCTGAATTAAACAGTGAGTTGAGTTGAGCAGAGCATCAGAATAAGTAGAATCATTAAGTTAATGTCGTATATTGACCTATGTAATGGAGATTGATTATCGATAACGGAGAGACAAGCGATTTTATTTTAGCAGTTTGTATTATAAGTTTTTAACATGTTATTGTAGTGGTTGCTGTGTCATTGACTTCCAAAATTCAACATCATTTATAATATTGGTTGCGTTCGACCATTTTGGTAAACCAAATGGACCAAATGTGCAATTAATGATAAAATGCTATAATATGTCAAGACAACAGATGTTTCAGTGTTGCCAACCACGCCAGTGACTTTGGTTATATCGACAGTAGGCCGACATCGTTAATGTACTTCAGCGACATCGGTCAAGCATTGGGACATCAATCTTTCATTCGGTATGTACGATGTCGGTTAGGCATTCGGTAAGACCGACGTCAAATGACAAGTCATACACCACATTGATCGACGTTGCTCAGTCATCGATCGATTGGTTAAAGTGCATATACACTACTGGAAAACAGGTACATACACACCGGTATAAAATACTGAGCACAAGATACCGGTGCAAATGTACACAATTGCACCGGTAAAAATCATGTGAACACCAATACCAGCACTTATGAATACAAATGCACCACTATACTGTCAACCGTTGTAGATTAACCCTAATTTTGCACTGGTAGTATATGTGTAGGTGGTTATGACCGGTGTTTTTTCTTATTTACACCGGTACTGGATTACCGGTGTATATGTATTTCCTTTTTTGGTATTTTGGCACCAAAACTTAAAAAAATTATACCGGTAATATGAACTTACCGGTGCAAAAGTTAAAAAATGCGAGAAAAGGCTGAATTTCTACACCGGTGGCTTTTTGTACTGGTGTAGGAATTACATATGCACTGGTATAATCATAATACCGGTGTATAAATTCGCATTAAATGCTCACCCACCACCTTTTTTGCAGGTTAAAAATGGGATTTTCGGGAGTAGAAGTTCATTAATGATGTTTTTTGGTTGATGAAAGCATTGAATGATCCACAATGAAGACCCTTGAAAGAACCATTTTTTTAATTGCATTTGTGGATATTAATGATTTCATGTATGGTTTTGGTTGGTAGAGATATATATGTTGTGTGTTTGATCATTTGATGGTGATTGAGGTAAAATTGTTGATATTAGTTTGTGATTTGTTCTCAAGGTTGATGTAGTTATAATGCTATGGCTATTGAATTTTATAATGTTGGACATGTTAAGGATGTTGTAATTGTAATGTGGAATATTGGTGTATGTTATGCATTTATGATGTTGCACGATTAGGATGTTGTCATAAAATTATATTGTATTAAATGTGTTGAAGTTTGATTGTTGGATATATATTGATATGTAGAGTTGTATCATGCCATCGAGAGGCATAAACATGCGTATGCCAATGTTAGTAAGGTGAGTGATGAATATATTACGTTTGTGGATGAGGGTGAGAATGTTGTTTAAGAATGATAAGAATGCGATGAACTTGACATGGTACGATGATAGGAGAGGCTGTAAAGATGATGATATGATTCAACTCCCTGCTAATGCGGACCAATGGAAGAAATTTGATAAGATGTATCCAAAGTTTTCATCCGAACTCAGGAATTTGAGATTTTCTTTGTGTACTGATGGTATGAAACCATTTGGCAATATGTTCTCAAAACACAGTTCATGGCAGGTTATGCTTGCCATTTACAATCTCCTCCTGTACTTGTGCCTGAAGAGAAAATATGTACTAATGCCATCGTGATTTCAGGCCCGAAACAATTTGGAAATGACATAGACACTTATCTTGCCCCATTGATAGAAAATATGAAGGTGCTACGGTCGGTTGGAGCCTTAATGTTTGATGGTTTTAGTGGTGAAGAGTTTACAGTTAAGGTGATGCTTTTTTGTACCATAAATGTTTTCCCGGCATATGGTAACCTTTCCGAGTATGTAGTCAAGGGTCACAAGGCTTGCCTAGTTTGTGAGGATGAGACAGATTACCATCAGTTGAAAAATGAGCGTAAGGCTGTTTATTTAAATCACCGTAAATTTCTGTCGTTGAAGCACAAGTTGCAGAATAACACCGTTGCATTCATTGGTGTGAAGGACAGGATAAAGGCACCCAAGTTATTCTTGGTAAGAAGTTATCAAAGGGTGGTGGGGCTGTAGATGGACCGTGCAAGAAACGGTCCATTTTCTTTGATTTGCCGTACTGGGAGAATTTAGAGGTTCCCCATTGTTTGGATGTGATGCATATCAAAAGAAATTTTGTGAGACTCTGATTGGCACGCTTCTAAACATGCCCGGGAAGACTAAGGATAGCTTGAATGCGAGGAAAGATTTAGTGGACCTTGGTATTCGGTTGGATCTAGCACCGGAGGTAAGAGGGAAGCAAACGTACTTGTCTCCCGCTCCTTATAATCTGTCAGTTGCTGAGAGGAGATCAGTGTGTGAGAGCATCCAAGGAATGAAGGTACCGCCAGTTACTCCTTTAATGTTAGCATGTTTGTGAATGTGAATTGTGTCCTAAAGCTTTGAAATCACACGATTGTCATGTTCTTTTGCAATAACTTTTGCCTGTTGCCATTCAAGGGTGTTTGGATGAGGAAGTTAAATTTTCAATTATGCGCTTGTGCTTTTTCTTCAACTCGATATGAAGGAAAAATATTAGTAGGAAACAGCTATATGAACTGGAGCGAGAGGTTGTTGTTGTTTTATGCCTTTTGGAGAAGTATTTCCCCCTGTCATTCTTTGACATCATGGTGCACGTAGTGGTACACTTGGTTTGGGAGATACGTATGTGCAGGCCTATCGGAATGCATTGGATGTACCCCTTTGGGCATCACATGGCTGTTTTACAAGGTTATGTTCATAATCGCAGTTGGCATGATGCTTCCATTGTTCATAGGTACGTCACTGAGGAGATCATCAAGTATTGTACAACAAACTTGGTTAGAAGAAGAGCGGTTGGTGTTCTTGGTGGACCTCACTGTGGAAGGCAGAATGGGACTCCACGGTCTAAGGGTACGCTTCATACACCTTTTAATGCTGAATTGATGACAATTCACCTGTATATATTATGTAATAGTAGCGAGGCCGCAAAATATGTTGAAGAGCATGCTTCCCTGTTGGAAGAGATTCATCTAGACTGGCCCTCGAATCAAATACAGGTAGAGCATTCTTCAAGGTTTGTTAACTGGTTTTACAATTGTTGCAATGTCGAAGGGATGCCCAGTAAGCTACGAGCATATGCAAGGAAGCCAAACTGCACCATAAGGCGGTACCTTGCTTATAACATTAATGGTTTTAGTTTCTCAACTTTGGAGAAGGATGAGAAGAGCATGACCCAAAACAGTGGTGTTTATATTGAATCTGAATCCATGTGGCAGACAAGCAAGAGAGATAAACATCTGGTTGTTGCTATGATGTCTTTCTATGGGGCGATTGAGGAAATTTGGGATTTGGATCATGTAGATTTCAAAGTTGTTGTCTTCAAGTGTCGTTGGGTGGAATATGGTTCTGGTGTTGTAGTTGAGAAGTTCATAGGCTTAATGTTGGTCGACTTGAATCGTGTAGAATATACAGATGAAAAATTCATCTTAGCTACCCAGGTATGATAGGTTTTTTATATCAAGGACCCTTCAAATGAGAAGTATCATGTGGTGTTGCATGGGAAGAAGTTTTACTTTGAAGAGAAAATTGATCAACCAGTCATAACTAATAGTCCTAAGTTCCGATTAGTATTTCCTGGTTTGGAAGATGTCTGGGGACCCGTGGTGGGATGGCGTTCTCATGGTGATGGGTTGTGGGTTGATGAGAGAGGTGAAATAGTAGATGGTGGCAATGTGTTGAAGCGATATATAGTTAGTTCCACGCCGTTGGTTTTTCTACCAATATTTTGTGTAAAAATCATCTGATTATGAAACAAATTATCTTGTAATGTATTTGGACCCCTCACTATTTAGAATTTTTGGGTATGATCCGTGTTTTCATTTGGAATTTTTTTGAATTGAATCGGTGAAAATGTGTTAAAATATTTGCTAAACTTTTTAAAGAGACTGTGTATATACACTGGTAAAGTATCAAGTTACCAGTGTAGAAAAATAGGTACCCTATTTTGTACAAATGCACTGGTACTCATACCGGTGCTGGATACTTAGGAAAATATTTTGTATTTTACTCTCAGATCTAAACATGGTAATTTTTTCCCATTTAAAGCAGCCTTAAGCAGCTGCCTTCTTGAGGAATTTGCACCGGTATAAATATCGGGGCTGGATACTTAGAAAATATTTCCTGGTGTTCCTCTTGGGTCTAAACATGGTAATTATTTTATCATTTAAAGCAGCCTAAAGCAGCTGCCTTCTTGAAGAAATGTCGGTGCTGGATACTTAGAAATGTTTTCCTGGTGTTCCTCTCGGGTCTAAACATGGTGATTTTTTTCCATTTAAAGGAGCCTAAAGCAGCTACCTTATTGAAGAATTTGCACCGGTGCTGGATACTTAGTAAAATTTTCCAAGCGTTCCTCTTGGGTCTGAACATGGTGATTTTTTCCCAATTAAAGCAGCCTAGAGCAGCTGCGTTAGTTGAAATTTTGCACCGGTATCAATACCGGTGCTGGATACTTAGATTTTTTTTTTGTGGTTTTTACTCTCGGGTCAGAACTGTTTGAATTGTTTATGCATTTAAAGCATCTGCTTTAGGCCAATTTTTACACCAGTATATCGAGATTACCGATGTAAAAAATGGGATTCCTTTAAATCCCTATTAGATCTCCATTTCCAGAAAAGGAGTTTTACATCTCTCACTCTATGCCGTCTCCTTCACTGGCCATGTTTTTTGAAATCCAATGAGGGTGTCGATGGAGTCAGGTAAATCAACGATATACCTTTTTCCATATGATTAATTAACATTAGGATCTTAACTACATTCATTGAGAATGTTATATGATGAATACCTTGACTTGCATGTAAGGTGTTTGATAAAATGCTTCAATGTGTGTTTTAGGAAATGCCACTCAAATCCAATTTGAAAAGGATACTCCATTCACCATCTCCTTATATGCCGAAAGTGTAGCTGCACACTTACCCGGATGGTACCTTCGTGTCCGAGTAGGCTATGTTGGTCCATGAATCATACAAAGGATGTCGTCATCACATAGAGAGAGGAATTGAAGCATATTCCCCATTTGAACAAACCATCTGCACGCTTGTGTGGGAAAAACTCTGCGAGACACCACAGCCATTCAAGCTGAGCATTGTAAGTGAGTTTTATTCAAACTTGAAGTGCAGCCCAAACTACAGTCAGTTGTATTGTAGAGGTAAAACTGTCTCTATCACACTAGAAGCTATCAATGGTTTGTTTTTGGGTTTCCAAATATTCCAAACGATGAGGACGAGTTTCTCGCACTACATTTTCTAGGTGACGACGGCTACGTTCTGCAACAACCAATTGAGAAGGGGATCGTTCGGATAGTAACTAAGCCATGTACCGACATAGATAAGCAGGTCAAACCAGGTTGGAGCAAAGTGCCTAAGAAGACTCTAACTCCGGAAATGAATAGGTGGTATCACTTTGTGGCATCGAGAATTCACCTAGTAACTATGAACACGAAAGTCCACAAACTTTACCTCACCTAATTGTATGCAATAAAGAAGGAGTTTCGATGGAATGTTGGTCGTCGAATTTGTCCGATGTTGTAGAGAGAACGGGATTAGATGGGATGTTATGCCAATTGCAGTACCATCTCTGCCCTTTGTTCAGTGGGAGTTAAGTCCCATCCACACAAACTTTATGGGTAATCAATGGGTAAGATTCCCGTGGACTCTTTCTACAGAAAAACATCTGGCATGCATGTCCCTACTATTGAATCCAGAGTCGCTTCCTTGGTGGTTCATGTAGCAAACTTTCTTGAAAAATCAAAGTATCAAAGATCCTAGTTCAACCATATGGCTAAGGTTATGACGTATCAATTTCCTAACATCGTGGAAGCAGTTGGAAATTTCCCTACCTTCTGCAGAGGCGATGTGGAGGACATGGATGTTGATACAAGTACCTATGGTGGTGATGCAACAAGAGCAGATGACGATGTCGAACCATTTTCTCGTTATTACTTGTAGAAAACTTGTAGTAGTAGTTTAACTTGGAAGGCTCTGTACCAAACATTCACTTTGTTGCACTTAGACTGTCTGACACTTGTACTTTTGATAATAACTTGGCCAATGATTGGTTGAGTTAAATTTTTTTACTATTTGTGGTTTAAATATTTTGCACCAAATTACTCTCGAATACATAAATTATAAAATCATGAAGTTGTCGGATAATTATAGGCCATATTACATGAATGGTTAGAATAAAAATATTTGTAGGATTAGGTGATACGGAGGTTCCACATATAAATTTGTGGACAATAATGCAATTTTGGGAAATATAGTGCAAACATTCACTGATGGTTTTACAGGTCCTTTTGTAAACCTATAGCGTCTACAAATGCATGAACATGATCTTAATGTATTAAATTGCATATATGTGGACCCAATTTCGAAATTCGACGGTTCCAAGATTCTTAGAGGGACTAAAGTGCAAAAAGTAAAAAAGTTTACACGTTCATCGAAATTGAAATCAGGTTGAACCAGATGGTACCCCAAACATCCATTTTGTGTTTCCAAGTTCCACATGTGGGAAATGAACGGGTTCGGACCGTGTAGTTAGTTTGGAAGATATTCGATTACACATTGAAACTGTGAAGAAAACCTTTGCCGTTTACTCTACAACACATACTAGCGCTTTCAATCAAATCACCACCCGGACACAATTATGTTTCAATTATGATTTAAGCGTAGAATATTAAATTTGGTAATTTATATAGTATTCCATCGTATCGTAATCGTAACAAACGTATAAAATCAATTTTGCGGGTTTGTGCTTACCAAGGTACGAAAACATTACTTATTAACTATGGTGTATCATAAAATAAATTTGTGGCCCATGGAATAGTGGTCGACGAGGTGGAGAGAAATGTTTGGAGTCAAAATGCAAATGTCATAAAATTAAACAATGCTTAGTATAGTCAACGAACGGGGCCCATGCTTAACCAATGTTAGCATAAAACAACCGGTAAAATGTCTAATTACATAAATTATGCGTCAATTTGAATAATTGGATTTGTGACAAAAATATTGGGGAGGAAAATGAATAAGTAGAAAAATTGAATTCTTGACTAGAAAAATTAGTACACCGGTAATTTTAAACAAATACCGGTGTATAAATTCAAAACTTTTCAGGCCCGCTCGTAATTTATTTCAAATTTTTATTATTTTTTGTGGCAGGAAAGTTTTTACACTGGTAAAACTGGTAACCATACCGGTGTACAACAGTTATAAAAATATATTCAAAATTCTTCTCGGGTTCATCCGTTTTTGTACATGATGATATTTAAAGAAGGCATGCGCAACTATTTCTTTTGCATTTCTACACCACAATCCATACCAGTGTACAAAAATTAGAAATAACATTAACATGTTACTCTCGGGTTTGGCAAAATTGTATTTAAAGCGGCTGCTAGAAGCTACTTTAAGTTCTTTTTTTACACCGGCATTGGTACAGGTGCTTAACATATGCACTGGTATTTATTAAATTACCGGTGTAGAAATGGTGGATATAAATTAAAAACACCCAATTCAACCACCTATAACAACCATAATTTCCCCTATCCTCATCAAACCTCTTCAATTTCACTTGTAAAACCTCCTCCACCAATTCAAACCTTTCAATTTCCGCTACATTCAACCAACATAACTCCTCATCAATCTTTAAAACTTCCCAACGCATCCCCTCATTTTTCCTATAAAAGGTTGAACAACACACAACCCTTGAACAACACAAGAGAGAGAAAAACTTCTATAGGTTCATTCAATTCATTTTTTGGAGAGTTCAAGAAAAGGGAGAAGCAATACCATTGTTTCATCAGTGAAGGTAAGTGATATGTGTTTTGTTAAGCATGTGTTTCCATATGAATTTCTCTTCAAACAACCATTCAAACCCGTATGCACAACAAATGTTTGACAAAATGCCTCTATGAACAAAAACCATTAAGTCTATAAAACTTGAAATGGTACCCTTGAAATATGTTGTGGAAATATGTTGTATTACTTGAGTTTTTTTGGTTGGTGACAATATTGATAGTCACATTAGGCAAGAATGATACATGCTCGATTGTAGGCATATTTATGTAATCCAATAAGATTGGTATCAAGTTCTATCAACTTCTATAAGGTTCCATATCAAGTTATATCAATATCTATGCCTTGTTCATTCAAGTTCTATGTCATGTGATATGAACTTCAATGCCATATAAAATGTAGTTTTATTTAGGTTTTGTTCAATTTGTATGCCATGTTTTGCTCAAGTTTTATGAATTTGTTGTCCAAGTTCTATGCCACGAACCATCAATGTTGATCTTTAAGTACAATTATTTTTTGTATAAATTTTTTGGGTGAAGGAGTTAGTTGACTTATTGGATTGAGAATTTTCTATTCTATTGTTGTAGATGCCGCCGAAAAAGGGGAAAATAATCGAGAAGAGGAAGCGACTAGTAGCTAAGAAGAAGGATAGATTAAATGTGGTCGATGATGAGGTTGAATTGGCGGAACAAGAACCTCTTCCAAAAAGGATCTCGTTGAAGATACAGTTTAAGGAAGAAGCAACACAACAAGATGATTCGACTAGTGAAGAGAAGGAAGAACCCAACCCACATGAGATTGTAGGGGATGAGGGATAAGATGCGGGTGAAGTGGTGGCCAAACCACCAGTTGGCAAGAGAAAAGGAAAGAGCACTGTCAAAGCAAGGCCAACTGTTAATGAAGCGGACAACGACTTGTCAAAGGCTGGAGGAAAAATGGAGAGGGATGGGACAAGTTTGAGATCAAAAGTTATATGAGGAGATGAAGAACTAGCACGTGCCAGTCTGTGATGTTGGAAAAGCATAATAAGCCAACCCCTGTTGCGTTTGATTTTCGAGGAGGTTAAGTAGTATGCATTAAGAATTGGTCAGCGTGGCACGCTTATGGAAATTACGCTTTTCGGCGCTGCATCAAATTTGGCCATTGCGAACACTGGTGCGGTGTCCCTGAAGATGTGAAGGAAGGGTCATGGAAGGATGTTCTGGTAAAACTCTCAACGATTGAATTTTAAATTTTATGTTTTAGAATTGTTATAGTGAAGATATGATTAATGACATGCATGTTCAATTGATTCATTTTAGGATAGCTTCACAATTGAAACCCCGGTAATGGACGAGCAACTTCAAATACTAAAGAATGATTGTACAGACATGGCAAGAGACCAACATAGGAACTGGTATTAACAATAATATGTATTTTATTTATAAAAAATATAATACATATTAAGAACTATGTTGCCCATAAATTCTACTAAAATAATATTTTATTTTTGATAACGATATCTGAAGCTTAGAGACAAATATTAAATGCAACAAGGGCGAGAATTGCACACACCACACTAGAAGAAAGGGTAATTGATACATCCTCAAAAAATTGACTGAGGAGTTGAAGGAAAAGAAGAGAATTAAGTTGACTGCTGAGGGATTCACTGAGGAGGAGATTGAGAAACAACTCAGTCAAAAGGAGTTCACACTGAACAGATCTCTTGTCAACCTTCATGCTAACAAGGATAAGATAGGGTTATACACATCGAAAGAGGTTCAAAAGATCGCACCGGACGTTGTAAGTTACGCCAAAATTGACAACTTAAATTAATTTATTTATATTGTTTGTCGCAATATTCTTATAGACATTTTCTTTCCTATGTGTTTTTCAATCAAAATTGAATGAGCTGAAGGAAAAAAAGGAACATTGATATTGCAGCAGGGCGAAGATATCCTCATAAAAGTCACCAAGAAGAAGGATCGCCTGGGCATGTACAAGGGAACTTGGATGGGTCTACCCACATCGGTTGTTGTTCCTTATCTTTCCAGCAGCAAGTGTGGTAGCAGTTCCTCAAGCAAGCAGGCCCCCAGAGAAGACCATCTAATGATCAACTGGTCGTGAAAGTCATGGTATCGTACCTCGAGCAGTTGGTGAAGGGCATTGCATCTGCAGGCGGTTTTCATATTCCGCCGGGTCTTAACGATCCCAAGAATTTTATCGAGAAGGAAATGGATGACATTGCTGCAGCTGCTACAAAGTCTGGTGAAGAGCCAGGCGACAGAGAAGGAGATGAGGAGGTACGACTTCATGAATATATGAATTTTGTCTACATTGAATTACACATATTAAAATCTCCATAACAAATTTATCAATTTACTAAACTTTTTTATGAACAGGATGGAGAACGCATGACTTTGTACGTTAAAGATATTGCTGGGAAGAAAAAAATGGTCGTGCATGGGTTGCGACAGGCATCTCGATGTCGGGATGCCCAACAAGGAAATGTGGCTCCCGTGAGAATATGCGAGCCAGTCTACCGTCCTAGGGCGGGAGTGCCCTCGGTGGATCACCACTTCGATAATGTTAGAGAGGCCTTGAATAGCATTGTGGATTGGCTGGTGTCTTTGATAGGCAAGGAAGACAAGCAACCAAGTGACATCGATGACGACAATGCTGACGTGGATACGAATGACAATGAAGAGGAGGAGGTTATGATTCTCACCACCGACGATGAGGTACATTCTTGTAACACATTATTTTTCAATTAATCCAATTATATTTACATGACCGTATTCATTGATCATTGTAACATGGTGATGCCGAGAAAAAATCCACTCGAGCACTAATTACAGGCCATCAGCAAGACCAAAATTATAGAGACTATCAAAGCAGGTGCTTCACCTAAACGCGTACCATTATTATTCATTAACTATGACATATCATTTCCACATACTTAACTAATAAATTCTTATAGTTTTACATCCGCATATTATCAACAAACGGGACCTGATAGATTGGCACATCATGGTGCAGTTCATACGGGAAGCAAATGCCGATATCCTGAAAATGATAAAGAATAAGGACATCATGTTCTTCCAAGTCTTCAGACCATCGACATTCACACAACATTACACATGCGGTATTGGAATAGATGTTCTAGTCGATTACATGAAGAAACTTGGGAACATGCGTTCAATGACCTGGATCGATAATGCGCATGTCAATGTGTGGATGGGTTGAGTTTCAGACCTTACAACATTATTTAAAATTTTAAAGCAATTAGTATTTCATTTTAAGTATCATTAACAGGCCCCTCTGGGAGCAAATGTGGGAAAATGATGCAGGAAGCATCCAATTCTGCCCTTGCAACTGTGGGAATTTGACCCACTTTGAGCAGGAGGTCGAAGTTCGTTTCAACCTCATCTAGGATACAATGAAGGCAACAGATAATGTGTTTTACATTGTTCCCTACATTAGAATGTAAGTATTTCTTGGTGGACTTAACATTTACATTTCAAACCACTTCCATTTCAGTAATTCATTACCCTAATTTTTCAAAAACTATCATTGGTACCTCATCATTATCTGTCCTAGAACATAGGAGGTTTTCATGATGTACACTTTGACGGGGGGTATCAAAGAAATAAACTTGTGCTAACTCAGGGTCATTTTCCAGGTATTTCGATCAATGAAATAATAAGTCCTAGTTTTGTTATACACGAGAAGAAGTAACCATGTTCATTTACTTTCTTTACATGCTTGCATGCGCATACCAAAGGGAGAAGAGAAAAACGGAGCCAGAACCCGACTACACGTGGAAAATCAAGAACATTAAGGTAAGTCATTCTGCCATTTCATCCCACCACTCATTATGTGAAAGGTTAGTAATGACATTTACCTTTCCTGTGCAGTACCAAACCCAACATGGTTCATGGCGATGCAGCGTACTCCGTCATGCTCTTCATGGAAGAATTTGTTAATCACCCGGAGACAAACAATATCTTGGAGGTAAACCTTACATATCAAAATCTGTTCTTATAAATTTCTATTACACGCAACGTTCTTCACTATGAAATTGACAGATCTTCCCAGGGGGCAAAAGGTCGTACCATGTTTGTGAAATTCAAGGTATCGCTGAGAGAGGGTGTGGGATCGGGCTCGATGAGTACCAGGATCAAGCGAACACTTCATTGCAACTTTTGGATGATAAGAACGACGTAATAGGTTGATAATTAATTTTCGTGGTTGATGATATTATAATTCTATTGTTTGTGTTTGTTTATACTATAGTTGTGTGGTTTTTCAGGCCCTGCCTAGTAGAGATTATATCAGCTACATATCATACCATCTACTTGCATATCATATCATCTACCTCCATGTCATATTATCTAGCAACAACTAGCACCATCTACTATCATTTCTCATCATCTCCAAACTACTTTCAACTCCTATTAACTTTTTTTTTCAATTCTAGTTGCTATGAAAATTATTTTTAACATTAAAATTTTAGTGATTGTTTGTTTTAAATATTTATTTTCAGTATTAATATAATAAATATTAATTATTTAATTTTGGTAAATATTATAGTAAATATTTATTTTATATTTATTCTTTATAATAATATTTTAGTAAATATTTATCTTAAATATAAATATTTTAGTATTAATTTAATATTTTAGTAATTATTTGTTTTATATATTATTAGAGAAATTAATATTTTAGTAAATATTTATATTAAATATTTATTTTAAATGATGTTATTTTCGAAAATTTTAATATTAAATATTTATTTTAAATTTTATTAATTAAGAAAATATTTATACAAAATATTAATATTTTGATTATTATTTATTATTTATTATTTATTTTAAAATTTTATATCAAATATTTATTTTAAAATTTTTTATAATATTTATTTTAAATATTAATATATAGTAATATTTATTTAAAATATGAATATTTTTGTAAATATTTATTTAAAATATTTATATAAAAACATATTTTAAATATTAATATTGTAAATAAATTTTCTAAATATTTATTTTGAGTGTGAATATTTTAGTAAATATATATTTAAAATATTTATTGTAAATATTAATTTTGAATATTAATATTTTAGTAAATTCATATTTTAAATATTTTTTTACAAAATAATATTTTAAATATTAATGTTTCAGTAAATGTATATTTCATATTTATTTGAAATATTAATAATTTAAAATTTAATTAAATCACTAGAGTTTAGGATTTAGGGTTTAGGGTTTAGCAACTATGTGTAATTTTTGAAAAATTACATACCATAATAATGGGTTTAGGGTTTAGTAACTATGTGTAATTTTGAAATTTTCAATTTAGTATATTAAAATTTATTTAAATTTAGTATTTTGAAATATTTAAATAATGTTTAGTTCAATTTCGTCCAATTTCTGATAAGTTTAGTTTGGTCTATTATTATTGAATTGAATGTATATTTCTAAACGTGGCCTTAATTTATATTTAGTTCAGTTTAATTTAATATTTTATTTAAATTCAGTTCAGTATATTATATACATATTTATATTTAGTTCAGTTCATTATATGTATTTAAATTCATTTCGCTTCAGTGCATTATATTTATTTCAATTCATTTCAGTGTATTATACTTATTTATATTTACTTCAATTCAATTCAGTATATTTATTTAAATTCAGTTCAGTATATTATATACATATTTATATTCAATTCAATTCATAATATTTTTTTTAATTCATTTCAGTTTAGTACATTATATTTATTTAAATTCAATTCAATTTAGTTCAGTGTATTATACTTATTTATAGTTAGTTCAGTTCAATTCAATTTAATATATTTGCTTAAATTCAGTTCAGTTCAGTATATTATATACATATTTATATATTCAGTTCAGTTCATTATATTTATTTAAATTCATTTCTTTTAAGTACATTATATTTATTTCAATTCAGTTGAGTATATTATATTTAATTTTGTTCGGCTTAGTTCAGTTCATTGTCTTTTTTATTTAGTTCAATATAGTATATTATCTTTATTTAAATTTAATTTAGTATATTATATTTATTTATGGAGTCCGTCTCTTGAAAGACGGTCATTCCATAAGTAATGGAAAGACCAAGGTTTAAAGTGCAAATTGGAAGAAATGAAGATAAAATTCTTGGGCTGCATGAGTCGGGTTATAAACTTCATAACTACACATTACATAATAAATTTTTAATATTGCAACAAAGACCTTTTACCTTTTATTGCTCTAATTAAACTCTGTCTTTCCATAAGTTTATGGAAAAACAATCTTTCCAAGATGGCAAAGTCTTGGGAAAGACGGTCTTTCCATAGGCTTATGGAAAGACGGGGTTTGATTAGAATAATAAAAGGTAAAAGGTCTTAGTTGCAATATTAATGTTTTAGTATGAAACATGTAGTAGTTATAAAATTTATAACCCGATTCATGCAACCCAAAAATTTTATCTTAATTTTTTCTAATTTACACTTTAAACCTTGGTCGTTCCATAACTTATGGAAAGACCGTCTTTCAAGAGACGGACTCTTCCAAGATTTTAATTTATTTAAATTCAAATTAGTTCAGTTTATTATATTTATTTAAATTCAGTTCAACTCAAAATATCCCCAATAATCTACTATCTACTACTCCCTCCATCCCAGGGGAATCTGCACACTTTCCTTTTATGAGTGTCCCAAGAAAATCTGCACTCTTTCCTCTTTTAGTAAAATTTAACATTACAAAAGACTTGTTTGCCCATAGAAAATTAAAAATTCACATCCCCACCCCAATCTCACAAACCCTCCTTTTCTCCTCTCTGCCTCCTCCGTCTCACCAATAAAATTTGCTCCTTCTCTAGTTTGCTCTCTGTCTCCGCCACTTTGACGCCACGTCTCCGCTAGTTTTCTCTCTGCCTCCGCCACTTCATCACCCCTTCACGGCCAGTGCTACCCCTCTCACCGCCTCTCACGGCCACCGCTTCTGATGCCACCTTTCTCTGTCTCACCTATAAACCCCAGCGCCACCCTTGTCTCCACCGTTGATGCCACCTCTCCATCTCACCTCTAAACCCTAGCGCCACCTTCATCTCCACAGTTAACGCCACCTCTCTGCCTCACTGTAAACCCTAGATCCACCATCGTCTATGCCATTGACGCCACCCCTCTGCCTCACCTCTAAACCCTAGCGCCACCCCGAATCTGATATGCGTCACCTTCAAGCCCCAATCTTAATTCGTCGGAGCCCAACCTTAATTTCGCGCCCCAAAACTTATAAAATGGAAATTCACAATCTTTGCTCACAGACCTCATCCTCATAACCCTTCTAATTTTTTCTCCACCACATCCTTGTTCCTCCACCGGAACCCTAAATTACTGTGAAGCCTCGCCCCATCTGATTCCCTCCCATCACTATGGAGCCCCGCGCCAAAATGGTGATTGATTCTACATGTTAAACGTCGCTCGATCTAGATTCTCATCAAATACAACAAAAGGTGGGATTGTATTGCATTTCTCACTTGTTCTGATCTGGGTCGTTATGAGGAAGAGGGAAAAGGTGGGATTTTTAGTGTGTTTCTGGTTTATGTCATTTGGGTCTTGTTCAAAACATTTGTTGTGGAGAAAAATAGCTTGAAAGTGACTTCTCTGGAATCACTGAAAGGAGGCGGAGAAGGGAGGCACAGAGGAGGAGGGAGGCGCAGGCGGGAGGAGGAGAGGCGGAGACAGCGGAAGGAACGAGGAGGCGAGAAGCTCAAATCTAGAGGTTGAAGGCAGGGGTAATATAATCTTTTCATGTGTCTCAAATTTGAAGAATGACTTTCTCTTTCTGCAGAAAGCCCTGGGATGGAAGGAGTGCCATCTTTCACCATCTTTCACCATATCATATCATGTGTCACCCTATCATATAATATAATATCATATCATATCATATCATGTGGCACCATATCATCAATTATGGAGGACTTTTTACTGCTTCATTAAAAAGTCCTCCATAATTGAGGTAAAAAGTCCAGTCTCTTGTAGCTATGATAGCTAACTACACCTATATCACTACCACAGAGACCCCCCTCTAGCACCGGTTTTATAACACCGGTTATGGAAATCGGTGAAAATCTTGTTTTAGCAACGGTTTATTTAGTGTTAGCACCGGGTGCAAAATCGGTGTTATTCTGGCACCGGCTTAAAATATTTTTGCAGCGGTTTTTAAAATAAAAACCGGTGTTATTTTTACACCGTTCGGGAAACCAGTGTTAGATTTTGTGGAAACCGTTGAGGGTTTAGCACCGGTAAAAAAACTGGTGCTAAAACAACAAAAACCGGTGATATATTCGCACCGGTTTGAAGATCGGTGCAAAGATACCTAGAAAACCAGTGTGATATACATTTTTGGCACCGGTTATAGAAACCGCTATTATAGGATGTAGAAACCGGTGCTGAATGCATTCGTGGAAAAATGCAGGAAAACTGGCACCGGTTTGGTGTACGATTGACAAAAACCGGTGCCTAATGCGAGCATTTAAGGCTCCGAACTTACCCTTTTCAATTAGTTCCGAACATGAACATCCATTATTAGATGGTAGATTTCTTGGGAAGGTGTGCAATAACTCAAACAAATGAAGACTCGTGGAAGTAAGTATTCATTAATTTTTTGGAATTTCAATCAACTAGAACCATAAATGCATGATTAATTGGGGGTAGTTTTTTTGTATTTATTATTGGTTTCTCTATGCCAAGCTTATGTTGGTTGAGTATCGATCATGTTGTGGGATGTGTAAATTAATGAGTGTTGATGTGACCATTTTTGGTTTGATAGGTAGATGCATGGTATATATATTTATATGTTTCCCGAGAACATGCAGTTGATTGATTCGCATACTTATACACGGACATGCATGACACGTTTAGTATTGTGTAGCAAAAAGATCGTGTTCATTTTTTGTATTTTTGACCAATAAAAATATGTGTAATGGTGTGTTCCGTCTTGTTTAGATACAACGGACCGAGAATCCGTGTTTGCGTGGAGGGGAAAAATGGTTAACTGTCCAAGTGTAGCTAGAGGGGGTGGTGAACATATTGCATTTATTGATTTGTTTCTAGATTATGCCTTTGGTAGGGAGGAGAGGATACTTTGTCCATGCAAAAGATGCTTGTGTCATGAACGGTTTGACGATCGTGGGGTTGTTAGATTTCACTTGTTGAAGAACGGATTTGACGGAGGTTACATTGTATGGACATTTCATGGAGAGGTTGAGCAAGGACATGACGGTGGGTTTGACAAGGTATATGGAGACAAATGTACAGTTGATGGTATGTTCGATGACATTGTGAGAGATTTTGAGGGGAAGCCTACAATGTTGAGTGCTTTGCTGGACGAGAAAGAGAAGCCACTGTATCCGGGATGTAAAAGTAAGGATACCGTAATATCTTTTTTATGGAGGTTTTCAATTTGAAAGCTACAAGTTCTTGGAGTGATGCAAGTGTGAATTCACTACTGAAGATTCTGAAGGATAAGTTCCCAGAAGGGAATGGAATTCCAAAAAACTATTATGAGGCCAAGAAAATATTGTGTCCACTTGGTTTGGAATACAAGAAAATACACTCATGTCCAAATGATTGTGTTCTGTATGACGGTGATTTGATAGATGCGGTTGAATGTCCCGTGTGCAAATATGCAAGATATAAGGGTGCGACGAATGATGTTGATGGGTGTTTGGCTAAGAAGAAGAAGAAGGTCCCATTGAAGTGTATGTGGTATCTTCCTATAATTCCTAGGTTGAAGAGGTTATTCGCGAATTCAGAAGATGCGAAGAACTTGCGATGGCATGGAGAGCGGGAAAGACTACATGACGACAAGATAAGACATCCAGCGGATGGTGAACAGTGGAGAAATTTTGACAAGCGATATCCTTCCTTTGCTTCGGAGGTTAGAAATCTCCGCCTTGCATTGTGTACTGATGGGATGAATCCATTTGGTAATATGTCATCGAAGCATAGTTCGTGGCCCGTGATGTTGGTTATATATAATTTGCCCCCATATTTGTGCATGAAACGTAAATATGTTATGATGCCTATGTTAATCTCAGGTCCTAGACAACCTGGGAATGAGGTTGATGTGTATTTGAGACCATTGATAGAAGATTTGAAGATATTGTGGGCAGATGAAGGGGTGTTCGTATTTGATGGCCATATGAATGAGGAGTTTCAACTGCGGGCCATGCTTTTTTGCACGATCAATGATTTTCTGGCCTATGGAAATTTTTCTGGGTACGCTGTGAAGGGGCACAATGCATGTCCCATTTGTGAGGAGAAGACTGAATTCAAACATCTTAGACATGGAAGGAAGACAGTGTATCTTGGCCATAGAAAATGGCTCAACGGAAACCATAAATACCGGGGTGATGTGGTCAATTTTGTTAGCGAGAATGAACGAAGGAAATCCCCCACACCACTAGCTGGTTTGCAGATTCACAGCAAGGTTAAGAAATTACGAGTGGTGTTGGGAAAGTGCAAAGGCAAGGACAAAAGAAATTGTGGTGGGCCATGGAAGAAAAGGTCAATATTTTTTTATCTATCATACTGGGAGCATCTTGAGGTTAGGCATTGCCTAGACGTGATGCATATTGAGGAAAATGTTTGTGAAAGTTTGATAGGCACCCTCTTGAATATTCCTTGGAAGATGAAAGATTGTTCGAAGGCCCGGCTGGACTTGGTTGATATGGGCATCAGAAATTACCTTGCCCCAGAAGTGAAGGGTAAGAGGACGTACTTGCCCCCTGCACATTGTACCTTGTCTAAGGAGGAGAGAATCTCAGTTTGTGATAGTTTGAAATTAGTGAAGGTCCCCATTGATTATTCATCGAACGTGAGTCGGGTAGTTACGAAGGATTGTCGGATGGTGGGGTTGAAATCTCATGATTGTCATGTTTTGATGCAACAACTTCTACCTATTGCTATTTGTGGGGTAATGGAGGCCGACGTAAGGCACTCAATCACTAGACTTTGTATATTTTTTGCCTCCATATGCCGGAAGTCTATTGACCGGGACCATCTGGATGTTCTACAAAAAGATGTTGTTGTTGTGCTCTGCAAGTTGGAAATGTATTTCCCTCCATCCTTTTTTGATATAATGGTTCACTTGGTCATTCATCTAGTGCGGGAGGTGCATATATGCGGTCCAGTTGGCATGTGTTGGATGTATCCATTCGAGCGTCACATGAAAGTCTTTAAGGGGTACGTGAAATGTATGAGTCGGCCAGAAGCTAGTATTGTTGAGAGGTTTGTTACCGAAGAAGTGATTGAATTTTTCACTTCCTATTTGGAAGGACACCGAAAGTTTGGGGTGCCCCTGAATCGACATGTTGGGAGGAAGGGGGGCAAGCCGAGGTCGAGGGGAACATTATTTACTCCATTTAATAGTGATCTGATGTCAGTTCATTTGTATGTGTTGAGGAATTGTTTGGAGAGTACTGCTTATGTGACTGAGCACCTTCATTCGATAAAAGAGTGTCATCCCACGTGGCCCCCTAATAAAGTCCAGTTGGAGCACAATGACAAGTTTGTGAATTGGTTATATGATCGATGCAATGTTACTGATTACGACGCAAAAATTAGGGCATTTGCGAGGAAGCCTAACTGCACGGTTTTGAGGTATTCCGGATATGACATCAACGGTTTTTCTTTCGCTACTAGGGACCAATATTTGAAGAGCACGACACAAAATAGTAGGGTATACATTGAGTCGGAGACTATGTGGAAAGCAAGTAAGAAAGACAAAAAAACCAGTCGTAGTTGTGATGTCTTTCTACGGTGTTATTGATGAGATTTGGGAGGTTGACTATGGAGAATTCAAGATTCCGGTATTCAAGTGCCAGTGGTTTGATAACACAGCTGGGGTTCGAACTGATGATCCAATGGGATTTACCCTTGTTGACCCGACTCGTGTGGCATATGAAAATGATCAGTTTATTTTGGCCGAACAAGCGAGACAAGTTTTCTACGTAGATGACCCATCCAATCTAGGTTGGTCTGTTGTGGTGCAAGGTAGAAAATTCTCTTTCCGCGATGAAATTGATTTTGAGGTTACAAGTGAAAGGTTAGAGTTCCCCTCTATTTCCTCTCTACCTAGTGACAACGGGATTGAGGCGGGAGCCCTACGGAGGAAACACAAAGATGGTATTTGGATAGATGACGATGGCCGAGAACTTAGAGACAGTCAATCGAAGAAGATGAAGTTGGTTGTAGACTAGGGGGGTCGAGCATCGATGTCGAAGTTAAAATGTAATTTACTTCGTGTACATTGTTGGGTTTTGTTGCCTCTGGCATACAACTATCTTCCAATTTGTTGCCAAGTGGTGCAGTTATGTCTGCTGCAGTCCGCTGCAGCGTACTGTAGCGGTTTTGGTAAAGGCTGGTAAAAAAGTGGACAATTATTCCTATGATAGGTTCTACCAGCTGCAGCGCGCTGCAGATCTACTGGTTCAGCGCGTAGCAGCAATTTTACTCAGGTAGGAACCTGATACGAACAAGTCATGCAGGTCGTTTTAGAAAACGGCTCAAATACGTTATGTGTCCTGAAAGCTAACATTCCAAAATCCAAAGTAAAACCAGTAGCAACAAAGTAGCAATGTATATTTCGAAAGCAAAATAAACTAGCAAATGAAAAACCATGATAATACGCAGATGTGAGGTCACTGTGGCAGTCATTTCCTGCGCGCCCTCTTCTCCACCGTGTTAGGCCTTGGCGAATCAAAGGTCGGGATTGGACCCAATTCCTTGATTCTCTTGCCACACATGGTTGTGAGGATCTTTCCAACCTGCGATGTCCAGCGCACCAAATAATCCACCTTCATTTGCAATGCTGCCAAGTCCCCATCCGAGTTCTCATTCGGTGATTTACTTGTTACCACCCTCGATGACTCAGCAACATTCTTCTTCTTGGAGAATATGAGAGGGTTTATGGGGAGCTTCGGCATCACTGTGACGTTATCATCTTTGAATCTGCAACCTGCTTCCACGCATATTGCAGTGATGAGTGAGGACAAGCCTATGCAGTTATGGGCATTGACACAATCCCAGATGTATGCCATAATTGTACTCCCAACATCCAGGCTCATGTTCTTCTTTATCTTGTACAGCAGCAGCATAGGGACCAATGAACCTCGCTATTCAATTCACGGGGAGTAGCCGGGCAACTATGAAACTGTACCACACGTTCATGTCCTCAGTCAAGTACTTTTTCTCTATGTTGGACCATTCTTGGGGTAGATTCTGAATTACTGCGGCGCTGTCATCACAGATTGCTGTGATGATGTCTTCCCATGAAGCTTGTTCAACTGCGGTGTCAGCAGCTTCGTACAAGCTGGCGGGCTTCGGCGGGATCCTGTAGAACGTGTTGATCAAATCCGAAGACAACTCGACCAACTGAACACGGAGGAAAACAGTTGCTGAATTCTTGTACTTCATCATCGACAAGAATTCACACGCCATGGTCTGGTTTGCCCGCGACAGTTATGCGATGAGGCCTTCCCAACCGTGCTCCTTCACAAAGTTCTTGAAGGGTTTTTCCAGCCTCAGCCCTCTCTCAAGGATGAGGCCCCTCGAGATGAAGTCCTTGTAGTCAATTGTATGCTCAGTGCAGTCCGCCTCTGCGGCTGGTATGGGCTCAGTCGACGGAACAATCTGAGTCCCGTGCTCGACGTCCTCCCCCTCCACCACTCTTGGCTTTTTCCTGGGCTGTTAGGTGTTGTTCTTTTGCTTGGTTGAACCTTTTCTGTGGGCCATGTCTGTTAAACTAAATGTGTTAACGGCAGCCAGAACGGAACACGGTGAATAAGACACAGTTACAAAGGTAAATAATACAGACGCAACTACTTCTAAATTAAGCATTCCTTCTCATAGGCTGAATGTGGAATAATGTTTACTCATACTTAATCCCAATTTTTTATAATATTAACAGAAGCAAAAGAATTGAACAACAATCAGGTGAATCGATGGGCCATGCATCCAGAATCACATGTCAGGAACAACAATCAGGGTATGCTCAAAAGTACTCACCAATGATGAAAACAAGAGCAGAACGAGGGCATTGATGGTATGAGGCATTATGATGAAATCAACCCGTGAGCAAGAAAAAATATCATGAACAATCAGATCATGCATAAAATTATCATATTATATCCGAGCACGGGTTGTCTTGTCCAGAATTACATATCATGAACAATGAGGTTACGCACAAAATTGTTCACCTGTGCCGAAAACATGAGCACATTGAGGGCATTGACACAATGAGGCATTATCATGAAATCAACCTATGAGGAACAAAAAATTTCCACTGAATAAACCTCAGTAAAATAATCTCCTTACCTAATTGGGAGTACGAGTTGTTGACGACTGGTGTTTGGTGTACAGTCAAAGATGGTCGGACACAGCTTGGCCGATCAAGGGGAGCGGCTGGAGAAGTGGACGGTGGAGGGAGCAGGGCACGGCGGAGGGAGCAGGGCACGGCGGAGGGAGCAGGGCACGGCGGAGTGGCAGGGCATGGCGCCGGTTTTTTAGTGGAAGGCGGAGGGAGCAGGGGTCGACGGAGGAAGGGACGGAGGAATGGCCTTGGGAACGGCAGAGGAATGGCCTCGGGAACTGCCAATGGAGGTGATGGAAGAGGAGAGGTTATGGGCGAAATACTAATACACACACCTTATACTGATTGGGCTGCAGTTCACATTTGTTTTGGGCTAAATGTTAGCCCAGTAGAATTTTTAGTTTTTGACTCGAGGGGTTGACGGTCAAGTGCTTGGCGGCTCGAGGGCATCCAGTGCTCACTTGCATCCAGCCTCGAGGGCATCCACGCTCGAGGGCATTTTAGGTCGAGGGCATCCACGCTCGAGGGCATCCAGTGCTCGGGGCCATCCATTGCTCGAGGGCAGTCTGGGCTCGAGGGTATTCTGGGCTTGAGTTTATTCTGGGCTCGAGGGCATTCTCGGGTCAAGGGTATCCAGTGCGCGAGGGCATCGAGGGTCGAGGGCATTCACGCTCGAGGGCATCAAGTGCTCGGGGCCATTCATTGCTCGAGGGCAGTCCACGCTCGAGGGCATCCAGTGCTCGAGGGCATTCTCGGCTCGAGGGCATCCAAGATCTAGGGGATCGAGTGCTCGAGGGCATCCACCCTCGAGGGCATCCAGGCTCGAGGGCATCGAGTGCTCAGGGCCATCGATTGCTCGAGGCCAGTCTGGGCTCGAGGGTATTTTGGGCTCGAGGGAATTCTCGGGTCGAGGGCATCCAGGGTCGAGGGCATCCAGTGCTCAAGGGCATCCAGGGCTCGAGGGCTCCAAGGCTAGAGTGGTCGAGGACTCCAGGGCTCGAGGGCTCCAGGCTCGAGTGCTCGATGCTAGAAACTAGGAATCCGCCATGTGAAAGCACTCTTGAGACTGGGAAAAACGGTAGCCATCGCGGAAGAGCAGCAAAAATAGAGGAAAGATCAGCAGTATCAATCTTATTTGAAGGCTTCCCTGTGGATTCTAATATAATTAAGGTGTATGAATAACATCCATATAGATTAAGCCGTTACAATGTGCCAGAATGCAGGTCGTATGCAAAGTAGAAACCACCGCAGAGGATGCTTCATATTTCACCATGGCATAGGCAACTGAGTTACAATCTCTATATGTGTGCTTCAGGGTAGCATGGGACAACAGAGTGTGAACTTGGAAAACTGGAGGGTATAGGGTCCATTTGGAAAGTGAAGGCTCATTAATCATATAAACTGCCTGTAGCGAGTCAGATTCAATGTTGAGGCTGGGATATCCGTCCAGACAGATCTTCCAGGCCATAAGAATTGCCTTAACTTCAGCTTCTAGTGGATATATGGCTGTTATGGTATAGGATCTATTAAGGATTGGTAAACCTTGGCGATTTTGAGAAACTAAGCCTATTGAAACAGAGGAATTACACCAAGATGCATCCACTGTATCCCCGATAAAACTTTGACCTGGATATTCCTAGTATACTGTGGAAATGGTTAACTTCGGTGGGGACTGGGGGGTAACAACAAAGAAGGGAACATTGAAAGGTAGAGTGTATCTGTGACTCCCTTGCTGCTATGGGAGATGGAAAAAGGTGTGCCATAAAAAAAGGCATTCCTAGCCTTCCACTATATTGTAGCAGGTCACAACATGAATCATATGGCATAGCAGGCTCTGCTATTCTAGTTAGGTCACTACAGCCACGTGCATTTGTGGGTGTTGCATCCACTATATTATGCACATTTCGCATATTGAAAGCGGCAATCTGAAACCAAATGGCTTTACACGGTTGACAATTAGTAAAGACATGTTCCATGGAGTCAGATCGATTGCACAAAGGACATTTAGAGGCCAAGCTATAAATGAGCTTATTGTTTTTAAATAAATGTAACAAAAAGTATAAGACACCAAAATGAGGTAACAAATCTGCATTTTCATTCCCTCCAAAAGTTGCCTTTTTCCCTCCACATCCTTAACCCTCTGTTTTCGTACCCTTCCCTCCCCATCACATCGAACCGAGTTCTTTCCACCCACCACATCTCTGATCCCAAGTTCCCCGTCTTTCCCCCATGACCCTGTTCAGATTTCCCCCACAAACAATGTCCCTCCCTTCACCATTTATGTCGGGCTTTGACCTCCCAATCCTGGTCGCCAACCAGATACCCCAATTTTATCGACACTCTACTCCACAAATTTTGTACCCGACTCGTACCCGGCTTGCAATGCTCACAAGGGAGGGGGTAACCAAGACGGCCGGCTGTTGATGGAAAAAGGTAACACCCATTTGTAGTTTCCAATGATTTCCCGGGTTTAATGAGTAGCTATATTTTGGTTAGTCTCCTTGGGTGTGAGTTTGTGTTCACTATCCTGGTTAAACTACTGTGGGTGTTGTTGCATGCTCATCCATGATATGCTTGCTTGTGATGTCATAAGTTTTGCCTACCCACGTGCCCCCTACACGAATTTGTTAGAGTGGATTGGATTTTCGTGAAAATCCGCAAAGGGCAGTGTTGGATTAATGTTTTGCTTTTGTTTCATTTACTGATAGAAGAGCTTCAATGGCACCGCCCAGGAAGAAATTGTTTGTCTCTGGTGGTAGACAAACTGTTGCCCATGAATGTTTTACCCCTCCACAGGATGCCAACTGTGACGATGACATCCAGAAAGGGGCTGATGCACATAAATATTGCTCAGGATCAGACAAGTCCAGAGACGTAGAAGAAACTAGGGTAAAAGAAGACATGAGTGGGAGCTTCAACAAGTTTGAGATTGGAGAGTATTGCAAGCGCAGAGGTACAGTCACGTGCAAGTCCGTGTTGCTTGCGAAACAGAAGAAGCCTCTTAAAATATTCTTCGATGATGACTTCAAACCCCTAGTTATGCGTAGTCGGTGGTCGATGTATGTGGGCTATGCCTTCCGCCGAAGAATCCGCTTCGGGACGTGGCATAATTGGAGCGCAGTTCCAGACCATGTGAAGAACGAGGCATGGGAAGACATTCTTGTAAGTGTGTTCTAATCCTCCATTGTTCATGTCAAGTTCGTTACATGTCGCACTAAGAACATGTCTCCTTATCCTCCAGATCAGCTGGGATATACAAACGAAAATGACTTTCAATGAGATGAATAAGTTCCGCAATAAATGGACAATTTATGCAGGAGAAAAGTGGAGGAATTGGAAGACTAAGGTGGCGAACAAGTACACTGTGCAAAAAAAAATTGGGCTCTTGCGCATGGAGAAACTATAGGTGGATGGACAAAAATGAGTGGGAGATGTTTGTGAAACACAGGTCAACCCCTGAATTCAAGGTAATTCCTCCAGTCTTTTTTCCCCTAGCCACTACCCTGCTGGCAGTTTACATACTGATGTCCACACAGGCGGTGAGTGACGCAGCAAAATTAAGCGCCTCACAGAAGGACTACATCCATCACACGGGGAGTGGAGGGAACCGTAGGGTTGCAGTAGAACTCGAGAAGAGGAAAAGAAAGGCTACAATTGAGGCGCTTCTGGGTGAAGGTCATAGTGTGGAAGAAGCAGAGGCTTTAGTTCAAAGCATGGATTTCAAACCGGACCACTCGAAAGTGTTCCTTGCAGCAAACTAGGACAAGAAATTATCAACCTACACCAACGACTCCGTGCGAAGAGCAGCCCTCACTATTGTGAGCATAATTCATAAATGAATCTATCTCCATTGATATTCTTTCATGTTATCCCGATCAAATGGCTAATATTTTCTTCGTTTCTTAGCAAAACCTTTTGGATAAGAAGGAAAAGGGAGATTTGGTTATACATGGAAAAGAAGATATTCTAGTTCAAGCAACGGGTAGGAAGGATCACGGGGGTCGTTGGAGGGGTTGCTCCGCAATCTCCAAGGTGAACGAGGCCCTGCCACATATGACTGTCACCCGTTACGCATCTAGTCGATGTGGGATGATGTGTCCATTTTAGGCGCATTATTTAGTAGTATTTAGGATCACTTTTGTGCTCTTTTATTATCGAGAGCTTGTGTTTTACCCTGAAATTCACTTAGGAGAGGTAAAAGCAACTTTGTACTCTTTTACCTCTTTTAAGTGGATTTTGTGTGACAAGGGAAGAACACGGAACCAACGAAGACCGGAAGACATTGAAGACTATACTTTCGAAGACTTTTGGATACTCACTTCGAAGACATGAAGACCGGAGGCCGTTGAAGACCATTTTTGGAGCCATTGAAGACTTGAAGATCGAGAGGGATGGCTATGAAGAAGACAAAGAAACAATGCAGAATTCTGGCTCCCGTCGCGACACCATCGTGACACCATCGCGAGTCGGGACATCGTCGCGAGTCGCGACGAAAACCGTCGCGAGTCGCGACGAACACCGTCGCGAGTCGCGACGAACGGGCGGCCAGAAATCAACTTTATCTTCTTCCGACTATAAATACTACTCTTTTTTCCCTCTTCTTCTCAAGCTTTTCCAGGCGCGTTTTCTCTGGTTTTGGGCGCCAATTTTAGGTTTTTCTTCTTCTTTCTTTTCTTAGCTTTCTCTTAGTTTGATTATGTCTTTTGTTGTTGTTCTAGAGTAGTTCTTGTTCTTGGGAGCAAAGGATTGAAGCTTCCACTATCTATGTAGCAAGAACTCATTTATATCTATCTATTTGGTGTTTTTGCTATTGTGCATTTATTGTGCTTTGAATGTTAATTGTTGATTGCATTGATGTTGTTGAGAGCTTGATGATATGAAATGCTTGGATTAATTGCTAGCTAGGGTTTGGGGGATTTGGGTTAATTTCCCCCCTGTTCTTGTTAGCAATGTGAGAGTATGAATTAGAGCTTTCGATTGTGTTAGTGTGTTGACAATGTGCTAGGCGAATGTGATTGATGTCGAATTCTTCGTCATGTTCGTTTGTGTAGCAAACGAGAGAGTCATATGCTCGTGGATGAATGTGCATTGCACGTTCATCCAATCTCGTGTAATTGCATGAATTGGTTTAATGCTTAGTCACGGTGTAGTGGTCATAGGCATTGCCAAGCTTGTTGGTCCTTCGTGCTAAATGCCACCAATGACACCTTGAGTCGTGGTCGCGACTCGGGAGTCATTGGTGAGGTTTGACGAGAGATGTCGAACTCACTCTCGCAAACTACGAACTAAGAAGGATAGGAGTTTAGTCTCCACGACAAGTAGTTGAAGTATTGAATAGATGATTTAAACTCATTCTTGAAGCATTTGTTATTCGGCGTTTATGTATTCTTGACGGTGTGTTTCACTGCATGTGTGCCATGAGTGGTTTGAGCATAGGCAGTGCTTGTGTGGTTGAATTGTTTAGGTGTAGGAACGTGACGAATTCCGTAGCGCCTTTGCATGAAGATCTATGAGCACGAACTTAGAACTCCTTGTGATGTGTGTGTTGTGGTACTTGCTAGGATTGGGGGTGTGTGAGTGTTGGGTCATGAATGCTATATGATGGAATGTGTGAATGATTCGATGAACTACATTAGATGTGGAAGTGGATATCCGTTGCCCCCAAGGCATTTTATCTTTGTAGTTTAAAACCCCTTTTCTTAGTTTCGTTTGATGATTAGCATAGTCACTTGACGTTGCTAGTTATCTTTGTTAACTTAGGAAACCAACCAACCAACCCCCCCCCTTTACTTGCTTTTATGTGTGCGTATATATAGTTACTCCTAGCCTAGTATCAACCATTTGTGTGCTTAGACGCTTAGGAAGATCCCTCTTCTCATTGGACGACCCCGATTTGCCACTATCTACCTAGTTGTAGAAAGTAAGCATTGAGGGCTTATAAATTATCTTTTGGCGCGCGGGCACGACGACCGCCCGCGCCTGTCAAAATGGCGCCGTTACCGGGGAAGAGGCGTTTATTCTTAAGTATTTAGGTGTATTTGGTTGTGTATTAGCTAGTTGTTTTTATTTTCCACTACTTGGTGGTTGTTTTTGTTCGGAGTAGGTATTGCTCGAGTTCTTGGTAATTTATTTTATCGAGAATCCTTGCACTATGATTCCAAACTTTTGAAAAATAAAAAAATTAAAAAATTTTTCTTAATGGAGCGTCTCACCTTGAGGGAACTCATGATGAGAAGAGAGGCTCAACAAGCAAGGTTTTGTAGGATGTGTCATTCCGATCATCCTACCGAATCTTGCCCTTTGTTGTGGGAAGAGCACTATGACCGAGAAAGAACCCTTGGTTTCCAAAACCATGGGTACTATGAAGAGTGCTATCAAGAGGTAGGAGATATTGGTTTTCAAGGGCAAGAAGCTCATGAATGCTATCCATACCACAACTCTTACAATCCGGAATGGAATGGTAGTCCGGATTTGTGGTATGAGAATGAGCCGAAAAACCAATATTACGAGCAACCTAGTTGGCCATCACCACCCTATACCATACCCCAAAACCTAGCCCAACAAGGAAGTTCAAGTTTGACACGTGAGGATGTCTTAAATACCATAGCAAACTTGAACTCCTTTACTAGTGAGGAGCCGGATACCCAGCTCTCCTCTAGTGTTGAGGCCATTGAGGGGCATGTGAGGAACATATTAGAGGTATTGGCCCGCATGGAAGCTCGTGATTCTGAAAACACACCATCCCAACTTGAACTCGATGATTCGGTGAGTGAAGTCACCAATAAAAATGATTTTGAGTTTGAAAGGGATGAGGAGTTGGTTGTAGAGGATAGAAAAATGGAGGAAGAGGTGATAGTGCTACATTATCCATTAGCATTGTCACCCCTTCTCCCACCCAGTGAACCAACTCTAATATTTTCGGAAGTTTTGAGGGAAACGAGAGAGGAGCCAAAAGACTATCCTAAGCTCCCTAACCACTTAATTCCCTTTGAACCATCTCCACCTCCACAAGACTTTCCTCTTGGAAGTTTTGTGCCCCCACCTCTCTTATTTTGGATGCTTATGGTGAAGAGCTTCAAGCCTTCACCATACGGATAACATTAGGGTCGTGCCGACGACCTTAAAAATACGGAGCTTCGTCGTGCCGACGACGTTAAATAAATTCGGCATTTCTTTTAGTTTTAGTTTTTGTTTCTTAGTTTGTGTTTCTTAGTTTGTTTTTGTTGTTGTTTTGTTTTGTTCTTTTCATGGCATGTTTTTCTATGATGTTGTAGCAACATGAAGTGCATTGCAATGAAGGAGATGAAGGAACGAGATCAATGAACGAGGGAAGCAAGCTTGGACAGTTGGTAAGAAAACGAAAAAATTTTAAGCCTGGGATACCCTGCCGTCGCGAGTCGCGATGGGCTTCGTCGCGAGTCGCGACGAACAGGGGAGCAAAATCCACTCCCAGCGCCAACTTTCCGCGAGTCGTCCTGACGTCGCGAGGCTCGTCGCGAGTCGCGACACCCTTCGTCGCGAGTCGCGACGAGCTCAGAAAATTTTGAGCTTCCGGACTCCACTTTTCGCGAGTCGCCCTGACGTCGCGAGGCCCGTCGCGAGTCGCGACCAACCACGTCGCGAGTCGCGACGAGCTCAGAAAAATTTGAGCTCCCGGACTCCACTTTCCGCGAGTCGCGATGGCGTCGCGAGGCTCGTCGCGAGTCGCGATGCGAGTCGCGACGCCCTTCGTCGCGAGTCGCGACGAGCTCAGAACATTTCGAGCTCCCGGACTCCACTTTCCGCGCGTCGCGATGACGTCGCGAGGCGCGTCGCGAGTCACGACGAACCTCGTCACGAGTCGCGACGTGCTCAGTAATTTTTGAAAATTTTTTGAGCCCGGATTTCAAATTTCCAAGCTTCCAAGTTTCCAAATGATTTTAAACATTGCATGATCCTTCCTTCTTCTCCACCCAACACTCCCAAGAACATCACATACCTCTCATTTCTTCCACCATCCTACATATATTGGCATATGAACATTCTTGCATCTTTATAGTACATTTATTGATTGTAGTATGCCGACTACATCATTGTGATCGTAAGTTCTTATCCTATAATGATGCTTGTATACATGTCAATATATGTTAGATATTTTTCATGCATAATCTTATAGTGGTGATTGAGGGTTAATTGGTTGTTCTTTGACAATACTATGGTTATTAACTCTTGATGCTAAACCTAGTATTACATATCCTTATGTACTTGTGAGTTTAATGTGTTCTTCGTGGTGTAGTCTTGATCAAACGGTGCCATGGAGAAAATGCTTTTCTCGAGGGGTGAGTTCTTCTACGGCATTTTTGCTCACCCTTCCGGTTCCGAAACCTATCTCGGGACCATCCAAGTACTTGGATATCGCCATATCACCGGCGAATTGCGGAGACACGGGTGTCACTCTAACTCCCTTACCTTGATTTTTATTCTTCTTGCCTTACGTGTTTACATTGAGGGCAATGTAACGTTTTAAGTGTGGGGAGGGGTTAGAGGACTCATATGCATGCTAGATTGTTTTGGAATGCTTTTTGCAACTTTTCATTGGAAAAACATGAGAAAAAGAAAAAAAATTTAAAATAAAATTAAAAAAAAAGAAAAAAAGAAAACCCGCTAAGTTGAAAACCCGAGAGGGCAACTTAGGCAACATTGGGGGCCCGGATAGGTCGAAAACCCTTAAAGGGCGGCCTAGGCAAAAATGAGAGGCTAAAATGTGCGGAAAAAGGTGAGATGTGAGCTAAAGAAACATGATGTGTGGCTAGGATGAAAACTCGAAAGAGCTCCTAGGCAAAATGAGAGAAATTGAGGGAAATTGAAAAAATGCTATGATTTTACTCAATTGCCGGCGTTGGAGCCATAAGGTTGCGGTTGTCACACGGATGGATCGGGTAGCTCAATATCTTTAGACCTCTTGGGATTGGGTAGCTTAGTGGGTTAGGAAACGAAGTATGGTTATGAAATTCTTGATCTCTTTCTACTTCGTTTTTGGTTGATATATTGGCATTAGGTGAAGCATGTGTTTAAAACTTCCTCTATGGTTTTAGCTTCATTTTGTGTCATTGGATTCTGGGAATATCAATTCTGGGCTGTGAAATATTTTTATGGGTAGTGAATTGATATGTGGTAGGTTTGGTTAGATTTAGGATTGGGGATGTGTGTGTGCAAAATTCTCATGTGAGCCTTTATTTTGGGATTTTTGAGATTGAGAGTTTTGGTGAGGCTTTGATTGGGGGATTAGTTTAGGTTTTGGGATATATCATTTACTCCGTATGCTTGAATCTTTTCTTACTCGAGGGCGAGTAAGGTTTAAGTGTGGGGAGGTTTGATATGTCCATTTTGTGTGGTTATTTTGGGGGTTTTAGGATGTGGATATGCCATTTCCTCCGTATGCATAAATCTTTTCTTACTCGAGGGCGAGTAAGGTTTAAGTGTGGGGAGGTTTGATGTGTCCATTTTAGGCGCATTATTTAGTAGTATTTAGGATCACTTTTGTGCTCTTTTATTATCGAGAGCTTGTGTTTTACCCTGAAATTCACTTAGGAGAGGTAAAAGCAACTTTGTACTCTTTTACCTCTTTTAAGTGGATTTTGTGTGACAAGGGAAGAACACGGAACCAACGAAGACCGGAAGACATTGAAGACTATACTTTCGAAGACTTTTGGATACTCACTTCGAAGACATGAAGACCGGAGGCCGTTGAAGACCATTTTTGGAGCCATTGAAGACTTGAAGATCGAGAGGGATGGCTATGAAGAAGACAAAGAAACAATGCAGAATTCTGGCTCCCGTCGCGACACCATCGCGACACCATCGCGAGTCGGGACATCGTCGCGAGTCGCGACGAACACCGTCGCGAGTCGCGACGAACACCGTCGCGAGTCGCGACGAACACCGTCGCGAGTCGCGACGAACGGGCGGCCAGAAATATACTTTATCTTCTTCCGACTATAAATACTACTCTTTTTTCCCTCTTCTTCTCAAGCTTTTCCAGGCGCGTTTTCTCTGGTTTTGGGCGCCAATTTTAGGTTTTTCTTCTTCTTTCTTTTCTTAGCTTTCTCTTAGTTTGATTATGTCTTTTTTTGTTGTTCTAGAGTAGTTCTTGTTCTTGGGAGCAAAGGATTGAAGCTTCCACTATCTATGTAGCAAGAACTCATTTATATCTATCTATTTGGTGTTTTTGCTATTGTGCATTTATTGTGCTTTGAATGTTAATTGTTGATTGCATTGATGTTGTTGAGAGCTTGATGATATGAAATGCTTGGATTAATTGCTAGCTAGGGTTTGGGGGATTTGGGTTAATTTCCCCCCTGTTCTTGTTAGCAATGTGAGAGTATGAATTAGAGCTTTCGATTGTGTTAGTGTGTTGACAATGTGCTAGGCGAATGTGATTGATGTCGAATTCTTCGTCATGTTCGTTTGTGTAGCAAACGAGAGAGTCATATGCTCGTGGATGAATGTGCATTGCACGTTCATCCAATCTCGTGTAATTGCATGAATTGGTTTAATGCTTAGTCACGGTGTAGTGGTCATAGGCATTGCCAAGCTTGTTGGTCCTTCGTGCTAAATGCCACCAATGACACCTTGAGTCGTGGTCGCGACTCGGGAGTCATTGGTGAGGTTTGACGAGAGATGTCGAACTCACTCTCGCAAACTACGAACTAAGAAGGATAGGAGTTTAGTCTCCACGACAAGTAGTTGAAGTATTGAATAGATGATTTAAACTCATTCTTGAAGCATTTGTTATTCGGCGTTTATGTATTCTTGACGGTGTGTTTCACTGCATGTGTGCCATGAGTGGTTTGAGCATAGGCAGTGCTTGTGTGGTTGAATTGTTTAGGTGTAGGAACGTGACGAATTCCGTAGCGCCTTTGCATGAAGATCTATGAGCACGAACTTAGAACTCCTTGTGATGTGTGTGTTGTGGTACTTGCTAGGATTGGGGGTGTGTGAGTGTTGGGTCATGAATGCTATATGATGGAATGTGTGAATGATTCGATGAACTACATTAGATGTGGAAGTGGATATCCGTTGCCCCCAAGGCATTTTATCTTTGTAGTTTAAAACCCCTTTTCTTAGTTTCGTTTGATGATTAGCATAGTCACTTGACGTTGCTAGTTATCTTTGTTAACTTAGGAAACCAACCAACCAACCCCCCCCCCCTTTACTTGCTTTTATGTGTGTGTATATATAGTTACTCCTAGCCTAGTATCAACCATTTGTGTGCTTAGACGCTTAGGAAGATCCCTCTTCTCATTGGACGACCCCGATTTGCCACTATCTACCTAGTTGTAGAAAGTAAGCATTGAGGGCTTATAAATTATCTTTTGGCGCGCGGGCGCGACGACCGCCCGCGCCTGTCATGGGAGCACAAACACGAAACCATCTGAGGAAATTTCAAATTCAAACAAACAACCAACATATGTCATCGAGCTCAGGGAAACATTTGTTGCTTTACTTGAGGCCCAAACAAATTGGCTAGCTGGGCAATTGGGTAAAGCTATTCCCCCCCACTTGGATACCCATAATTTCCTCGCTGCATCTTTCACCCCCACGACCAAGGACAACCGGGTATTCATTCCTTCAGCATCGGGATGTAGTGACCCACAAGGAACTGCAGCGGATGACAAGGTAGTCCAAACCGTGACCTGCAATCGTATTTGTTCCGTTCTGGCTATGTGATTTGTAGTATATGGATTTCCATTTCCTTTTTTGGATTGATGTTGTGGGGATACTTTTCGTTGCTGATGAACACTGGAAGCTGCAGCGCGCTGTAGCTCTCAGTCTCAGCTGGGGACTGACAGCTGCAGCGCGCGGCAGCCTTCAGCAGCTACATGTAAAGTTCATTACTTCTTATTAGTTATTGCCCAACCTATGTATTTACCCAATCTCTAAGTTCATCTCTCAGAGAGGAAAAAAATGCTGCCTATATGTTTTGAACCATCATGGAGAGAGGGAGGTAGCTGCATTCGGTATATTCTTTCCGAAGGAAGCGGAAACTGACTTGCCCATCAAGTGAGAGAGGGTAAATCTAAAAGGACCTGTGATCATACCAAAGGCACCTCTGCCGATTGAACACGAAGAATTTGAGTTCGTCATTCAGGCCATCGGGTATAACATTCTATGGCCTGGGAAGCTGATAAGTGTCATAGAGCAACAGGATGATAAGGTGTGATAATTGTATTCTTATTCTCATCGGTGCTCATACATATCTTTCTTGCTAATACAGTTACATGATGTGTTATTCATATTCTTACGTAGGAGAACGAGCAGCAACCGTCTCCGCAGGAAATGGTGGCCGACGAAAATGGAAGTCCTCAAACAAACCTCACACCAGTGCCTAAGGAACATACTCCTTTGGGAGAGGTGGCCGCTCGATCGGTAAAAGGAGAGGTACATACCCCCATACTATTTCATTCCGAATGATTTTCTATCTACCCATTAGCAACTACCAAAAGAAAAAACTACATCACCGGAGAATGGGCAACGAAATCCTCCCTCGTCGATTTCTCCCGAACACATATTTGTGAGAACTCAATTCAGCCTTAACATTACCGTCCACTACTGAATTACATAAAAATACTCTACAACTAATATCATTACATTCTGAATGTAATGATTAGGGAGCCATGGAAAACCAAGAAAGTATCGCTGTTTTTCACCAGAAAAATGAGACTTTACGGCTATCTGCACAAATATGTGGACCAGACAAAATATTCCGCATCAATTTCAGCGCAAAGGTGTTCGGATCAGAAGAAGTCTACGCAGCCATATTCACTGACAAGATACGACTGTTCATGAACAGCTTGGACGCAGATGATGAAATAGAGTGGATCAGTGGGTGCCAATTTGATATATGGGCATCGTAAGAAGTGCATGCTTTCATTATTCATAGATACAAGTATCATTATATTTGCTTCACTAACCATATTAATTTGCAAGATACCTCTGCGATGGGATGGTACGTGGAGGCCACGTCCAGTTTATTCCTGCCTCTTCGAACTCCATGGCTCAGAAGGCAAATCAAAGGGTGGAATTAACTGCGGACGAGGTTTCGGCTGTCATGTGCCGCAATGAAATGAGGATGTACATCTTCCCATACAATCGAGAGTAAGTTCCATTCATTTTCCTAGTAGCTATGCCCGGCCACATGGAAGCAAAAGCAACCGTGTGCTGTGATTTTATTTGTTTGAATCTTAAGTACTTTTGTTTTACCCTTTTTCCCATAGGGACCATTGGTTTTTGCTTGTCTTCGTACCAGAAATCGATCGAGTATATTGCATCGACTCAATGACTGGGGGAATTTCGAAACGAAATAGATCATGCCTTAAAATGATTCATTTGTAAGTGGAACACATTCGTTTCTTTCCTTCAGCTTCGATGTTTTCCAAAAATAGTTGATCCCGTAATTGCGTTCTTGTACGTTTCGCACTCTCTTGGCTCAATTATTTACAATTACTGTTACCCGGTATATTATCATATATTGTGTGAACCCCAAATCCTGAAAATAATATTCCTCATGTTGACAAAAATAGGTTACCATCTATATTGTAGGATTGCAACAAAATATCGGCGGTCCAATTCCAAAATAGGTCCTACCCTTCCAACTACACTTGGGATGTTATAAACATCAGTGTATGTATCATCTCATACCTTTATATTTCACGTGTCATTTTCATCTTCGTAATCGGTTCAACAAATTGTCTTCTGCATCATCAGCACAAGATACAAAGTAGTACTTGGGAGTGCGGGTACCATTGCATGTATTACATGGAAAAAATTGACAGGCACGTACAGGACATTGATATTATTCCCGTACGTTTTCCTATATTTCTTCTATTTATTCGTCATCCTAACATTATACATCCTTCTCTTAACATGTCATTTAATGCATTGTTTCAGCAATTCCCGGAAGATTACACTCCACTGGGGAGGGATGAACTGCGGAGTATTGCTGTGAAATGGGTTTGTATTTTTGCAAAAAATACTCTGCCAAAATGCATAGCTCAATTAAATATCATACAAGGACTTGCACAAATCATCGGATAGTGGTTAGTATAATCTGTTACAAGAAAGGTAATTGGCCATCTCATCTGATACTCGTCAAATTCAACGCTGCAGGGGGTTTTAGTATCTTAGGACACTACGAAACACTTCCTGCTCTTCTCTTACTAGTCATATATTATACTTCATCGGATTCAATCTGTTCTTCAACCTACTTTCTTGTCTATGCATCACTGTGGCTCCGAATTTGTTCAATTTGTCTTCGTGCACCATTCTGTTACTACGCACAACAAATATTGGGTACCATGCCTTCAAAAAAAGGAACTGGCTGTGAGAAGATGAACGTTGCAGCATGCCACAGCTTACAGTGACCACATAATTACTCACGCTTTTAACACCGGCTTTTTTCGATTAGAGAACCGGTGCTAAGTAAACGGCGCAAAATTAACGCTGGTAGCACCGCTTTCAAAACCGCTACTACATAAAAGGTGCGATCATAACCGGTGCTACATAAAACAAATCTAGCCACGGTTTTTTTACCGGTGCTACCATATAACCGGTGCAATAAAACTATTTTTTTATCACCGGTTCCCAAACCGTTGCTAAACTATAACCGGTGCAATTAATTTTCCTGTCACCGGTTTAAAAACCGGTGCTACCTACCCACAAACAGGTATGAGATATAAAGATTTAACACCGGTTCCATTACCGGTGCTAACAAATCCGGTGCAACAAAATTTTATATATTTTTTTTTGAATGAAGCCATCCATAGATGGGGGAAATTTTATTAGGCCTTCCCAAGCCGTAAAATAGACAAAGTAAAAGGAACATAATGAGGTAGCGTTATACAATGTCGAGCACTAGGCTCTTGAAGCAACACTCGATTGCTTCCAAAAGAAAGATAAAAAACTATCAACAGTTAGTGAGAGGATTTCAAAAGCTCTTTGTCTAGATGGGAGAAAGTCAGAACTTATTGGTGAATCTCACAGAAACACAAGGCAGTTCCAGCCCTCCCCTCTAGGTAGAATCGCTTCCTCAAGTAATAGTAAGAGATGACACCAAAGATGTTGCAGTTCATCCTAAGTAGGATTATGTCGGAAGTAGGATTATGTACTGTCTGGAGATATGGATGATCGCAACCTGATGCATATTGCCAGCAGAAGCCTAGAATAAAGACCTTGATGCATAACCAAGCAGCAGGGCAGCATGAAAGGATCAACAACAATGTCTATCCTTTGAGTCTGCCTTTTTCTTCCTTGTACTCCTACGGTTGTGCCCTTTATGAATCCAAGTTGCCGAAACCTGAAGTCAAGAATGTAAAATGAGTAGCATCTGAACTAGCTTGTAAACCGAAGAGAAGGAGTTCCCAGTTGATCAAGTTTAACTAAACCTTGTACAGTATTGGAAAGCTCAGAAATGTTAAGAAAGGATGAATCACATTGAAGTCGCAAACAATTTCTAGCTAGCGTATGAGCAACAAGGTTTGCCTGTCTATATACATGACCAAGTTTTATATCACCCAGAGATTGATAAATGTCATCAGCTAAGCAAAAATAGTTCCAATGAGAACGAGGTGGATCATTAGCAAAGAGGACTGCTGAAAGGCAGTCAGATTCAATGTACAGTGGTGAAGGCAAATCATATGACATTTGTATAGCAAACTTTATAGCCCTCAGTTCAGCTTCTAAAGGGGAGGATGCATTAGTAAATAGAGTGGAAGCTTCCCTGAAAGCGCCCCTACTGTCCCTAATGATCACTCCAATACCACACATATTAGTATTTCCAGACCATGAAGCATCAACATTAAGCTTGAGACCAGATGTAGGCCTATTCCAAGAAATCTTCCATATTTTAGGCTTTGGTGGACGTTTCAGGAGTGGTAGAAAGGAGTGATTCGATATGCTAACATCCAGGGGAGATTCAATATAAACCGGTTTTGCACTGAAGGAGGTAAAGATCTAGTCTCTAATCAATTTGAGCACTGAAGTAGAGGATGGCTTAATAGAATCAAATAAATATCTATTCCTCATCTTCCAAAGATTCCAGAAAGTAAATATGGTAGAGGATCGGATCATGACTGAATGTAAAGCAGATAAAGTTGTCATAGTTAAGTAATATGAGATTCTCTCCCAAACTGATGGGAAAGCCCTATCAGTAATACCCATGAACTGGTGGATTGTTTTCCATACAGATAATGAGAAATCACATGAGTTAAAGAAATGTTCTAAAGAATCATCATGTTTGTTGCACATACAACATTTAGAGGCCAAACAAAACCTCAGTTTCCTGAGGATGTTATCAAAAGGCAACAGAGAATTTGTAACTTTCCACATGAACACAGATATCTTTTTTTCCATTCTGGAATTCCAAAGATGTTTGGAAGATGATATGGTACCTGAATGGGTGCAGAGCAGATTATATGTATGTTTGAAAGAGAAGCTCCTAGAAATACCTGGTTTCCATATTAATCTGTCAGCCCTGTGAGGAAATAATTTGGATTCCTGCAATAAAGTAAGAATGTGAGTTGGCAAGAATGGTTCTATTTGGGTGATGTAAAGATCTTTGTTAGCAATAAATTCAGAGACAGTACATTCATTGTCTATGTCCACACTGTTCTGATCACATACATCTGTAAGTAATCCTACATCAAGCCAGTTTGAATTCCAGAAATTACAATCACCCTTTCCTATAATTACTTTAGAGTTATTCTCAGCCCACAGAGTTACTGAGCATATTCTCTTCCAGTTTGGAGAGGTTCTGTGGGATGGAGGAAAGGCTGCCAATAACTGAGTCCAGAGGGCATCACCCATTTGGAATTTCCACCACAATTTAACCGAGCATGTTTTTATTATGGTATGTATAGATCTGAAACCTAATCCATTTTGATCAGTGGGGAGGCACAGATCAGACCACTTTTTCCATGATCTCTTAGGCTTTAAATCCTCTCCCCAGAAAAATCTGCTCAGTTTTTTTCAATAGTAATTATGATCAGTTTTTTTGGTTTGATCACCTGCCAAATGTGTTGGGGGATAGCATATATGCAAGAATTAATCAGAGTTATCTTACCCCCCATAGATATCCATCTATTTTTCCAGTTCCCAATCTTATTGTTAATTAGTTCAAAGAGTGGCTGAAAATGATTTTTTTTTTGAACTCCAGTGAAGATTGGAACTCCTAAATAGGAGAAAGGAAAAGACCCAAGTTTCATTCCTAAAATCCTTTTAATATGGGTCACTCTTTGTTCTGTTGCATGCTTACCTATGAAGATGTCACACTTATTATAATTGATAGACTGGCCAGTGACTTCCTCAAAGATGGACAAAAAAGCCTTTAATCTAACTAAGGTTAGTTTTGTTGCTTTGCAAAAAATAACAGTATCATCAGCATAAGATAAGTGAGAAATTCTTGGAGGATTACCTGGGAGATCAAAGAAGGATAACTTACCATTATCAAAGATGAAAGTCAGACTTCTTGAAAAAGATTCAGAGAAAATATTGAACAAGAAAGGAGATAGGGGGTCTCCCTGTTTAATATCTCTAGAGGATTGAAAAAATCCAACTGGCTTACCATTAATGAGAATAGAGAACCAAGCCTGTGACAGATTTTTAATAACAGTATAGATAAATTTTGCATGGAAACCAAATTTTGCCAAGACTTTGTATAGAAAAGACCATCTAACCCTATCAAAAGCTTTTTTGAGATCTAGTTTAACTATGCAATTTGGATCTCTTCTCTTCCTGTTAAGAAATCTAAACATTTCCTGTAGGTAAATGACATTATCAGAGATATCTCTACCATGAAGGAATGCAGTCTGGTTAGGAGAAATAATTTTTGGCATAATAGACTTAAGTCTTTCCATTAGTACTTTAGAACAGATCTTATTTATCACATTGGATAGACTAATAGGTCTATAATCATCAAAGGAGGCTGGGGTTTTCTTCTTTGGAATTATGGTGATCCATGTACTACTGATACCCCTAGGCAGATTTGCTGAAGATTGAAAATCATGAACAGCTAGAAGGAGATCATTTGCTATGATATCCCAGGATTTAATGTAGAATTTTGCAGTAAAACCATCAGGACCTGGAGTGCTTGCTTTATTAAGACTGTAGACTATTAACTTAAGCTCATCTAGTGTGACTGGTTTCAAAAGATTGTCATTATCTTCCTGAGTAACCAAATTTGGGATATGATTTAGAAAATGAGATTGAAAAGGAGAGCTATCATTGGGAACATCCTCAGTTAGAAGATCTTGATAATATTGGATAGCTTCCTTTTCCACCTCCTGAATATTTTCCAACCATTGTCCATTCCTGCCCTTAATTTTTGTGATCCTCAATCTATTGTTCTTATCCTGAACAGATTTATGGAAGAAAGCAGTATTATTATCACCATCTTGAGTCCATTTTATCTTAGCTTTGTGTTTCCAGAAATTTTTTTGTTCAGACATGGCTCGTACTAGCCTAGCTCTAGCCTCCCTGAGATTAACCTGATTAATAACAGAATTGTTCTGATCCGATATGGCTTCCTGAGCCTGCAGGGCTAATTCAGCTTGAGTGACATTATCATGGATGTTTCCAAATTTTTCTTTATTCCAGATTTTTAAAGCCTTCTTAAGTCTAACCAGTTTTAAGTAAAAAGCCAGCAATCCTGAGTTATGCATAGGGGTGTCCCAATCTTTCTTAATGACATCTTGAAAATCCTTTCTCTTATACCATGTATTAAGAAACCTAAAAGGTCTAGGATTGGATGCTATTTCACTACCTACAGTCAACAGCAAGGGGTTGTGATCTGAACTTACTCTATTCAGAATCTGAATTGAGGGGGAAGGGAATGAAAGAGACCATGATGCAGTACACAGTCCTCTATCAAGTCTCTTAACTGTAGGAGATCTTAACCGATTATTAGTCCAAGTAAACAGGTTCCCCACAGTGTTAATTTCTTCCAGAGCCATTCCATTAATGAAGTCATTAAAGTCTCTCATACTTCCTAAATTTGGAGTGGATGGTCCTCTATATTCATATATTGATGTAATGCAATTAAAATCACCAATAAACAAAGAATCTGAATGGCTTAAAGACCTTAGATCAGACCAGAGATCTTTTCTCTCTAATCTGGTCCTGAGTCCATAAATAAAAAAGGCATCCATAGGCTTGATTAAGATTGAGCTAATCAGGTTAACTCCAAGAAACTGAAGATTGTCACTTTTAACTGTCATAGTAATATGTGAAGACCAAAAAATCCAAATCTGACCATTAGTTGCAGAGAAACAATTATCAAACTTCAGTTTTTGTCTATATGAATCACATTGTGAATTGTCATGTTTAGGCTCAATTAAACAAATGAGTTCAAATCTATGCCTGTTGATGAGATTAGATAGTCTTAACAAAGATGTATCCATCCCTCTGATGTTCCAAACCAGCATTTTAATATTAACAGATGTATTATTCATAGTGAAACATTAGAGGAGCTTTTTGATCTAGTCATTATGGTGTTTTTCTGTGAGAAGAAAGTGTCATTAGATGATTTGCTAATTTTAACAACCGACTTACCTTTCTTCAACTTACTAGAATCAGTAGATGAGGTACTGTCTACCTGCACTTGACCATAACTCTCTTCAGGGAGGATGACACCTACTTCAGTAGTAGGATCTTCAATTTGAGTGACCTCATCACCAGATGTTTCTTCCACAGCAAGGGGTAAAAATCTATTTGACCTATTTTTCTGCTGAGAAAAAATGAAATTCTTTGCAGCAATAATAGAGCTTAACGGAGAAAAAGACTTCCCTCGTTTACTAGGGAGGTCATCTTTAGCCAATATTGTCCTAATGATAGGAGGGGCAGATTGAAATTGCATATCCTGATTTCCAGATGACCTAGGTACTGGGGAGGGAGTAAGATTTAGACTTTCAAGTTCAGGTGGCAGAGATATAAATTCCTTTTCAACATCACCTTTACTCCTGACCTCAGTACTGGGCTCAACCACAGTGCTAAGAGGAATTTGTTGTAACTCCTCAGGTCTAGGGTCAGCTACGAAGGGACATTTTTCAGGTGACAGTGTTATAACTTCCTTTTCAGGTTCACCTTTACTCCTGTTCTCAGTACTAAGGTCAACCACAATGATAGGAGGAATTTGTTGTAACTCCTCAGGGACATTTTCAATTAAGGTGGACTTAGTAGGTTCCTTTGCTTGATCTTGTATCATCTGTTTCTTAGGAACATAAATAAATTTCTGAGCCTGATAAGTTTTTTGTTTATCTATAATTGATACACCAGAGCTCTCAGCAACTAAGTTTCCATTCTTGCTTATGTTTGGTTTTCCATTTACCTGTCCCAAAGAGTTTTCCAATTGTGAGTCAGAATCAGTTTTCTTAGGCCAAGTTCTTTTAAGCTCTGGATGCAGGTAAATGCAGTAACTATCTTCATGCCCTATGCATTTACAATGGAAACAGTATGGAGGAATGTCTTCAAATTCTAAGGGGAGTTTGACAACATTGAATTCATTTCCATCCTCTTCGATTCCAACTCTAATGTAGGATGGTAGTTTCTTTTTTAAGTCTATTTCAACACACAATTTCACACAAGAAGGCCTAGACAGGGCCTCAGTGGCAGCATCAACTTTAATAAAGTTTCCGATTTGATTTCCCATGATTTCTAGCATTGCAGAGTTATAGAAATAGACTGGGACATGAGGAATTGATACCCATACCGGAACTATGGACGATTCTGCGTCTGGAGAAAAATCGGAAGTCCATTTCAGCACCTTCATTTGGGCGTTATTGAAACTCCAAGAACCTTTGAGCCAGAACCTCTAGTAATCTTCCTTCTTTTGGAACCGTATTAGGATATGCCGGTAGTCTATCGATCCGATTTGAAATTTTCCTTTGAAGCCTACAGAATTAAAAGAATCATTCAGTTGAGCCATAGATGGTTTTCCCCTTGCAAACTTACCAATCAGGGCATTCCGGTAGTGGGAGGATATATAACCGGTAGTATATCACCGGTAGTATAACCGGTGCTATAAATACAAAATTTACACCGGTTTTTTCTAGCACCGGTTACAAAAAAACCGGTGGTAATATGGTACATTTTAGCACCGGTAACTTAAACCGGTGCAATATATAACCGGTGCTAATAAAATAAATTTAGCACCGGTTTTGTTTCAACCGGTGATAACGTAGCATCGCTTACTTAGGCACCGATTTTTTAGCCACCAAAAAACCGGTGCTAGGAACCAAAACAACCGGTGCTAGAGGTGTCTTCGTGTGGTAGTGTATATACCTTACGACCACTTGTTTTTCGACCACTTGTTGGGCAACATTCATTTGCATTCATCCGTGGGCTCCTTCCTTCCCTTTCAACACTCCCCCGCATCTCTGCTCAACTCGATGTTTGATTCAGAAACACTGAATTCAGAGGCACAGAGGCTAGATAAAGAAATTATAGAATGCCATTCTTAATACTCCACTTGCGTTCAAACATTAATATTTGGTCCCTTCGTATTATTACCTACAACCACCAATGCGTTCAAACATTAGTATTTGGTCCCTTGGTATTACTACGTACAACCACCTATATTAGGTAATTTGCCGAGCAGGCTCCTCGTGTTACGATGAATTTCCGATTTGGAACATCGCTTCAGCCTTATAAAATGCACCCATTGGGAAGCAGCCGAACTCGTACCCAGAACAAATTACTCATAGAATTTCCTCCATCAAGAAATGGCAAAGCAGCAACTTCATGATAGACCAATGTCAAAAAGTTCGACCTTTAACTCGACTTCTACTCTAAACCTACATAGATAGATCGATGGCAAAAGTGTTGACCTTTAGTTAATCATGTTAGGTCCACCGTGGCTCGACTTCTATTGTAAACATACATAGATAGATCGATGTCAAAAGGTTTGACCTTAATTTAAGTACTCGTTTTAGCTAGGTCAACCGTGGCTCGACTTCCATTGTAATTAAACTACATAGATAGGCCAATGTCAAAGTTTCGACCTTTGAGTACTTGTCATACATCAACCGTGGTTCGGCCTCCATTGTAACCCTACATAGATTGATCGATGTCAAAAGATTCGAACTTTAATTATTCTTGTTAGGTCAACTGTGGCTCGACTTCTAATATAAAGTGAGGATTGACCTACTTAAATATTCGTTTTCCATGGTAGAAAAATAGAAATTTAAGTTAGAAATAAAGTAGGGCTAATTCGGTGGGCCAATTTATTATACTAATGGCCCGAAAAAACTATTGTCCCTGACTAATTCTGACCAACGTCGGCCTGTTGGTAAGGCTGCAAGGATGACTGACAAAGCACATATGAGATGGATTTTAAGTAATACAAAATGGCGTCGTTTTCTGACGTCGATATATATAGAGTCCAACCCATAATCTGTTCAAATTATTCATCTCTCCCCCCTTTCCAAAAACCTACCACCCATTCTCCTTCCCCCCATTCATCTTCCTCAGAGATTTCAAGAGGTAAACCGTCTATTGTCAATCCAAACTTTGTTCTTGTTGTATATTTCTTTGTTAAGTTGTAGTTATAATTTGTATGATATCGTAGATGTACTTCACTTTGTGTATTTTGTTTCTTTTTATGCCCGGTTTATGTTTTGATTGTTCTTCGATGTGCATATTCATGTTATTAGTTATTATTTGTTTTAGATTCATTAGTATATATGAATTTATTCTATTAGGATTTCCGGATGTATGTGGCATCGGTCACCTCTTAATGTTATCGATGGGGGACCGATGTCGGTCATTTGTAGTGGTTTAGGATTTTAGTTTGAATGAGGAGTAGGTCACCAATCAGCTATGTTATCATTATAACCGACTACAGACCGACGACGTATGTACGTGTCGGAATTGATTATGTTGTGGACAAACATATAAGCAATTTTGGTCGTATGTTGTCGGTCTAACCAATAGCATATGCGAACAGTGGTCGACGTTGCATATACTTTGTTCCTATTCAAATCCCAATGACTTGGCGTATTTGACAAAATTTCAATTAATACCATTTCTTTTATTTGATTGATGTGAAATTTAGGATTCATGGCTAATAATGGTGCATTTAGCGGTGCCAACCGTGAGTGCTATTTATGTTTATTTTGCTATATTTATTTTATTTGGATACTTGTGTAAAGTTATTAATTTACTTCATTTTCTATAGTTTGTGATAATTGGTAGCAGTCGGCCCAACTCAGTTACAGATGTAGACCACTATACCATGTCTTTGGATCGTCAACGTTTCAGTTGCATCTTGTCGCAACAAAACTTTGGGATACTCATTATTGTAAGTTGTAGAAAATAAGGGTAATATTGTATGTTTGTTTTCATAATCTCAGGATAAATTATATAGTGGTACAGAATACCTATACAAGCTAGGAAAAGGTAATAGAACATAATTACAATTACAAATAATATTCTAATTCCTTAATACTCCTCCTCAAGTTGGAGCATGAGGATCAGAAATGCCCAACTTGCCAAACTGGAAATGAAACTGGTTATGTCTGAGAGCCTTAGTGAACAAGTCCGCAGGTTCGTCTGTCGTGCGGATATGCTGAGTAACAATAGTACCAAATTGAACAAGATCCCGGACAAAATGACAATCAACTTCAATATGCTTTGTGCATTCATGGAAAACTGGATTTGCCGCAATATGAAGAGCATATTGACTGTCACAAAACAGTCACATAGGAGAAGTGTGCAGAACCCCTAAGTCTTTTTGTAAAGGCTTAAGCCATATCAACTCACAACAGGTAACAACCATACCACGATATTCCGCTTCAGCGGAAGACTGAGAAATCGTAGGTTGCTTCTTGGTCTTCCAAGAAACCAGAGAATCGCCAATCATCACAAAATATCTGAAAAGAGAACGTCGGGTAATGGGGTATGCAGCTTAATCTAAATCATAGTAAGCAGTAAACGGTAACGCACTACTGGAAGAAAGGAATAAACCTTAACCAGGATGACTCTTTAGGTAGTGCAACACACGAATTGGAGCTTGCCAGTGAGGAACACAGGGAGACTTTATAAATTACGCAAGTGTATGAACCGAATAACTAAGCTCAGGACGTGTGATAGTCAGGTATATCAGGTGCCCAACAAGACGTCGATACTGCTCAGGATCATGGTAAGCTGGACTCTCAACACATGCCAGATCATGTTGTTGCTCCATCAAAAAGTTAGTCGGTTTAGAAACATATAAACTTGTATCAGATAAAATGTCCAAGGCATATTTCCTTTGCGAAAGAAACATCCTCTCAGGTCTTCTAGCAATCTCTATGCACATGAAATAATTAAGTGAACCAAGATCTTTCATATGGAAACAAGAACTCGAGTATTTCTTGAACTTAGAGATAAGTGCAGAAGAATGACCAGCAATGACCAAATCATCCACATAAACCACATGCAAAGAAATTGATCCATGGGAAAAAACAAACAAAGAGTAATCTTCCTTACTCTTTACAAAAACCAAATGCTCATAAAGCCTGAGCTAATTTGGAAAACCAATTTCTAGGAGCTTGGCGAAGACTATAAAGATATTTCAGAGGGCGACATACCTGACCATGGGGCCCGGCATAGCCTGGTGGGGGTCGCATAAAAACATCTTCATGCAAGTCACCATGCAGGAAACCATTATGAACATCCATCTGATGCAGTTTCCAACCATAAATAGCCGCAATAGATAAGAATAGACAAACAGAACTCATCTTCGCAACAGGATCAAATGTCTCAATATAATCAATCCCTTCAACCTAGTGATTCCTAAAAACCACTAGGGGCACCTTATGATGTTCAATAGTACCATCTGACTTTAACTTCATCCAGTAAACTCATTTGCAACCAATCGCCTTCTTATCTGTTGGCAAAGGGGCCAAAGTCCAAGTCTGATTGCGCTCAAGCGGAGTAAGCTCGTCAATCATAGCATCTCGTCAATGAGCATACTGAGATGCCAAGGAATACATGATTAGATCTGCACTGGATGTTACTGCACCCAAAAATCTAGAATGCATACTAAAAAAATTATCACAGTTTACATAATCAGTAAGAGGATAGAGAACACCTGAGGATAGTGACCACACATGAGTGAACATAGCAGTAAGGGGGGTCTTCAGTAGTAAGAGCACATGCATAATCATCACAATCATAATCTTTTAAATAAGGAGGAGGTCGGCGAGCACGAATACACTTGTTGATAGGTGGCAACTCGGCGGTGGAACTATTCGGAGCTAGAGATGTCGCAAAAGGAGACTGGACAGGCAACACGTGAGGCGAGTGAGACTCTATCGCCGGCATCGCATGAGGCACATGATGTGGTGGGTTCCTTGGCGATGCAATGGTTGGACGAGATTGGTCGGATCCAGCGATGGAACCTTGTCCGCCGAGGATGGGCCGGTGAGCGCTGGTGGGTCGGTGCCGACGGCAGCCGGCTTAGATGAGCCGGTGGCAAATGGCAGTAAATGGTGACAGGATAAGGCAACAGCTGGCAGTGGACGACCGGTGGCGACTGGCAGCGGCTAGCAACAAGTAACCTGCGGTGACCAGCGTTGGAGAACTGACAGTGGCTGACGGTGAAGGACCGGCGGAGACCGGAGGTAAGGGGCTGTTCGACTCTTGCAGTGGTGATGAGTGGGACAGAGTTTAGGTGGTGGTGCCGTTGGGGTCATCTGATGAGGCTGATGTCAGAGTTGCAGAATACGAGAACTAGTCTTAAAAAAAATTTGCATCCCGACTAGTAAAGATTATGCTGGATTCCAGGTCAAAAAGACGATAGCCTTTCTTTCCAGTAGGATAACCAAGAAACAAATAATGACAACTTCTCGGTGCAAACTTGTCACGATATCTGGGAACATGAGTAGCAAAAGCATCCAAAAACTCTTAAGGATGAGTAATTTGGAGGTTGCCCATAGAGTAACCCAAAGGGAGTACGACCATTGAGATGCTTCGTTGGTGTCCGGTTAATCAGATAAACAGCAGTAAGAATACATTCTCCACAAAAATCAATTGGAAGACTGGCTTGAAGCCGTAAGGCACGCACCACATTGAGTAAATGGCGATGCTTTCTTTCAACTCAACCATTTTGTTGTGGTGTATCAACCATAGATGTCTCAAAGATGATCCAAGATGCTGCAAAATGAGATCTCAAAGGAAAAAATCCAGTCCCGTTATCAGCTCAAACACGTCGTATCGTTTGGCCCTACTGGTTCTTCACTAAGGCACAAAATTCCAAAAATCTAGAAGCTACTTCTGACTTAGCCACTAATAAATAAATCCAAACAGCTCGGGAATAATCATCAACTATAGTTAAAAAATAAAATGCACCACTAGAAGATGATGTTCTATAAAGACCCTAAACATCACAATGGATTACTTGAAATAGTGCAGTAGCATTTGTAGAACTCAATGGAAAACTATGCCTAGTCTGTTTTGCTCTATAACATATAGAGCAAGGAACAGAAGTCTTATTAGTGCTAAAATCAATAGAAGAAACATAGGACAACACCATAGAGGAAGAATGTCCAAGACGCTGATATCATAAATCAGAAGAAGACACATAAGCAACAGTAGAAACAGACTGCGGGATAGATGGATGATCATGAGTATCCAGCAGATAAAGCCAAAACACCCCCCATTTTTGTTCACCCACGCCAATCACTTTTCTCGTACTGATTTTCTGTAAAATGCAATAGTTTTCAGTAAACAAAGCTAGACATTTTAAGGCAAATAACAATCTAGAACATGGTAATAAGTTGCACCGCAAAGTAGGTATATATAGCACACGAGTAAGAGAGACAACACCAAAGCAAATAGAACCATATTGGGTAGTAGATGACATAGAGCCATCGGGCAGAATAACATTCATAGTGTCAATAGCTGTAGTAATATCAGCAAGAGAACCCTTGTCACCAGTCATGTGATATGAGGCTACCGAATCAAGTATCGATGGAAAAATAGACTTAACTGACCCATTGTCAGTAAGAGAATTGAACTGATTAAATAAAAGCTCCAATGGTCATCAGATAGAGTAGGGCCAAAATTAGACCGGGTAGGGACACGGCCAGAGGAAGCCGATGCCCTCTTGGCGGCGCTGGCTTTCTACTTCGACTCCTTGATCCATTCTGGTGCACTAATGATCTGGAAACAAGAATCTTTATCATACCCTTGCGATGACAATGTGTACAAACAAGATTCTTGCAGACAGATGCAGAAAGAACAACTAGCAAAGAACTTGTAGGTGATGGGCGTCGTGCAGCATATGCCATGGAGTTAGAAAAAGGCTCACGAGCTCGGATGACAGCTTGATGATTCTCCTCCTGGACAACAAGGGCATCCACTTTCATGACAGGTGGCATCAGATCAATGCTCATGATATGTGATCGCAAGGTGTGAAAGTCTTCGTCGAGACCAGAGATGAATTGATAAGTCAAATCATTCTCTCTCTCTCTCGGAAGACTCTCGCATAAATATGTCAATGGCACAGTGTCTTGCTCTCTTCACAGTCGCAAACTAGAGTAGGCCGCATACAGTTGTAGTCTGCAAACAACTTCTTCAGTTTGCCAAAATAAATATCGATGGGCTGACCATTCTGCCTACAACTCTGAATAGACACTTGCATTTGCAAAACCTCCATACCATCACTAAGAATAAATCGTGCCTTCAGGTCATCCCACAGTTCCTTAAGTGTGGAAAACGAGCTTGTAGAAGATCTCAACACTGGATCCAGGGTTTGCAAGATCCAGCAAACAAGAATAGCATAAACCCCAAGCTAGTCAGCATCATCAGGATAACCATCCTGGGGTTTGGTAATGGATCCATCAATGAATTCAATCTTGTTCTTAGCTAGGAATGCACGGCACATCGTGTCAGACCATTCAATGTAATTTTCTTGACCTTTCAGCATGTTCGGTATAATTTGCAGACCTTAACCATCGTTAAAGCCAATAAAGTAAGGATCAGTCAACAAACGACTAATAGGTACAGTAATCTGAGGGCCAGACTGTAACTGCAACTCTTCAGTAAAGTCGCAATCACATCATAACCACTCATATCCTGAAGCTCAATCGGAACCTCAGGTGCAGCATCGATACGAGCATATTCTATAGAAGCAGACATCGTGCAAAACAGGTGGATCATCAGCAGGTGCAGCAACCGGTGGCGAATCAGACGGGGGCGGTGCGTGATGTGAACACGAAGGAGCGTGAGCTTTGGGATCGGCGTGTGCGGCTCAATGCACAAACCAATCAGACTAGGAGAGGTGGCACATGGATTACCACGGCCAGACGGTGGCAGTGGCGAGCGGCGGAACGGAGCTGACGGTAGTGGTTGTACGGCTGCGCGTGGATCAACGCACGGCTTGACGGCGGCTGCGGTGGCTTGGAAAGGCGACGGAATATTTTCTTAGGGTTTCTAGATTTTAGGCTCAGATACCATGTATAAAATAAGGGTAATAATGTATGTTTGCATTCATGATCTCAGGATACATTATATAGTGGTACAGGATACCAATAAAAGATAGTAAAATGTAATAGAATATAATTACAATTACAAGTAATATTCTAATTCCTTAATATAAGTCCTACCTAATACACGTAATTTATTTTTCGTTTAACATTTTTTTTGTTAATCATTCCATACTAACTGTATTTTTTTGTTGATGATTCAGTACATCCCCTAGGACATAGTTGCACGCCTACCAAGTTAGAAGACCCCCGTTATGTTGAGGTGCAATGGATCCGACTGGCACATGACTAGGAGAACAAAAAGATGAAGACTGTCCCAAAGGATTTCATACAATTTCTTACTGAGAACGGCCTGTATAATGAGGTTGCAATGCTCTTCGAGCTACTTGAGGCTACACTCAATTTCATAGTGTTCAAGTTCTTGGTTGTGAATGGTAGGCGTCGTTGAATTTTTTGCTTTTGATTATTTTGATGTATGATTAGAGTAAAACATACATTAGTGTTATTCGGAATATTATCTTCTTGTGTATTTTATGTTGGAATTCTTACACTATTAATTTTTGTTATATTAATATGTATCAGTTATCTAATTTTGAATCGCTACCATTTAAAACAGCATTTTTCAATTACTTTAAAAAAAAATTGTCTCATTTTAAATTGCAATTTAACTATTTATTTAGTCAAAACTTCTTAAGTTTGTCTTTAAAATTGAATAGGTATATAAGTATAAATATTATTGAGTGACACCTTATTAGATTCGTTATAACATTTATTTTCAGAATATCTACTTTTTACAAGTTTTAATTATCCTTAATAAAAGATATTAATGGTCAAATATTTTTAAGTCAATTATTAAAAGTCAAATGTGCATCTTGAAATAGGACAGTGGAAGTATCAATGTTTCACCTGATATTTTTTTACTTTTAAATATTTTATCTACCAAATTAATTAACAAAAATCTTGGAAAATTTTTATTTTTATTTTAAAACTTGGTAATTGGAATTTTGGGTGGCTGAAAAACAAATGCTACCATAGTAAAAAGGTTAAAGAATCAATTTTCTTTAATTGATTTTTGACCTTTTGATATAAATAGTTTAATATTTTATTTTAAAAACTATAACTAATAACAATTATCAAAGCACTTTCAAAGTCACATAGTAGTATAACGTAAACAACTGATTACAACAAACCAAAAATATTGGGAAATATGCAAATATAACCCTATATAATTGAGAAAGTATGGATATAACCTTGAGATCAATTTTAGTTTAAACATAACCCTAACTACTTAACGAAAGTGTAAAAATAACTTTCTGGTGACATTTCCAGCACTCATCGTGTTTTTCCGGCGTTGACTCCCCAAAAATGATAAAAATGCCCTCGGACCAAAAGTTAAATTTGATTGGACTATTATACCCTTACCCGTGTCAGACCACCGCTGGCCGTCGTCGGACAACTATCGGCCATTGTCGGACTGCCGCCTGACCATCGCCGGCCACCGACGAACCACTGCTGGACCAGGTAGGGTTATATCAGCACATTATGAAATTTATTAGGGTTATATCAGCACATTCCTAAAACTTAAAGGGTTATATCAGCACATTCATAACAAGTGTAGGGTTATATCAGCACATATTATAAAAGCAAAACCCATCAAAAAAATTTTAAAAAACCCTAGGTCTAAAAACACAATAAAATAACAACTACACACACAACACCAAAGGTTATCCAATCATTAATCTGGACTAAATTCAACAAAATTTAAAAAAAATGTCATCAAAATCCTTATATTCAATATATACCACTAATCTCTATTCATGTGACGAGAAGCAAAAAAAGATCACATAATCAAACTCAATATTGCAATAATCTAGTGAATTAAGGGAAATTTCGAATGAAGATACCATTTTTGAAAGGTTCTCACACTTCCACTCAACGTCCGATGTGTCAACCTCGCCAAATATCTTTCTTCAAACAAGAATCACACTCTCGAACGTTGGCAATCGGTAGAAGAGGTTGAAATAGCAGTTGCATACGGTTGGCGTTGATTTTGTACTAATATGACACTTTGTTTTTATAGTATGTGTAGATATAACTTTACATTTTTTACAAATGTGCTTATATAACCCTATAAGTTTTAGGAGTGTGTTGATATAACCCAATCAAATTTCATGATTTGCTGATATAACCCTACCTGGTCCGGCGGTGGTCCGGAGGCAATCCGACGATGGTCCGACGACAATATTTAGGTATAATGATGCTAAGGGAAATAACGTCGTTTCCTATTTTTTAGTTTTTTTAAAAAAATTCTAGAAGTGCAAAAATGTCTTTTAACAAAATTATGGCTAAAAGTTGCCGAAAAAGGTTATATTTGCACATCCACTTATTATCTAGAGTTATATTTGCACTTTTAATTATCACAGGGTTGTATATGCACTTTCGTGAATTATGTAAGGTTATATATACATTTCGCTCATATATATATATATATATATATATATATATATATATATATATACATATCTTCTGTCTTCTATCTTAGAACCCTACATAACCCCCATCCCCACCTCTAACGAAAAGTAACATGATCTTTTTCTTCGATTATTCAAAAAATTTTACCTCAACTATCAGCACTGAATAATTAAGGTAAATACCATAAGAGTAAAAATGTATATATATTTTTTACCTCGATTATTAATAATTAAAAACCAATGATTGATAACAATTGTCAAAGCACTTTGCAAAGTCAAAAAGTAGTATAACGTAAACAACTGATTAAAACAAACAAAAAAAATGTATCTTTCTCATGTTTTCTATCCTAGAACCATACCTAACCCCATTCCCCACCTCTAATGGAAAAAAACATAATCTTTTACCTCGATTGTTCAGGAGTTTTTACCTCGGTTATCAACCTGAAAAATTGTGGTAAATACCTCAAGAGTAAAAAATGTATATATATTTATTACCTCAATTTTTTCAGAAGAATCGAGGAAAATAGTCTGACCGACACTTATTCGACACCTAAACAATGTTGGTTGTTGCAAGGGCCAAGCCCTACGTCGTTGTGTGACTGATATTGGTCAAATTGACACCGAGGTGAGCTTGGTCGATCTTGAATCCTTACATGAACGATGGGGGCCACATTTCGGTAATGTCAAAAGTGGGATCGGGTCATTCGTAATATAGATTACTATTAAAATCATCCTGAAATTAGTTTTATTTATAATTAACCAAAACTGCAGCTGTCGAAGTAAAACCGATGTCGGTTGTGCTCTCATATGTTTATGTGGAACCAATGAACCTAGCTTCATCAATCAACAAAACAAGCTACAAAATACCAAATTTAACAATATTTGTTACACAAGAATACGGAATAGGAAAAACGATTTCTATGACCCCTAAACTATTATCATCGTTAATCTTTGGCCCTTCATTTTATTTTTGAACATTCTTGACCCCTGAACTAACAGAAGTGTTAAGTCGTGCCACTTCATTCTAGTCAAACCGTTAAGTTTAACTTTTTTTTGACATTTTGAGGGGCAAAAATATCTTTTGCTATTCAACCCTAGAATTCTTTGTAATTCTTAAGAATGTCTTCTCAAGTCGTGCGTGCGGTGCCTGATAAATATCAACTTAGATCTTATTGTCGTCAACGACATCTATACAGCTAGAGAAGACATCTCAACTTGGATATCGCACGGCTCGAGAAGACATTCTTCTAAAAACCAACCACACTTACAATCTGCAAAGTCTATACAATCTCTAAACCCAAATTCAGCTTCAAATTCTATTCACACCACAACTTCTTTATTTTGGCCTAACATAAAAACATAAAGGAATCGCCTGAAATATAAACAGTGCCTGAAATAGATGCGGCCAATGTTGGTCAAATATTACTGACATGAATTGCCTCCGTCAATCAAGGACTGTAGCTCATCACAGTGCCATCTTAGTGAACTGCTCGCTTCCATTCGTTAAGGTTGGTGAAAATCCAATAACCTTAACCGTCGAGGCTAAGGTAGGAAAAGTTGGTGTTGGCGGATTAGTGTTGAGCGGCAGTGAGTTGCGGGGTTGAGCGGCGCAGATAAACGGTTGGGTTGATGGTGAGGGAGAAATTGAACAACTTCATCATGATGAGTTGGATAATCCATTGTAATCAAGTTGTGTAAATAGAAAGGACGAAATGATCCCATATGTAATCAAAATTTAGACCAGAGACATAGTCATACTTTAACTCATTTGTAGCCGTGCATTTACAGTATAGCTAGTCCTCGCACAGCTTTGATGCCTCCGCATTGAAAACCCTGCAGCTTGCTCTGGCCTTCGATGGACACGGTGACCACGCTATGTTCTTGTTTTTTTAGCGTAGACTGAGGAACTATATTCTTGATCCACCACCAATTCCAATGGCAGATTGACTTGTGTCAAGGAAGGAGCCTTCGATGTCGAACCCCCCTTTGATTTAGATGCACCCCGAGAATGACCCATCAAAGATAGTTTAAAAAAATTTAAGATTGAACCTTGTTTTTATGAACTACTGGGTGTGGTGGATGGGGGATTTCAATGTATGTTGAGATTAAGAAAGTATTGGGGAGGAACACTATTGTTTTGAGAACTTGCCCCAAAATCGCAACAGGTGTCTTTTATATATGAAGAACCCCAACACAACTTCCGAATTCAGAAAACTTTTTGTAATGTGTTCCCCTTTCAGAGCATTATTAGACTTTATTTTGATGGTTAATGCATGACGGATTACCATTGCGCCACCCCCACTTAAAATTGTAGATCTATTAACCCCCCCCCCCAATCGCGGCCATAAAACCTAACAGGCTCATTCCATCTACAAATTTGTTCTTCCACCAATAAAATTTCCCATCTCCACATCCAACCACCAATTGGTTTAGGAAATTATAATGATGGGAGGAGACTCAAAATCAATGAGCAAGTGAATTTGGTTATCCCTTTATATTCCAGATCTTAAAATTAAGGTTAATTCGGGTACCACTTTTTAATGGTTTGTGATTTGAGCAGCCTATGTTAGAGCTTCAAATGTCATTAATTTTTTTTTCACGCAATATCATTGTTACATCATGTATGACAATTTAGGTTTTTTGCAGAAAACCCTAGCTAGCATCATACTTGATGGGTCCATTATTGTAAATGTAATATGCAATTTCTCGATTTGTGTAGATGACATTCATTCAACACAATATGCAATCACAAAAAGAACCAAGATGGAATACAACATAGCTCTAATACAAGTTGTCAATAGGCACAATGGGATTATGAGAACGATGATTGGAATACAAGGTAGGTTTTCATTCGAGCATTATTTGTACGCCACATCTCCTTGCAACATAGGTATGTTGACATAAAATTTTAACTTTAAGAATCCCCTTTATTTTTTAGTATGTTAGATTTGCCAGGAATTTTGAAGATGATGACAGCACGAGTCAGCCGCTCCAAGCCTGCTTTAAAGTGTAGGGAACATGATGAATATTTGCACAATAGGTTGGAGGATGATGTTTTCCCCACATACCCATTACAATCTACTTCAATAGCATATGCTTTTAGTCATTTTTCAGTACAATACTACTTGTTATGTAGATAATTTCGAATATAATCGTTTAGAGTTTTTTTCAAGTTTTTGTCACAAGTTATTTCTATAAATATTGTTCATGATTTTATTTTGTTGTAATGTACGAAGTGTAGTTGAAATGATTTTTATTTGGAGACGAATATGTTCTTATAGCTACGTCGATGTAGAGGAATACCGCCTCAAATTCGCGAAATGGGAAAATGACTAAATATTTCTACATATGATTCAATTTTGTAACTAACATTGGCTTTAAAATTCAAATGCTTGTTTTAAAAGAAAACATAAATGTGTTCCAAACTCGAAAACCACAACAACCCAACCCGAATCGAAAATCAATTTACATTCTGAAATTAGATCTCCTTCTACCGAATTTATGTCCAAAATTGGATGCAATGGAAAATCATTTTTAGTGATATACTACCAATTTCAAAAACAAGAATGTAAGTCCCGGTACCGGAACATTGGACGGCGTAAAACAAAGGGTAGCACGACACACATTTTGGTACGCTAAACTACGGTGGTGTTAGGGACGGTGGTTCATATTTGCTGTCCGATAGCCACTTTCAACGACGTTGACACATAGCTTCTACGCTAGTGTTTGTGAAAATTTAATATTTTGAATATACATGTTATAACAAATCCCATAAGGTATCACACAATATTATTTATACTTATTCATCAATTCAATTTTATGATCAAAGTTAAGAAGTTTCGACTAAATAGATAGTTGAACTGCAGTTTAAAATGTTAAACACTATTTCAATTTATGGTCAAAGTCAATTAATTAAGAAATTTTGACTAAATAGATAGTTAAATTACAAATTTAAATAAGAAAGGGGAAGTAATTTTTTTTTGTAATAAAATGCATTATGATACCTTATACTGCCTCTATTTTTTTATTTATGGCATCGTAGGTTTAGGTGCTTGAATTTAGGTGAAAATAATGAGTGAATGAAATTGAATGTAGAAAGTAAAAAGTAGAATGAGTTGATGAAATTGAAGGAATCTTGCTAAAAAAAGGGAAAGTGTGTAAAAAAATTATAGTAAGTGTGTCATAAATAACAAAACAAAGGGAGTATGATGACGTCATACTCCCTCTATTTTTCTATTAGTGTCACACTATTTTTACGTGTTAGAATTTAGAAAATACTAAATGAGTAGATGGAATTGAATTGTAAGAAAGAAGAGTTAAATGAATGGATATAGTAACATTAAAGTTGTAGTATCAATATAAAAAAAATATCTCAAATTAAAAAGTGTATCACTGTTAACGGAATGGATGCAGCATAAATACACACGGGAAGCAACTTAATTCGCACCGGAGCACAGTGAGAAATTCGTCAATTAGAAATGGTGAAGCATCTTCAATGCCTGTTTCTAATTTTTCTTGTGCTAGCTGCAACTGGTAATTGTTACCCTCGATCTCCTCATTTATTTTTCTTGCTGCAAAATTTGTACTCTCAACTCACCCTCGATCTCCTCACTCTTCTTCCATTAGTTGACCATGATCGAGTCAATATCATATATACGATCGGGTCTTATATATTGTATATTTCGGGTCATACATTTTGTATGCCTACAATTAGTGCAAAATCTTAAATTAGTAAATTAGTCGAGTACATATCATATTATACGTTATATGCTTGTATATTTAATAAATGATTAAGGAACAATTGTTGGGTAGGGTAATCGGGTGAGTTGGGGTATGTTTTGCATAATTGCATTTGTTAGTGAAGTTTATTTATTTCAAATGCAATAAGAGATCGGCTTTATTTTTCCTCAAAAAGTGTCAAATACTTTAAAAAAATTATTTTTGCAAGTTTACTGAACACATAAAAGTGCTTAGTTTTATAAGTAAACGGATTATAACCTTTGTCATACACAATCTTGGGTGAGTTTGGTAATTCTGATAAACTGTTTTACCTATAAGCTGTATGACAAAGTGATAAAAAAAAGTATTGTCCCAACTTAATATGCATTTTTACTATTTGATAGTCAACATTGTTAAATTTGTCCACATATTTAAATAGATACTATATAAACAATAATATTATCATATGTAATATTGTTGGATTCGTCTAGTTTCTAAATATCAAATTTTAATTGATGTTACTATACATAATTAAACATATTAAAGGTCAAACACGTTTCTGGAAAACCATGAAAAAGATTCTATGCAGTTTAAGCTGGGACGGAGGGAGTAGTTTGTTTTAAAGCAAAAGCTAATTGGGAAAGGGAGAGGGGGCGATCTCTTAGGGTGTGTTTGCCAGAGCTATGCTTTTAAGCAAAACTGGCTTATTTTATCTTTATTTTTGAAAGTAGGGGTAACCAACTTTTGTTTTTTCCCAAAAAAATAGTTTCTGCTTCTTAAATAAACACATTTTAGCCATTTTTCAAACACTAAAAATGTGCTAACTTATAAAACACTCATGGTGTGTTTGGCAGGGCTTATAAGTGATTTCCTTATAAACTAAGCACTTTTTTAATATTCGATAAACTCCTAAAAAAATTGATTATTTTAAAAGTATAGACTTTTTTTTTGGAAAAAGCGTAAACCTATTTCCTATTGCTTTTAGAAAAATAATTTTGCTTATAAGCACAGCAAATACAACCTTAAAAACGATGTCAAACACAGTCTTATAAGTCATGTCAAAATAAGTCAAGTTTGCTTTTAATTATAATTCTACCAAACACACCTGTAGTTATCTCGACGTGGATCAAAAACTGAAAATTTGAACTCTAATTACTTAACTAATTATGGATTAATTATGAATACTCGTATTACTCCTGCTGCAGCATCGTCTCCAACTGGCAGTAGCCGTACGGTGTCTAGGAAGGTGGTGGACGCTATAATGTCCGAAAATGGCATTGCAGATTGTGGGCCCGGAGAATACTGTGGACCTTTTTCAGCTTGTGGCGGTCTGTGCCGTGAATGCCCTCAGGCGCCCTGTTTTTTCTTCGTCTGTGTCTGTTAACAGCGCGTTGTTTCGTGCACTGTATCAATCCTTGGCACCTTGTTTCTTTTGTATCCGAGTATACTATGTATTCACAAAACAAATAAAGTAAGCTTAATGAGAGAGCGTGAGAATATTTATTCTTTATCAAAGTTATTGAGGATTGCTAATTGCAATGGAAGAAAATAAGGGTAATAATGTGTATTTGTATTTTTGATCTCATGATACATTATGTATACATTATATAGTAGTACATGATACCTATACAAGCTAGGAAAAGGTAATAGAATATAATTCCAATTACAAGTAATGTTCTAATTCCTTAATACTCCTCCTCAAGTTGGAGAATGAGGATCAGAAATGTCCAACTTACCAAGCAGGGAATGAAACTGGTTATGTCTGAGACCCTTAGTGAACAAATCTGCATGTTGGTCTATCGTGCGGGTATGCTGAGTAACAATAGTGTCAGATTGAACAAGATCCCGGACAAAATGACAATCAACTTCAATGTGTTTTGTGCGTTCATGGAACACTGGATTTGCCACAATATGAAGAGCAGACTGGCTGTCACAAAACCAACGCATAGGAGAAGTGTGCAGAACCCCTAAGTCTTTCAGTAAAGACTTAAGCCATAACAACTCACAACAAGTAACAACCATAATACGATACTCTGTTTTAGCGGGAGACCGAGAAACAGCAGGTTGCTTCTTGGTCTTCCAAGAAACCGGAGAATTACCAATCATCAAAAAATATCCAGAAAGAGAACGTCTGGTAATGGAGCATGCGGTCCAATCTGAATCACAGTAAGTAGCCAACTGTAACGCACTACTGGAAGAGAGAAATAAACATTGACCAGGATATCTCTTCAGGTAGTGCAACACACGAACTGCAGCTTGCCAGTGAGGAACAAAAGGAGACTTAATGAATTGCGCAAGTGTATAAACCGAATAACTAACCTCAGGACGTTTTATAGTCAGGTATATCAGGTGTCCAACCAGACACCTATACTGCTCAAGATCATGGTAAGCTGGACCCTCAACACGTGACTGATCATGTTGTTGCTCCATCGGAAAGTCAGTCGGTTTAGAAGTAGATAAACCTGTATCAGATAAAATGTCCAAGGTATATTTCTTTTGCGAAAGAAGCATCCACTCTGGTCTTCTAGAAATCTCTATGCCCCAGAAATACTTAAGTAAACCAAGATCTTTCATATGGAAACAAGAACTCAAGTATTTCTTGAACTCAGAGATTAGCGTAGAAGAACTACCAGCAATGAACAAATCTTCCACATAAACCAGAACATGCAAAGAAACTGATCCACGGGAAAAAAAATAAACAAAGAGTAATCTGCCTTACTCTGTACAAAACCAAATGCTTGTAAAGCCTGAGCTAATTTGGCAAACCAATTTCTAGGAGCCAGACGAAGACCATAAAGAGATTTTTGATGGCAACATACCGACCATGGGGCGCGACATAGCCTAGTGGGGGCACATAAAAACCATTTCATGCAAATCACCATGCTAGAAAGCCTTATGGATATCCATCTAATGCAATTTCCAACCACGAATGACCGCATCATATAAGAATAGATGAACAGAACTAATCATCGCAACAGAGCAAATGTCTCAGTATAATCAATCCCTTCAACCTGGCAATTTCCGAGAACCACTAGGTGTGCCTTATGATATTCAATAGTACCATCTGACTTAAACTTCATCTGGTAAACCCATTTGCAACCAATCGCCTTCTTATCCAGAAGCAGAGGGGACAAAGTCCAAGTGTGATTGCGCTCAAGCGCAGTAAGCTCGTTAGTCATAGTATCTGGCCAAGAGCATGTTTGGATGACTCGGAATACGTGGTGGGATCTGCACTGGATGTTACTGCACCCAAAAATCTAGAATGCATACTAGAAAAATTATCACAACTTACATAATCAGTAAGAGGATAGAGAACACTTGAGGATAGTAACGGTGCATGAGTGAACGTGGCAGTAGAGGGGGTCTTCGGTAGTAAGAGCACAAGCATAATCATCACAATCATAATCTTCCAAATAAGAAGGAGGTCGGTGAGCACGGATACTTTGTCTGATAGGTGACAACTCAGCAGCGGAACTATCCGGAGCTGGAGATGCCGCAAAAGGAGACTGGGCAGACGGTGCGTGAGGCGCATGGGACTCCGTCACTGGCAGCACGTGAGGCGCATGATGTGGCGGATTCCTTGGTAATGCAATGGCTGGCCTTGCTTGATCAAGATCCGACGATGGAACCTCGTCCACCAAGGATTGGCCGATGAGACCCGGTGTGTCAGTGCAGGCGGCGGCCAGCGTAGATGAGCCCGCGGTGACCGGCAACTGCCGGTGGTGATCGGCATCGGAGAACTGGTTGTGGTCGGTGGTGGAAAACTGGCAGTGGGCAGCGGTGAAGGACTGACGATGGCCGGAGGTAGGGGATCGTGCGACTCTGGAAGTGGCGATGAGGAGGCCAGCGGTGAGGTGGTGGCACCGCTAGGGTCTTCTGATGAGGCTGATGTCAGAGTTGCAGAATACGTGAACTGGTCTTCAAAAAAATCTACATCCTATCTAGTAAAGATTACGCGGGATTCCAGGTTTAAAAGATGATAGCCTTTTTTCTAGCAGGATAACCAAGAAACAAACATTGCCGACTTCTTGGTGTAAACTTGTCACGATATCTGGGAACATAAGCAACAAAATACAAGCATCCAAAAAATCTTAAGGATGAGTAATTTAGAGCTTTCCTATAGAGCAACTCAAAGGGAGTAAGAAATTGAGATGCAACGTCGATGTCCGGTTAATTAGATAAGAAGTAGTAAGAACACGTTCTCCCCAAAAATTAATTGGAAGACTGGCTTGAAACCTTAAGGCACGCGTCACATTGAGTAAATGGTGATGCTTTCTTTCAACTCGACCATTCTGCTGTGGTGTATCAACCATAGATGTCTCAAAGATGATCCTAGATGCTATAAAATGAGATCTCAAAAGTAAAAATTTAGTCTCGTAATCAGCCCGAACACGTAGTGTGGTTTGGCCCCACAAGTTCTTCACTAAGGCACAAAATTCAAAAAATCTAGAAGATACTTCTGACTTAGCCACTAATAAATAAATCCAAACAGCTCGGGAATAATCATCAACTATAGTTAAAAAATAAAATGCACCACTAGAAGATGGTGTTCTATAAGAACCCCAAACATCACAATGGATTAATTGAAATAGTGGGGTAGCATTTGTAGAACTCAATGAAAAATTATGTTTAGTATGTTTTTCTCTATAACATATAGAGCAGGGAACAGAAGTCTTATTAGTGCTAAAATCAATAGAAGAAACAAAGGACAACGCTGTAGAGAAAGGATGTCCAAGATGCTGATGCCATAAATCAGAAGAAGATAAGAAACAACAGTCGGAAGAGATTGTGGGATAGGAGGATGATCACAAGTATCCAGCAGACAAAGCCAAAACATCCCCCCCCCTTTCTGTTCACCCAAGCCAATCACTTTCCTCGTACTATTTTTTTGTAAAATGCAATATTTTTCAGTAAACAAAGCTAAATATTTTAAGGCAGATAACAATCTAGAACATAATAATAAGCTGCACCGCAGAGTAGGTATATATAGCACATGAGTAAAAGTGACAGCTGCAAAGCAAATAGAACCATATTGGGTAGCAGATGACACAGAGCCTTCAAGCATAACAACATTCAAACTATGAATAGTAGTAGTAATTTCAGTCAGAGAACCCTTGTCACCAATCATGTGATATGAGGCTCCTGAATCATGTATCCATTGCAAAGTAGACTTGCCTGACCCATTGACAGTAAGAGAATTGAACTGATTAAATAAGTGCATGGTCATGCTCCATTGGTCATCAGAAAGAGCATGACCAAAATCAGACCGGGTAGTGACGCCGCCAGAGAAAGCCGTAACCGATAGGCCAGGCGGGGCGGTGTCGACCAACGGCAGTGAGAGTGGAAGGGTCGTGGTGGATCCTCTGTTCATGGTGGTCAACAGTCGGCCGAGAGGCTAGAGCTATCCTCTTGGCGACGCTGGCTCCTTCAAGCCCTTGAGTCATTCCGGTACACCAATTATCTGGAAACAAGAATCTTTGTCGTGACCCTTGCGATGACAATGTGTACAAATAAGATTCTTGTCGTCAGATGTAGAAAGAACAACTAGCAGAGAACTTTTAGGTGGTGGGAGTTGTGCAGCACACACCATGGAGTTTGAAGAAGGCTCCTGAGCTCGGATGACAGCTTGATGATTCCCCTCTTAGACAACAAGGGCATACACTTTCATAACAGGTGGCATCAGATCAATGCTCATGGTATGTTATCGCAAGGTGTGAAAGTCTTTGTCGAGACCAGAGATGAATTGATAGATCAAATCCTTCTCTCTCTCGGAAGACTCTCGCAAAAATATTGTAATAGCACAGTGCCTTGCTCTCTTCAAAGTCACAAACTAGAGGAGGCCACATGCAGTGGTAGTCTGCAAACAACTTCTTCAGTTTTCCAAAATAAATGTCGACGGGCTAACCGTTCTTCCTACAACTCTGAATAGCCTCTTGTATTTGCAAAACCTCCATACCATCACCAAGAATAAATAATGCCTTCAGGTCATCCCACAGTTCCTTAACTGTGGCAAACGAGATTGTAGAAGATCTCAACACCGGATCCAGAGTTTGCAAGATCCATCGGACAAGAGTAGCATTAACCCCAGGCCAGTCAGCTGCATCAGGATGACCATCCTGGGGTTATGTATTGGATCCATCAATGAACCCAATCTTGTTCTTAGCAAGGAAGGTGCGGCACATCGCGTCAGACCATTCAATGTAATTTTCTTGACCTTTCAGCATGTTCAGTATAATTTGCAGACCTGGACCATCGCCAGAGACAATAAAGTAAGGATCAGTCGACAGACGACCAATAGATACAATAGTCCAAGGGCCAGATTGTAACTGCAACTGCTTCAGTAAAGTCGCAATCATATCATAACCACTCATATCCTGAAGCTTCGAAACCTTAGGTGCAGCATCAATATGAGCATGTTCTTCATAAGCAGATATCATGCAAAATCAGGTACGGATCAGCAGCAGGTGTAGCAACCGATGGTGGATCGCACGGCTGCGGTGCGTGACCCAAACGTGCCGGTGCGTGAGCATCGGGATCAGCGTGTGTGGCTCAACACACGGATGAATCAGATCAGGAGAGGTGGCACATGGATTACCACGGTGAGACGGTGGCAGTGGCGGTGGCGGTGGCAAGCGGCGGAACGGAGCTGACACCGGCGCATGGATCAATGCGCGGCGACGGTGGCTCGGAAAGGTAGCAGAATACTTTCTTAGGATTTCAGGATTTTGGGCTCAGATACCATGTAGAAAATAAGGTTAATAATGTGTGTTTGTATTCATGATCTCAGGATATATTATATAGTGGTACACGATACCTATACAAGATAGGAAAATGTTATACAATATAATTACAATTACAAGTAATATTCTAATTCCTTAATAGCAATCATTGATTTTCAATAAAGAGCTTCTATTAACTAGAGGGGTACCATCACGCGTTGCGCGATATTATTATTTAAAATATTGATATTAAGTTATTATTTAAAATTTTATAAAATTTTAAAGTTTCGTCATATAAGAAAAATTACATGAGTTATGAAGTGAAATAATTAATTTAGATACAATTAAATATATCTTTAGAAGTTATATACTTTAACAAGTTATGATTGATTATATGTAGTAAAGAATTAAAACCAGTAACAAATTATAATATTAGTATGCTAACTTTATTATATATAGTAAAAAATCAAAATCAGTAACATATTAAAATACTATTATATTATTTTTAGACAATTTCCAGATATATAGGTAAAAGATAGAAGTTCTTTGGGATAAGTGCCAATATAACCCTATCTACTTGAGTAAGTGTCAATATAACCCTATGATAATTTTTAGTACAAATATAATCCTAACTAGTTAATGAAAGTGCCAATATAACCCTCAGACCCCCCATTTTCGGCATTGGCCTCAATTTTTAGGCATTGACTGTAAGTAAATTGACCAAAATACCATTTGGGCTAACTTAGAAATTAGGTGGACAATTTTACCCTCATAGTTCGCCGAACCACCGCCGGAACATGTAGGGTTATATCAGCACATTATGCAATCTTATTGGGTTATATCAGCACATATCTAATGTTTGTAGGGTTATATCAGCATACAATTAAAACTTATAGGGTTATATTGGCACTTTCACTAACTAGATAGTGTTATATTGGCACTTTTAAATATTGAAATGTTATATTGACACTTATGTCAACTAGGTAGGATTATAATAGTACTTTTACTGTAACAGACGCTTCTTGCACTTCGACTGATTTCTAACTCGACCATTTGCAAAGGGTTTGGTTAGCCATATCTTCCACCTGCTTAAGTAACTTTGTTTTTATAAGCTCTGCGCCAAAGTAACGCAATACAAATTTGCGAAAATATATTTCCTCGAACTGGTTATCTAATATACATTTAGCGAATGTATCCAGTGGCCATTCCTCCATTAGTTCTGCATCTCGGCGAAGCAGAAATCAATTCAGGGTCTGCAGACACGATGGCATGCCTGCCTGCTATGTAAATTCAAAAAATCGGACCATACCTGAACATTTTAATCATAACGATGAGCAAATAATTAATTAGTTACTTAATTTAGAAAGAAAAATAGGGAACACATTTTATACAAATATGGAGTAATAAAAATGAAGTGTCACTGATAAGTGATAACCCTAGTGTTTTTTGGTCTTTTACTGTCAAGTGAGATGGATTGGGTCATTTGGGTTGATTAAGAAAGAAAACCATATTTATGATTAATTCTGCAGTTCCTTTCAATTCTCACAAATGGTTAAATATATTTACCTTCTGATTCTGCTCTTCAAAAATTGTGCACAAAAAATGAAAAGGCCCTCAACCTTATTTGGTTCTTAGTAACTCCTTTCAGCTTAATGCTCGTAAAGACAACATGAAATTCCGCAAGATGTAGTTCACTGAGATTTTGTCTATTCACACTAAGACTATATATGAGAAGTAGGAAGCGGGTGAATGAATGATTTCTTGTAATGATTATGATTAATGAAAAAAGAGTATCAATAGATTATAAAGTAGACTAGTCTAAATATAACTCTATCTAGTCATAAAAAATAAAATTTTATCTAATCATCAACTTGCCAATGATAGTCAATGTCTATGTGCTTCGCCCGCTTGTACGCCACAGGATTCTGAGCCAAGAAGATAGCACCGTTGTTGTCGCATAATGCCAATGGAGCACCAGAAAGCGGAACCCTAAGATCACGAAGCAAATGAGTGAGCCAAACCACCTATGAAGCAGTGTTGGCGAGAGCATGGTATTGAGACTCAGTGCTGGAGCAAGAAACAGTGGGTTGTTTCTTTGCACTCCAAGAAACCTGATTCCTACCAAGATAAACCGCATAAACATAAGTGGACCATCGAGTCTCCAGACAGCAGGTCCAGTCAGCATCAGAGTACCCTAACACCTCGGGAGTACTAGCAGAATGAAATCTAAGGCCAAAATGAAGGGTGCCACAAACATACCTCAGAATTTGTGTCACTGCAGCGAAATGGTCATCTCTGAGATCCTGAAGATACTGGATCACCTTGTTGACCGAGAAAGCCAAATACGGATGAGTGATAGTGAGATACTGGAGGGCACCAACAAGGGAACGATAAAGTGTAGGATCCCGGAATGGAGAACTGGTAGAGCTGTGAAGCTGAGAATCAGCGAAAAATTGGCATAGAAACAAGTGTCGCGTCAGACATACTGGCTCGAGTCAAAATATCCCTAGCATACTTTGCTTGGCCAAGAAGTAACCCGGGGGAGGTAGGCAAAACTTCATGACCAAGAAAGTAATGTAGAGCACCAAAATCCTTGATCGCAAACTCTCTGTGTGTCTGATCATTGAACTAACGAAGAAGAGTCGAGTTGTTGCCTATAAGAATGATATCACTCACATACACAAGTAGATACAGTAATGACAACCCTCTCGAGAAAACAAATAAAGAAGAATCGGTTGAGCTGCACTGAAAACCAAGCTGTGTCAGATAACTGCTGAAGGACTGGAACCAAGCCCGACGAGCCTGCTTAAGACCATAAATAGCCTTCCGCAAGCGACAAACATAGTCTGGATGAGCAGAATTCTGAAAACCAACAGGCTGCTTCATATAGACCAGAGCATCAAGAACACCATTAAGGAAAGCGTTCTTAACATTCAACAGATGAAGTTGCTAGGAATGCATGGTGACTATGGTGAGGACTGTCCGAACATTGGAGGCTTTAACCATTGGACTGGAAGTGTGGTCAAAGTCAAAACCTGGAATCTGTGAGAAACATCTGCCACAAGCCTAGCTTTATGACCCTCAATAGTGTCATATGGTCGATACTTCAGTCTGTAAACCCATTTAGAGCCAACAATATTGATGTCCCATGGTCGTGGCACCAAATCCCAACTGCATTGTCCACGAAGAGCTACCATCTCGTTATCTATGGAAAAAATCTAAGCCGAATCCTGAAGAGCAGTGAGGTAATCTGTGGGCTCTGACTGAGCAAGTAAGGCAGTAGTAAGACTGTGAGCAACAATATTAGAATAATCTCTACGCTGAATAGCTCCAATTGTCAATTGAGTAGCCATACGATGAGTGCAGGGCCGAGGTGGAGAGATCGGAGGAGCAGTTGTAGCAGGCAAAGGGGTCGGTGAGGTGACCGGTGAAGGAGCCGATGAGGTGGCCGATGACGGCCCGATGAGGTGGCCAGTGAATTGGATGGGCTGGTCGGTGGACCAGATGAGCTGGTTGATAGCGGGATGGGCGGAGCAGGATGAGTCTGAGCAGCCACTGGATGGTCTGAATTGTTAGAGTAAACAGAACATGGTGTCTTAGTCGGTGAGGACGACAACATCGATGAGCCAGGAGTGCGGGCAACTGAAGTGACAAGCCAAGCAGTGAGAGATACCACCGTGGCAGAAGTAGGAGTATTGGCTGATGTATCAGAGGGATCAAAACAAATAGAGACATCCAGAGAGAACGAGATACTGAAGTAGAACCATCGGCGTAAGGGAAGAAAGTATCATCAAATCGAGCATGTCTGGTGACATAAATATTTCTAGACATAAGATCCAAACAACGATAACCCTTGTACTGGGATTCGTACCCAAGAAAGATACAGGGCAAACTGTGAGGAGTGAGTTTGAGAACTGCACATGGACAAAAATAAGGGTACACACAACAACCTAATACATGAAGTTCGTATGTATGGGAACCCGACCATTAACAACTTTAAATGGTGATCGTCCGCCAAGAACTGGAGTGGGCAACTGATTTATGGTATAAGCGGCTGCAGCAAAGCCATGAGGTCAGTGTGAGAGAGGAACATGAGAGTGGTACAACATAGAAAAACCCAACTCAGTAATGTGTCGGTGCTTGCTCTTACCCGACCAATTTGCTCAGGAGTATACGGGGAAAGAAATATGATGATGAATGCCTGTTTCTGAAAGTGAAAGCGTAAGTGACCATTTATGAACTCAGTCCCCCTATCACTCTGAAACACCTTAATGGTGGAAGAGAACTGGTACTCCACAAAAGCCTCAAACTAGCGATAAACATCCCAAAAATCAGATTTGCAGCGCAGTGGATAAAACCACAAGAGTCGGAAATGATCATCCAGGAAAATCGCATAGTATGAGAAACCATCAGCAGCTAAAATAGGAGAGGGCCCCCATAAGTCACAATGAACTAGATCAAGTACCCTAGCAGCACGTTTATCATCTGTATAAAAAGATAAATGCTTCCGTTTAGCTTTTTCACACGAATCACAAAGGGAATGTTTTGGTAAAATCGATGTGAAAGATAGAGATCCAGAAGCACGCAAACCAGAATAATGGAATACAAAACATGACCAAGTCTAGCATGCCAAATTTCAAAAGACGCACGAGACTTATTTGATTCCACGGTAGACAACAAAGTAGATGCACCATAGTCTAAAACATAAGCCCATTTTCACTATGACCGTGACCCCCAAAGTTTCACTAGTGATTTTATACCAAATAATAAAAGATTGATCATCAAAGCAGACAACATCATTCAAATCCCAAGTTAATTTTCTAATCGAAAGAAATTTTTAGTGATATCAGGCACAATAAGCACATTATAAAGAGACAGTGATTTAGAAATATGGGAATCACCAACATGAGTAACGGGGAGTTGAGAATTATTGCCAACATAGACAGAGGCAGAACCATCATAATCTGTCACACGATCAACAATAATATGGGATGATGCTAGAATCCACAATCCACTTCGAGCCACTGTGTCGGCGATAATTTTTTTTAAAAAAAATATAGAGTCGACTCCTTCTCATTAATATAGGACAGAGGCGTGTATGAGATAATGAGAAAGGCATGTATGTCTCGAAGTATCATATGTGTGAGAATCAAAATGAGCCATATGACAAAGGCAATAAAGAAATCAGCAAGAGGACAAAAAAGTGCCAAAATCCGCTGGGCGCATGTACTTCCAAGATGGGAAAGACTGGAGCGTGTGTGCTTCATTCGTAGTTGGCTGCTGAGCGCGTATCTTTACTCGCTTGTACCTCACATGCGAATATGGCCTGGCGCGCGTGGATCTCACGCGCCGGTGGTGATTGCTGGATAGGAACACGAAGAGCTGATTGAAGCCGCTGGAAAGGAGCCGCTGTCCGAGATGGTTCTGATGGAAGCTGCCGGAGAGGAGCCGCCATCGGAGATGGTTCTGATGGAAGCCGACCGGTGTTGAAGAAGAAGCCCACCGATATAATGGAGTAGAAGAAGTTACCGGTGACGAAGCCCACAGGTGGAAGACGTTGCCGGAGATGATAGAAAACTCACCGGAGAATACCGACACTGGAGATGAAATTGGAGAACGCCGAAGGACTGCATCCTGCCGGAAATTGGAACCCAAGAATGCCAGGAAATTTTCTGGAGAACGACCCAAATTTGAAAGGGCTGGAACTCGCCGGAGAACGCCAAAAGTTGGCCGAAATCTAGCCAGAAATTTGTCGGCAAGAGACATGGCGGGATGACTGATCGTAAAAGAAGAAGAAAGATGGGGGGATTTAGGGTTTAGGTTTTAGAAGTTGCTCTGATACTATGAAAAAATGATTTCCCGTAATGATTCTGATTAATGAAGAAGATTATAAATAGACTACAAAGTAGACTAGTCTAAATATAACTCTAGCCTAGTCATCAAAAATAAAATCTTATCTAATCATCAACTTGTTTTATTCTAACAGCGGGTGAATTAAGAAATATTTTAATTCAAAGTTCACTCTTTTAGCCAATTCAGGAAATTATAATGGAAGTGGTTGTTGCCCTAAGTTAGGGGCAGTCAAGTGTCTCAACGTATGATAGTCATACCAACTCATTTTTGGAATGTCCTTCGAATTATGCGGTTGTCAGTCGCCGTTAGTTTAATTTCTGGATCAAAGGTCACAAGGGGTATATCAATAGAAAGAGTGTAAATTATAAACACATACACAGAAACAACGGGTAAACACAAAAACTAAAAATTAAGTAGAAAAAATGTCATGGAAGCAACACCAATATTTACAGAGGCTAACGTCGTTATCACCTTATCAAAATTAATACCTTTAAAACCTAAAATATTATATATTTTAGCTTCTACCGCGGCCACCACGTCGCTGCAGCCAGCCATGGTGGAAAGGTTGAGCAGTAGCGGAGACCAACAGCGCAACTAAAAGACTTGTGTCAAATTAGAGCGGTTGATGTTTTAGTTGAGACTAAGGAAGGAGGTAAAGTTGGGCTATCTAATATATCTATAATATTGTGTGCGTGGGGGTAGTGGTGATGGGTGTGTAGACCGTTGGATCTGGTGGAGGCAGCGGCAGCCTTTCTGAATGGGAAAAAGTCAAAGTGAATGGGAGTGTGTATTCTAGAGAGAGAGGTTTAGAGTGTTATGACTAATGAGGAGAGACAGCCTTTCCTAAACTTATGAAGCAATCATTAAAACTTTTAACTTAAATTTTGTATATTTTAGTTTTAATATTGCATATTATAAAAAAAACATATAATATCATAAATAAACAAATATAAATATTTAAATTGATAAATACATTAATTTAGTAAATAAATACACCGTCAAACTTAAAATATATACTATTTAAACTTTAAAAAGTATAGTACTTATTTCATAAATTTAAAAACTATGGTTGTTATTGAGAACTCCTCACCAACTAAAGAAAAGACATCCACTAGTGTGGAAAGGAGGGGATTAAAGGCGGTTTTATCGAATCAGAGAAAGCATCTCTGCCCCTGCTTTTGATCCTCCCCCGATCAAAGGTGGTTCGTAGAAATGGCTATAAAAACCGTTGTAGAAGGCAGTTATTTTCCGCCTTCCTTCAGCCGGAGGAACCGCCTTTAAAATGGTTCCAAGTTCGGAACTCGAGTGATTCCATCGGCTCATCTTGACATTTTCAGTACCGGAAGCTACGCTAGGTTCCAGTACCTAAACTATTGTTGGAGCCAATGAAATGGTTTCTGAATCGGGTCCAATTTCCAACCAAAACCTGATTTTTTGGTCTAGAATTTGTTATTTACTGATTATTAGTTATGAGTTCGTAAATGTCGTCGGCTCTTATGGTTCCGAGTTTGGAAAGTAAAAATTGGGCCTTTAGTTCCTAACATCAAGAAACTAGGATTAACTTCCGAACTCGTAAGTAATTTTGGCTATTATGGAAATATATATATATATATATATATGTATATATATGTGTGTGTGTGTGTATATATATATGATTATTTGCTAAGTCCATCCTTAAATAGCCTCAAATCACCAATAATGTTTCCAGAAAAATTCGAATACATTATTGTAGTTTACAAACATGTATAGACATCGCTACATTAGCAATTATCTATACATAGAAATACAAATTTTGTAGATTCTATTCTAAACATAACATCTAAACTTTATGATATTCTAACACTATATAACATGATTGTAGTTTCAACAAGAATATATGGATAATGCTCATCAAGCAACTATCTATAGATAGGAATAGAAAATAGTCAAATTATATTCCACAAAATACGTGTCACGAGTGTTGAGATATGTTTCATACTACCACGTTAGGTCATCCAAGAGTTGCAGATCGAAAATTTATTAAATGTCTTGCCAAAAAATTTCCTGCCACGTTGATGTCATCATGTGAATATGACTTGTATTCCCTTAGAAATATCCGTGGACAATACAATATAAGAAAATAGTTTGAGTAGGTTAGTAGTTTATCGTTGAAAAAAATTGAATTTCAATAACTTCATACTTACTTTATCGATCTCCAGGCAAATCAATCGAACATCTTTAATGCACTCGGTGAGCATAACATTACGCAGTACCCACACTCCCATGTTTTTGCTTGTTTCTTGTACTAATTTATGTGAATGAAATTAGTTAATAAAAATTAAACTGAATTAATTTAGTGGTTGGCAATTGTAGAAATTCGAACCTTGATTTGGACTGCGTGTAAGTCGTTTTGAAGATTAGGCTCCTTGAAGGCAATTTCCAAAATATCTACAAATGTTTGTGAAGGTTGAAAGTGCAATGGATCCATCCAATACACACGCTTGTTATCCGAAACAATGAAAATCAATCTCCTATATTCCTACATCGAAGTTTGATACAAGTATGCATAAATATGTGGATCTCTAAGGCTCTTCTTTTGTGGATCTCCCAACTCTCCAGTTGAATATGTGTGTAAGTTAGCCACAGACGATCACCTTTTCTATTCGAGAATATGAGATCTCTAGAAAGAGTGTTCTCGCCAACTTTTGGATAACATCTACATGGCTATTTTTCTTAACTCATCCATGTCGGGGGCATAGATTTCAAAGGGTCTCTATTTATTGTAACAAAAAAGGAAAAGTTAAAAAAGATTGGCTTTCCCATCAACTTCGATGAAATTAATTGGATTACAACAAACATGTAAATAAGTGTGATGGGGTACCTTTCATTCCATCCACAAGGTAGCTTTGTATTCTTTTGGCACATCGTGCCAATTATTGTAACGGATGTCCACTCGAGTACGACCGACTTTCCCAACCCAGCTTGACCACTTCACTCGGTCTTCTGACGAACATTGGCCCACTAAGTTGAAAATAAATGGAGTCATTTCCTTCCTAGCCATTCTCATTTCCAATGTTCTACAATGTGTTTTTACAATTTCCATCTCTTCAGTCCCTTCTTCCTCTTTATCCTCATCAACCATTGTTTTAGTATTTCCATCATTCGAATGTAATACATCATCTCGGCCCTTCTTCCTTGATATTGGACTACCTCACACAGATTTAATTCAACACATGTCAATCTCTACTGTTCTTATTTCCACAAAAACAAGAAAGTAAAAAATAGTAACATGATATATTCATAAACATAAATATATACAATAAATCATTATTGAGCAGAAAATAATTATTGTGCCCAAATGGAGAGTATAAAATTATAGAATATAAACATACACACAAAATTATGTAATTATTTACCTTCTCGTCGACATGAGGTGTATGATCTAGAGCCCTGGTAACATAGTTACTCTTTAACACTCAAGAACAAAAACCCTAACTCAAACTTCATACAAAAATCCAAATTCTCAGCCAAGATTGAGAAGTAAACCTAGGGTTTGGAAGGATTTCATAAGTTTAATCATTGATTGTGGGAAGGATTTGATGGGGAGAAGGGGATGGGGGTTCGAGTGAGGTTTTTGGTAGGGAAAAAGAGTTGGAGACTCGCGCCAAAAATGTAGGAATTAATGACCCTTTGAAATGATTTTAATGTTGAAGTAGAGCCCTCGTGAATGAGCACTTCTGAACTCGGAAGTGCATCATTTCTACCTTAAAGAAGACCAGGCCTGGGTCCGAACTCTAATATCATTCGGTTCAATGGAATAAAAGATCTGATGAGCATCCAAACTCGGAAGTTATCGAGATATATAAAAAAATCCCCAAATAAAAATCAGTTTCAGAAACCCAATTTCAAACAAAACCCTAGGGTTAGCACGTAAAAATTCTCAAATTTGAAAACTAGACTTTTCGAATAAAAAATCATGTCGAGGAGGAGAAGAGGGGGAAGAGGAGTTAGGGCAAGCAATGTAGGGAATGCTTCGGCCTAGAGTCATTCTCCATTTGTTGAAGTTGGAGCTTCGGAAAAAATCTTCAATGCGGAAGCCAAAAAGAAGGTATGTAGATTTTCTTAGAATGAGAAAGTGTAAAAATCTTAAAGTCGTACGTAGTGCCGATATGCGTAATTTGTCCCTAGGTTATATTCTCCATTATTTTAGAAATCAAGGAATGGAGAAATTGATGACATGTGAGAAGAGTGTACACACTGACGAGGTTGAGCAATTTTATGCGGATTTGGGCCAAAATTTATAAAATAAGGATATGACCCTAGTTAATGGAAAGCAAGTGACCGTCACCAAATATACTATAAATGTTTGTTTTACATAATTTGTATATCTCGCCTGAGTCTTTGAGGCCTAATAATCCCGATGGCCCCCTGGATATCTACAATCAACAACAATGGTAGAAAGTATTAGTGAAGCCACCCCTCTGTGCCCCGAAGGAATGGCTAGAAAGTATTTTGATAGGCGAGGGAGTTTGGCAGGTCAAGTAGATCTGTACAATATTGGTGTACTTACTGTTGAATAGAGACTCATTTACAAGTGGATATGCATGAATGTTCTACCATCTGGTGGCCACGCTTACAAGCCAACTATTCTCAATTTGATGTTGTTTTATTAAATGATAGAGGGGGTCCCAATTAATTTTGGATATAAAATTGTGAGATATATGTTGAAAGTGGCGAGAACTAGGAAGCATGATCTACCTTATGGTGGACTTATCACTACTTTTCTAAAGCAGTGCGGTGTCTAACCATGGATAGACTTTTACGTTGAGAGTATTACACTACAGCAAACAAGACCTTTTACCTTGGTTCTGCGGGATTTTTTACCTCGGTTTTTCATCTTGAAAGAATCAATCGAGGTAAACACTGCTGGAGTAAAAAGTGCATTTTTTACCGCGGTTCAGAACCGAGGTAAAAAAAACCTTTTACTTTGGTTTTCAACCAACGTTGGTAGTTTTTATGTGCGACGTCGATTAAGGCAATTAGCCTTCCCCCGAAGAGATCATATTTTCGGCATCGTTTGGGATGAAGTTTGTATCCACATTCATGCAACGTCGATTACTGCAGCATAGCGATTGACTGGAGATCAAGTGTTGCGACATCGTTGTAGTCGACGTCGGTCTGCTGATCGGCGACGCCGCTTATCATTCAATGTGACATCACTAGTTGTGGGGGACCCACTTCATTTACCCGCTAACGTGGAACATGGATGTGTACGGCGTTGTTTTGTGTAACAGATGTTGATAACAACGAATGAGGTCGGTTTGTGCGACGTCGGTCAGGTTACAATATGGCACCGGTTCATGCGATGTCGCAGTTGCATCAATTAGACATTACATATTAGTAAAATATTTATTATTTAATAAAGCCCTAATGCTTCCTATCTACAATTAAGTAGATAATGGCAAGTCGGGGTCGTCCACGATAAGAGAGATCTTTCCAAGTGTTTAAACATATATAGGGGAAAACATACTAGATATAAGCATATATATATATATATTGCCTTGCTAGTTGCTGTCTTTCAATTTATATATATATATATATATATATATATATGTATATATGTATATATATATATATGTATATATATATATATATGTATATATATATATATATGTATATATATATATATGTATATATATGTATATATATATGTATATATATATATATGTATATATATATGTATATATTGGGGGGGTGGTCCTAAATTATGAATTGAAAGACAACAACTAGCAAGGCAAGAGAACTATGCTAATCATGCAACAACAACTAAATAGATTATTAAATTAAAAAATTAACGGGACCTTGGGCGCAATTGACTTCCACTTCGAAGCCTCTTATCTATCATTGAACATCCAACCTATTTACTACTTTCATGAATTATTGTGAAGACTAATCTTCTATCCTTCTTAGATAGTAGTTTGCAAGAGTGAATTTGACATCTCTTGTCAAACCTCACCAATGACTCCTTTAGTTGAAACACGACTAAAAGTATCCCATTAATGGCTTTGAACACGAAGAATCAACAAGCTTGGCAACACTTATAAATACTACAAGGTGTCTAAGCATTTAACCAACCTATGCATTTACACAAGATTAGTCAAGAACGTTCAACGTTCATATATTTCTCTCATTTGCTACAAGCAACGAACATGACAAAGAGTTCAACATTATCATATTCATCTAGCAATTATCAATCCATCAATACAATCAAAAGCTCTAAATCATAATCTTGAATTTCCCATCAAGAAGAGGGGAAATCAACCCATTTCCCCAAACCCTAACAAGCATATCATACAAGTACTTCATATACTCAAGCTTTCAAGAACATTAATAACATTAACAAACACATTCAATGCTCCATAAATACATAATAGTAAGAGTATTAAATAGGCTACAACTTGTTCTTAAGACGTGGGCTTGGAAGCCTTAGTCAATTGCTACCAAGAACTAAATTTAGCTACTAGAGTTCATACTAATTAATGTTAACAAACCAAACATAAAACAAGAGAAATCAAAGATGAAAATGGTGGAAAACTAGGGTTTGAATAGTACCAAAGTCAGGTTCTTGAAGATGAATGAAAGAGAGGAGAGAAAAATGCTATTTATAGTACAAAGGGATAAGGTTGTGTTCTTGCCACCCGTGCGTCGCGACTCGCGACGGGCACCAGAACATAACCTTGTCTTCTTTTATTCTTCTTGTAACGAGCCCTCTTCTTCACAATAATTCCTCCCATTGTTCAAGTCTTCAAAACTTTGAAGCAAGTCTTCAAATTCTTCAAAAGGTTATCTTCAATGGCCTCTGGTCTTCAAGTCTCCATGTTCTTCCTTTGTCATGCAAAATCCACTTAGAAAAGGTAAAAGAGTGTAAAGTCGCTCTTACAATTCCTAAGAGAATTTCAAGGTAAAACACAAGCTCTTGATAACAAAAGAGCATAAAAGTGATCCCAAAAAGTACTAAAATATGCACATAAAATGGACACATCAAAACAACTTAGCATTCGTTGGTAGTCATTATATGATATTAAAAATGCGATAAATCGTAAAATGGCTAAATGTCATATAACAATATAATTAACCTCATTTAATGTGCGATGGGAATGACGTGTTTAAAGCAAAAAACTATATCAACTAATACAATAACATGTTACAACATTATTGAAATTAATATGAATTTGCAAAATGAATTGTATTGAACCACCATTTTTCACATTGTACGACATTGTGAATGTGAAGGCGACTAGAAAATTGACAAGTCCGTCGAACTAGATGTTGGAAGTCCATCGATGACTCTCTTTAGCCCTATTACAACAAATACATAGTAAACAAAATATATATTAGAATAGGGTAGTCCCCAAAAGAATTTCACATAATGGAGTGAAACGTAGACGACATTAATTCCAATTTGAATAAAGTATCTGATTTGCTACCTACCGACATCGCATATCAGAGAAAATAACTTCGCAAATACCGATTCAACAACGACATCGGTTTGATACTAATAGATAAGTTAACAAGTTCTTGACATATGCGACCTTGGCCTTTGTTCGGTAACATTTTGAATGGACCGATGCAATGTGACCGACCTTGCACATTCATACTATAATCATACAAATCTTAGCATCATGTCTCACTCTTTACAAATATGACATTATCTTGTAAAAATAACAACATACAGTATACAACATGCCAAATAATCATCATATACTCATGAAATTTCAGAATTATTAGTCAATGGAGAAAAAAAAACATGTTCTAAGATTATCACCAAATTTGTAGATGAACATGGAATGGGTAGAAAAATACCTCAGGGGATTTGAACCTTTGGATGCTCCACCCTTGGATTACAACATACAATCATTTGGGCTAGCATGTTTTTTTTTCCAATTCCAATCCCATCGAATAGAGAAATTTTTTGCCGCATACAACCTATCTGGCATCATATTACCATCGGGGAGAAATTCCCTAAGAAATTCTAGAGTTTCAGTCATCGACTTATCAGTCCGCCCAAATTTGGCTTTTAAACTCATTATCCTCAAAATCGCACTAAGTACCGAATGTGTTGAACCATTATACAATGGCATTTCTTTGTCATAAAATAAAGTTTGTAAGACCTCAGGTTTACCTTTGAACTCTATTGCCATATCCTCCACCATTTTGTCAAATTTTGCATTCCCATCTAATTCATCTCCCACATTCGTGTTACTCAAATCAATCGTCCTAGCTATTTCTCCAACTTTCCCATGCCACACGCAAATAGTGTAGCTAGTTTGAAACCTCCTCATTATGAAATGTGTTATAGTCACACATTGGTGGATGATAGAGTTCTAACATAACATATATATAAGATCATGGGTTACCACTACATAGTACTAATTGGTTTTATGATAGGAACTCATGATTCTATATGGTATCAGAGCCCAAGGTTGGCTCGTGACCCCTTTCTATCCATATTTGCACGATGATTCATACTGCTACACGTGAGGGGCATGTTAGGGTCCACGTTGGCGATTAACATAGTTATAACACAATATATAAAATTATGGGTTACCCATTAATAGTACCAATTGGTTCTATGATAGGATCTCATGATTCTAATAAGATGTCCCCGTAATTTCTTCCTCCCTAAATACACATCATTTCTACAATCTTTACACGGGAATCGGGATCTCAAAACACCATTTTTAGAAGCATCTTCAAACGCTAACGTAAGAAATGTTTCAATTGGTAGCATGTAATCAAGTTATTTTCTAAGATCATTACCAATGAGTTCATTCTGATCCATTATTACATGTCAATTACAATGCAACCCATTAGCATTATCACAACAATATTCTGAACCCACCCCTAATTAACCTAACTACAAACCCTAATTAAAGATTAAGATATGTAAAACCCTAATTTCAAGATAATTTCAAACAATAAATTTATATACAACTTACCTTCTCCAATGGAAAATGATGTTCTTCAATGTATTAACTTTACTTCTTCATCAATGGATTATGAAAGGGAGTAAAACCCTTCAAATTTTATTGTTTGTGAGAATTTGAAGAAATTGGCGCGTTATTTTTTTTTGTTATATACAGAGTGGGTTCTGAGCTCGGAACCCCCTTCCAAAATAAATATATCAAAAGTAAAGCCACTTCCAAGTTTAGAGCAGGTCCTCGATCAACCTTCCGACCTTGAAAGGACTTTTGTGTTTTAAGAAATGGCGGGGGGAGTTTTTTACGAGCTCAAAAAGCATATCGAGCCCTGCTTCAAACTCAAAACCAGTGTCAATCAAATGCAGTTTATTAAAACCGCCTTTAATTAGGGCTAATTAAACGCAGTTTCAACCAAAACTGCCTTCAATTAACGATAGATAAAAGCGATTATTTGGAAACCAACTTAATTGGAAAAATGACTGCCATTAAAACGCATATGCTGGTCCCGAATAGGGGTTCCGAACTCGGAACCCCTTCATCAAGGCGGTTCCTTATTTTTTTTCCCCAGAACCGCCATCAATCGGTGCTTTTAATATGCTTGCCTCTACTAGTGAATGGTCAATCCTTACTTCAAAATGTTTGATTTTAACTCATCAACATTCAACACTAACTTGACAATTATTGCAACTCAATGGAGCACCTTTTCTTAAAGTGTTCTTATGCACAAAAAGTTTGGAGCACATCAAAGCTGAATTCAGCCATCGAAGAATACCGATAGGGAAGAGTCGAGCTAAGCTATGCTTGAAAACCTAGAGAAGGAAAATTTCACTATCTTCTTCATGCTTTGCGATGGTATATGCTTTTTCAATTGTTAGAGAAAACTCACTCTGAGGCGGTAGATATGGTAGCGATAGTTACATCCAACTTGAAGAGTTTTGAAACAGCGAATGAGTGTCCAGAAAGAACTCCCCATCCTTGTTGCTTGGGTACCTCCATAAACCATTGGAGGCAAAAGAAACCATGTTATTGGACATAGGAATCAGAGAAGAAACAGGAGGAAGAAAGGTAGTTGTATACGATGAGCAATGTGAGTACGTTTAGGTTATTTTGTGCCAAATTTCATGTGTAAACGACCCGGTTCTTGCCGAAGCTTTAGCTCTCGAGGAGGTGCTGCATTTGGCAAATGAGTTGAAGATTAAGGAGCTGAACACAATTTGTGATGCTTTGCAGATGATTCCACTAGTGAAACATGATGCAAAGGGTTCTATAACATGCAAAAGTTTGATAGAAACGATTCGATTAAAGTTGCAAGATAGCCTTGCTATAGATCACTTTTGGGTGGAAAGAGACAAAAACTTTATGGCCCACTTGCTTGCAAATTTCACAAAGACCAGTGAGCTTGCTCTGAATTCTTAGCCATCCCCACCGCTTTTCTTGCCATACGATTTTGGACGTTTTCTAGTTATTAGAAATGAAAGCAATTTTTCTTTAAAAAAACATTGCTAAGATGTTAATAATAGTATGTATTTGTACCGAAATCGTATAAAACAACGTATAAGGTCATAAAAAACCATAAAATTTTCACAAAGTCTTGTTTTACACTGCTTAAGGTTAGATGAGTTTATTTTATAATTAAGTACTTAATTGAGTGATTCAATATTTGCTTATATTTATTGCATTGAAATTTCTATAATTTTAAAATATATCTTAAAGGATAAATAATTATAATTTGATCCTAAAAATCATTGGGATGACATATTTCATAATTGATCTAACCGTTAGCCTGTCTAACATGAGACTTTCACTAAAGTATTATATATTTGTCTATTCTTAGGTATATGTTCATCTTAGTTATTGTATAAAAACAAATGTATAAATAGTTAATGGAGAAAGTCTCAGGAAAGACGACATTTTCATAAGTTGATAAACAGTCCACGGGGTTTTTTACCTTAAATGATTTATTTTTAAAAAAAATTAAATATTGTTTTTTATAAGTTAAAAAAAGTAATAATAAGTATTTGAATGTGAAAATATAAAAATATAAAAATATATGATATAAAAAATATTTTAAAAAATTCTCAATTTTATATGTAATTTAACAAATGCAGTGTAAGTGTATAAAGTAAAAAATAAGTTGGTTGTCCATAAGCTTATTGACAGGCCGCCTGTCAGGAGACCCACTCTAGTCTATAAGCAGCAAATTAATTTGTATTTAATTTATTATATTTAATGGCTAAAAAATGCTGCATTTTCCAAAATATTCTAATCTTTCTTCACTCTCGTTTCCGGAGAATTATAATCTGGACCTTATCCTAACCTGAACTTGTCGGTCCTTCTCCTTCTCAGATGCCATTGTAACTGGTCGGTCCTATGGTACTAAGATGCTGATAGAATAGACAGAATATCCTGATTGATTTTAGATTAATTAGGATTGATACTGTACGCAGTCTAGGTTCAATGTAATTAGCTCATTGTACTATATTTATTCCATCAATGATAGACACACCAAACATGGTGAATTACACTCTTTCATGGTATTAGACAAGTTTCAATTTTTTACTTCGTTCTGATCTTCCGCCATTTTTTTTGAAAAATCTTGAACCTTCCAAAGCTTCCATGGCAGACAACCAGTTAAGTTATTCTACCATTATTCATATGTTGCCGATCAAGCTCAATTTCGGAAACTATATGATGTGGAAGTTGCAAGTTCAAGTGCTCCTCGAATCCGAGGGTTTCTTTGGCTTCTGGGATGGCTCAATTCCAAAGCCAACGATTGCAGTCAGGGGTGAATCCTCGGCTGATGTTTCTTCACAGACCAACGACGACAACGCTGCAAAATCCCAAGCCGCGTTCAACACTTGGGTGGCGCAGGCCAACGGCTCCAAGCGTTGCTCCAGTCATCGCTCACCGAGGAGGCCATGCTGGAGACCATTGGTTGCGACACGGTGATGGAGACATGGAACTCGCTTGTAGCGGCGTTCGACAACGTCTCAACATCCCGCAAACTTCAACTCTGAGATGAGCTCCATACAATCATACGTGGCTCCTTGTCAGTGATGGATTTTCATCGTAGGTTCAAGGCTGTTATTGATGGACTCGCAGTCATGGGTGCTCCAGTTCCGCCCAGAGACCGTGTCATGATTTTCTTGCGAGGCCTTGGCACCGGATTTAGTGAATTCATTAGCGTCCAGTTGGCCCAGATGCCAATACCAACGTACTTTGATGTGGTCGCACGAGCCCGCAGCCATGAAATCTTCACCCAGTCCTCCTCCGGCACGGGAACCGGCTCAGATTCCATTCCAGTAGCTTTCACCGCCTTGTCTGCAGGTTTGTCCAGTGGCCAGGGTTTCTACTCGCAGGCTCATGACACCCACGTGCCACCCTCGGGTGCATCGACCACCACGCGCGACCGTGGGAACAGTTTTGGTTGGACCGTCCGTTATTCAGGTTCTGGTGGTGCAAGTTCTGGTCGCAGAAAATGCTGGAATCCAAAATGCCAATTTTGCCACAATTTCGATCATACAGTTCCACAGTGCTCCAGGCTCTCGTCGGCATCTCGTCACTCTGAAACCACCCATTTTGCTGAGGTCTTCCAGTCTTTTGTCTCCCTTGAAGATTCAGCCTCGGATTTGTATCTGGACTCCGGCGCAACAAATCATATGGCTTCCACTTCCTCCGGCATGGACATTGTTGTCCCCTATTCTGGTAAGCATTTCGTCACTGTTGCTAATGGACGTTCTATTCCTATTTCTCATATTGGACATCATCAGTTTTCTCATAATTTTTTGTTATTTGATGTGTTGGTGGTCCTTTATATTACGAAAAATCTCCTTCCCATTAGTAAATTGGCTAAGGATATGAATTTTGTGATTTCTTTTAATGAGGATTCGTTTGAGATTCAGAACCGGTCCACAAAGGAGGTCATGGGCCAAGGTCGATGTGATCATGGTCTTTATGTGCTTGAGAAGAGTGGTGCTGCTTTTGTTGCTCATGTTAAAACCAATAAACATAGAGCTTCTTTTGATGTTTGGCATGCTAGACTAGGATATACTTCCATTTTAGTTATTTCCCTGTTAAATAAACTGAACCTTGTTGATGTGGTTTCCTTACCGCCTAAACCTGCACTTTGTTCGCCTTGTGAAATGGCGAAAGGAAAATGGCTTTGTTTTGTGGACAATCCTAGACGGGCACAGGCTGTGCAATTTAGTGCACTGTGACTTGTGGGGCCCTGCGCCTATTTTATCTGATAATGGATTATCTTATTATGCTATCTTTGTTGACGATTTCTCACGATTTACCTGGTATTATCCATTGGCACGGAAATCAAATTTCTTTGAGACATTCTTGCAGTTTCAGAACTTGGTTGAAAACCAATTTTCTTGTTCAATCAAGGTGTTTCAGAGTGACAGTGGTACATAATTCACAAATGCACACCTACGTTCCCATTTTTCAAATAAAGGAATCCTTCATCAGATTTCTTGTCCATCCACACCGGAGCATAATGGTAGGGCAGAACGTAAACTCCGCCATGTAGCAGAGATGGGATTATCAATGCTTTTCTCCTCTGGCTTACCGATCTTATACTGGGACGTTACCTTTGCCACGACTACCTACACCATCAACAGGCTTCCCACCCCTGTTCTTCGTAATGCCACACCATATTCTATTCTATATGGTCGCCATCCAGACTACTCAAACTTTCACCCATTCGGATGTCAGGTGTATCCTTTAATTCGGCCATTTGCTTCTCACAAACTGGCCTCTCGCAGCACTCCATGCATATTCGTGGGATATAGTGCTCGCCATAAGGGTTTTCGCTGTCTGGATCCAATCTCTAAGAAGGTGTATCTCACTCGGCATGCTCATTTCGCCGAGTCTTCTTTCCCATTCATGAGTGATACTACTCGCACTACCCTAGAATCTCTGGACATCTCAACGTTTATTAATTTTGATTTAGATGAGCTGCTAGATCCCATGCTGCTTCTCTACCACCTACTCAGAATTCGTCTGGGTCAACAATCCCGACACCCATGTCTCCTTTGCAGCCATCCCTGGCTGACGTTCCACTGCCTCCTCCATCGAGTATGAATTATCGTATGACCACTCGCTCTCAGACAGGCAATTGCACAGTAAAATAGTATCCGGACTATGTGATGTTAAGGTTTCTTACAGCACTACTAGCACATACTTAACCTCGAGGGTATCGGTCTGCCCTTAAGGATCCTCACTGGGTGACCGCTATTGATGAAGAAATGGGTGCTCTTCGTCAGCAACATACTTGGGATCTTGTTCCACGCCTTACTAGTATCAACATTGTTGGCTCCAAATGGGTTTATCGTCTCAAGCTCGAATTGTTATGCAAGGGTATTCTCATTTGCTAGAATATGACTTCACCCACACTTTTAGACCGGTCGTCAAGGTATCCACAGTCAGAATTATCATATCCTTGGCCACTACTTTCTCTTGGCCCCTTCATCAGTTAGACGTTAAGAATGCATTTCTTAATGGTCTTCTTGATGCACCAGTCTACATGGAGCAACCAGCTGGTTATACTGATCCCGTTCATCCTGACTACGTTTGTTGTCTTCGCAAGGCTATCTAGGGTCTCGAACAAGCTCCTCGGGCTTAGTTTAAGCGATTCAGCTCCTATTTATTTCATCTGGGATTCCGGTGCAGTTCTGCCGACACTTCCTTGTTTGTGTTCTCCCAGGGATCGAAGATTCTATATCTGCTAGTATATGTGGATAACATCATTCTAACCGGCAATGATCCTACTCTCATTTTTTGGCTCATCACCCGCACTGATCGTGAGTTCGCCATCAAGGATCTTGGTGCACTTCACTATTTTTTAGATTTGGAGGTCTCTCGATCTTCTTCTGAACTCTTTTCGGGGAAGGCTAAGTATGCGATGGAGATACTTCAGCGTGCGGCCATGACAAATGTTGTTCTTGTTTCCACGCATTTTATTCCTAGCTCTCAGCTTCACAACATCTTGGGGTCTGAGTTATTGAACCCCAAGCTTTATTGCTACCTAGTCGGTGCCTTGCAGTACTTGACCACACTCTCTCTGATCTCTCCAATGCGGTCAACTCTGTTAGCAAGTTTCTTCAGTCGCCTCGAGAGGATCACTATCAGGCTGTCACTCGCATCCTTCGGTATGTTCGTGGAACGTTTCATCATGTCTATCCTTTCGACCATCTCATAGTGGTCTTTCCCTTCTAGGCTACTCCGATGCTGACTGGGCTCGTTGTCTCGAGACTCGGCGTTTCACTTATGGCTATGCCATTTTTCTTGGGGCAATCTTATTTCTTGGGGTGCTAAGAAGCAACCGACTATGTCTTGATCAAGTTGTGAGTCTGAGTATCGCACTATGGCAAATACTGCTGCTAAACTTACCTGGGTGTGTAATCTGCTTAAAGAGCTTTGAGTTTCCCTTTCGTCGCTGCCTCTCCTGCTTTGCGACAACAGCAGTGCCATTTTTCTTTCTCAAAATCTAGTTGCACATAAATGGGCCAAGCACATAGACATCGACTACCACTTTGTTCGTGAACTTGTTGCCTCTGGTAGGCTCCGTGTTAGTCATGTTCCATCATCCTTACAGATTGCGGATATTTTCACTAAGGATCTGTCTCGCAATCTTTTTGATCTATTTCGTTCCAAGCTTTGCATATCCTATAGTCTTACGCTTACCTTGAGGGGGGGTGATAGAATAGATTAAATATCCTGATTGATTTTAGATTAATTAGGATTGATACTGTACATATATAGAACAGTCTAGGTTCGATGTAATCAGCTCATTGTACTTTATTTATTCCATCTATGACATGCACACCAAACATGGTGAATTACACTCTTTCAGACGCCAATTTAGAAAATCCCAAGAGAAAAATTACCGACAGCATATATCTGCTATTCATGTTGCCTTACTTAACCTTTTTATACTTAAAATTTGATCATGGTGCATCTCTGTTATGTTATGATTAATATATCAGCTCAAAAAAATCAAATTGTTCTATTGATTAATCTAGGTTTTCATTGTTCTATACATGTACATAATATGTAATAGTTTCAACTGTTCTTCAGTTTTAAGCAGTTTATTTCTTCAAAGGGCATCAATTACTTGCCTTTTACAACAAGAAGAAGCCTCAGGACCATGTGGTATATTTCTTGACCTCCAATTTTCATCCATATAACTTTCTATGACTGCCTTTGTTCTCAATGGTTAGAATATATTGAAATGATGAAGGACGTGTTAGTTCTTTGTGGTCTTGATGTTTCTATAGTTCTTGCCACAAAAATTTATATTATCTTAATGAGTTCATGGAAATTGTATTTTTTTCTTTTTGATTATAAGTTGTTACAGTTGAGTTCTGATTGTGCTTTATTGGGAAGCTGGGCATATTGCTGTGGCATTTTTGGTGACACTCGTTCTACAAATGGCTTCATTTCCATAGCCACCCTTCCCAAGGTCCCAGCCATCAGCACCTATTCATCTCATCATTCGATAATAAGTGAGCACACCCTTAACACTGTCTACAGTCTGTATAGCTAGTTTTGATTTCTTTATCTTTGCCACCTTAATTAAGCTTGTCTTTGTTTTTTTTAGTTTCCTATTGGAATAGATTCAGAATGGTTCATTAAAGCATTGGAACTTCCACAAGTGCAGGATGACATTAAACAATTGAATGAAAGATTTAGTGGGAGAAAGGTACCTCCTGCAAAGTCAAGAGATATGCATTGAATATTTAATTGGCACTTTTTGTGAACATATTTGGAAATAAAAAACTTTCCATGTTGAAACATGCAAAAACAACATATTTACGCCAAGGATGTTTACGGAAAAAGAAGACAGAATATTATGGTATTTGTGAGTTATGGAAATCTAAATATTCTGCTATATATTAGGCGTATAGAAGCATAGTTGATTTATGAAAAATCCCTACATATATGGAGTGATATTATCGAATATATGTGATATATTTTGATAAGGAAAATCCCTTTATTTATGGGATTTGGATATGCTTCAAGAAGCATATTTGGAATAGGAATATTATGGAGATAATCAGGGAGTATTCCGATCTACTCATGGCTATAAAAGGGGACAACCACGGCTGCATTAATCATGGATTTAACAGAGAAAAATTTGCACACAGATTTTCAATCCTTCGAGAGAATTGCAAAGAGCCAGAATTCTATGTTCCAACAAACTTGACCTGTTGTTCAAAGTTCAGAATCATATGCCTTAATTCCTAGGGAGGAGAAGATCCAGCGTCGACGAGTTTTGAGGTCAGAGGGAGTCTGATCAAGGTGGATCGGTAGCAAGGGGAGCTTGCAGAATTCACACGTATAGTTAGTAAAGATAAGTATTATGTATGATGTACTTTGTACTGTATCTTTCTAATTAATGGAAACATTCTGAATTGGGCCAGGCCCAGCAGATGTAGGTGGATTTCACCGAACTGTGTAACCAAGTCTTGTGTCATTAATGCTTTAATTTATTGCATACTTGGATAGATAGGTCATGTTGGAATATACTAAAAAGAATTAGAAAATTTTGGTAAAACCAAACTTCAGTTGGTATTATAGCAAGGTCACTTATTATTCCCTTGGTTGTTTCAAGGAAAGTTTGATCCGATTTTACCATGGAAACTAAAGAAGGAGCTTCGGTGTCTCGGCCACCTCTGCTAGAAGGCAACAACTACAACTATTGGAAGGCACGCATGAGGCTTTTCATCAACTCACTGGATGAGCTTGCGTGGTTCTATGTTGAGAATGAGTGGAATCATCCTACGCAAGATGCTGATACAAGCTCTAAGGCGATAGAAGGAGATTCAAGTCAAAGGGAGCAGAAACTCAAAGACAAAGCTACTTGGACGCCTGATGACCTCAAGGCATCTCTGGCGAATTCAAAGGCACTGAATGCAATCTTCACTGTGGTTGATGAAAACCGGTTCAAACTCATCTCTACATGTTCAAGCCAAGAAAGCATGAGATATTCTACAAACTGTTCATGAAAGAAACTAGTCAAGTTTGTGAGTCTAAACTACAGATGTTGGCTACAAAGTTCGAGGAACTCAAGATGGAGGAGGATGACACTGTTGCTATATTCAACGAAAAACTCAGGGACATCTCCAACATGGCATATCAACTTGGAAAGGTTTACAAAGAGACGAAGTTGTTGAAAAGACCTTGAGATCACTTCCTAAGAGATTTGCAATGAAGGTTGCGGTATTAGAAGAAGCAAGAGATGTACCCACCATGAGCCTAGATGAAGTAATGGGATCATTACAGACATATGAGATGTCGTTCCAACAAGCTACAAAAAGAGTCCCTAAGGAGTTGGCATTCAAAACATCTTCATCAAAGGACAATCACGAGTTTGACAGTGATGATGAATTTGAAAAACTTGCACTTATCATGAAGAACTTCTCAAGGATGTTGAAGAAAGTAGTTAACAATCAATCTCAGGAGAGGCTTGGTGGAAATAGACCAAGGCCATAGGATTTTGAAAATAATCGTGGAATGAGGTTTGAGCAAGGAAATCGATAGTTCTTCAGAAATCAAAGTTGTGAACCAAAATAGCCTGGACGAATTCAATGTAGAGAATGTGAAGGGTATGGCCATATTCAGGCTGAATGTACAAATACCCGGAATAAACAGGGAAAATCATATGTCACCTCATGGAGTGAAGATGAAGAAGATGAGAAAGACGAAGAGGAACTTACAAGCAACTAGTGGCGTTTGGAGCAAAAAATCATAATGCATCGGAGGATGGATGTTCCAACACAGTGAACAAAGTCAAAGTCGTATGTTCCAACATAGATCCGTATGAAGCACCAAATGATGAAGACGATGGACTTTCTGTAAGTGATGAAGACATCTACAGCACTTATGAAATGATGTACGCTATGTGGCTTCAAGTAGTTGACACAAATAAAGAGCTGAAGGAAGAAAAAATGAAGTTATTGGAAATAGAAAGAGAATTGCGAGTGAAAGTTGCTGAACTTGGAAAGGAGAATGAAGAAATAAATGGGAAGCTAATATTAGCAATCAAGAGAGCTGAGACTTCTGAAGCAGTAATTTCTAAGCTGAACTCTGGAAAAGCAAAGCTTAACGATATTCTGGACATGGGAAGGAACTTTGGTGATCGACACGGTATTGGGTATTACAACCCACCCAAGGCTGACGCACACGAGATACTTAAGAGTCCAGTAACTCTCAAGACCAAGATTCGAGAGGTAAAATGGAAGTTTGGCGAGCCTCACCAAAGGAAACCGCTCATCTGCAGCTACTGCTTATATTAAGGTCATTCAGTGGAACAATGCAGGAAACTAATCAAAGATCAAATGTCAGACGACAACTCTTGGTATGTTCCAACATAGGCGAAGTCCAGATTGAACATACTTCGCTTATATTATATTCCATAGATTCGTGGTACTTTGATACTTGTTGTTCTTGCCACATGACTGACACTCAATAATTTCTCACAAATATCACACCATACAGTGGCGGGTATATGACTTTCGGTGATGGAAAGAAGAGTAGAGTAATTGGAAAAGGTGAACTGAAGATTGAAAGTTTTCCAGTATTCGCTAGTGTGTTGTTTGTTAAAGATCTAAAGGTAAATATGTTGAGTATAAGTCAGTTGTGTGATGACAATATGACGGTGAAATTTCAGAAAGATTAATGTGTTGTGGACACGGAGAAACCAAGGTTCTTTCAGGCATAAGATCATTAGATAATTGCTATATGTTGGAATAGGAAGTACGATGTATGATCTCGAAGTAGGATGAAGGAGTTCTGTGGCACAGGAAGCTCGGTCACATCAATTAAAAAATATTGGTGAAAATTGCAAATGCAAAAGCTGTACGAGGTATGCCTATCTTAACCAGCAAGGACGGAATTGTGTGTGGACCAAGTCAACAAGGTAAACAAATTCGATCTCCCCATTTGTCAGTTCAATATATAACCACCTCTAGAAATATAGAATTATTGCATATAGATTTGATGGGTCCAATCAATACACCTAGTATAGGTAGAAAGAAAAATATCTTTGTATGTGTTGATGATTTCTCCATATTTACGTGGGTAGCCTTTTTAAAAGATAAATCTGATAGGTTGGAAGTATTTAGAAGTCTGGTAATAAAACAAACTGAAAAGGGAAGTCCAGTTGGAAAGATTGTTCGAATTCGTAGTGATCATGGTAGAGAGTTTGAGAATTCTCAATTCAGTGATTTTTGTGACGAGCTTGGGATTCAACATGAATTTTCTTACCTATCATCCCTCAGCAGAACGGTATTGTAGAACGGAAAAATAGAACCTTGCAGGAGATGGCTCGAGTTATGTTAGCTGAGGAAGAAATTCATAAGAAATGGTGGGCAGAAGCTATTAATACAGCTTGTTATACAATTAATCGAGTATATCTGCGGCCATTCTCCAGCAAAACATCCTACGAGATTTGGAAGGGCAAAAAACCTAATGTCTCATACTTCCATGTGTTTGGAAGCAAGTGCTACATTCTCAGAGACAGAGAAGTTGGTAAAATTCAACAATCGCAGTGATACTGGAATTTTTCTTGGGTATTCTGTCAACAGCCATGCTTATAGAGTTTATAATCATCGAACTAACACTCTCATGGAGTTTACAAATGTTATTGTTGACGATTCAGAAGAAGGACAAAAGTCAGATGTTCTAGAAGAAGAATCGGGTAACTTTCATGTTCCAACACAGCCTCGTCAACCTGACAAGGCAGATCCATTAGTTGAAGCTGAACCTCGTCAATATGCTGGAACATCTGAGCAGTTTGGTGTTGAACTTGTCGAAGCTGAGCATGTTGGAACATCATCCCCCACTACCGATCCCTAATGTTCCGACACAGGATCAACCTGAATCAATCATAAGGAGTACTCGATCGGTTCCTCGAGTGGATTACAGAAGGCTAGCTGGATTGCATTGCTTTGTCTCTCTTATTGAACCCAAGAACTACAAAGAAGCCTTGCTGGATGAGTACTGGATTGCTGCTATGCAAGAAGAACTAGGCCAGTTTGCACGTAATGACATCTAGTATCTTATTCCTTGCCCCAAAGGCATTAATGTCATTGGCACGAAGTGGATCTTCAATAATAAGTCTGATGTTGATGGCCAAGTTACTCTAAATAAGGCCAGACTAGTAGCTCAAGGATATACACAAGTGGAAGGAGTCGACTTTAATGAAACATTCGCACCAGTTGCCAGGTTAGAGTCAATTCGAATATTACTTGCTATTGCTTGCTCTATGAACTTTTTTGTATCAAATGGATGTCAAGAGTGCGTTTCTAAATGGAGTGGTGAATGAAGAGGTATATGTGGAACAACCTAAAGGCTTTGAGGATCCTCATTATCCACATCATGTGTATCGTCTCAAGAAGGCTCTATACGGTCTAAAGCAAGCACCCAGGGCGTGGTATGAATGACTTACTAACTTTCTTCTTAAGAAAGGTTATCGTCGAGGGGGAGTAGATCGCACCTTATTTATGCTTGAAAAAGCATCAAAAATTCTGATTACTCAAATTTATGTTGATGATATAGTATTCGACTCTACTTCACCTTCTATGGTACATGATTTTCTCACCATCATGCAAGTCAAATTTGAAATGAGCATGGTGGGAGATCTCACATACTTTCTGGGATTGCAAGTCAAGCAAGGAAGGAATGGTCTGTTCATAAATCAGAGTAAGTATGCTCTGAATTTAGTTAAGAGGTTCAGTCTGAGCAATGCTCGAGCAGTTCGAACTCCTATGGGTGTTTCTTAAAAACTAGTAAAGGATGAGAAAGGAGTCACAGTTGATCAGAAATTATAAAGAGGCATGATTGGAAGTTTATTGTATTTAACAGCTAGTAGACCAGATATATGTTTCGGCATAGGGATATGTGCAAGATTTCAGGCTGATCCAAAGGATTCCATCTCACCGCAGTTAAACGAGTTATTCGATATGTAAGTGGGACTTCTGAGTATGGTGTCTGGTATTCTAAGAATCAAGATTCTAAGTTGATTGGGTACAGTAATTCTAATTGGGCTAGTAATGCTGATGATCGAAAAGGCACTATAGGTGGATGTTTCTTTATTGGTATGAACTTAGTGTCTTGGTATAGTAAGAAACATAATTCGATCTCTTTGTCTACTGCAGAAGCTGAATATCTTGCAGCAGGAAACTGTTGTGTACAATTATTATGGATGAAACAAATGTTGAAAGACTATGGAATCCGTCAAGGCCCTTTGAAGATCATATGTAACAACACAAGTGCTATTGATATTTCAAAAAATCCAGTCCAGCACTCTCGTACGAAGCATATTGACATAAGGCATCATTTTATTAGAGATCTTGTTGAAAGGAAGGAAGTGGATGTAGTCTATGTTCCAACACACGAGCAATTTGCTGATATCTTTACCAAGCCATTGGACACTGCCACTTTTGAAAGTCTCAGACAACACTTAGGTGTTTGTCAAATTTGAGGTAATCCTTGCCTTTAGCTCAATGTAAATATTTTATTTTGGTTTATTATTTTCTGTCAAAAAAATTCAGGAAAAAAACAAAAAAAATGAAAGGATGAAAAGGTGTGAAAAAAAATAGAAGTTGGAAGTTATGGTATGTTGGAAGTTGGTAGTCTTGAGTTGACAAGAGAGAATCATTGCAAATCTTGGAAAAGGAAAAAAGTTACACGGTAAACGAGGAAGTAATGTGAAGAGTTGGTGTTAGTTTCTAAGTTGTCCAAATCCTTTCAAATCCCCTTCTTCTCGGCCACTCTCACATACATCGTGATCTCTCTTCTGAATCCTCTTGTCAAACTACTTCCCGATCTCTCTACTCATCAAATCCATGCGGAAGAATGTCTTCAAGCCCTAAATCTCCCACACTAGAAGAAGAAATGACGGGAACCTCTCAACCTTCAGAAATTATGAAGGATGAACAGGGGACTGATAATATAGAGTCTGAAGTCCTTCCCGAAGAAAATAACGGTCAGTTTGAAGAGAATGTCGAGGCCGAGGTAATAGATAGTAGTGAAGAAAAAGAAGAGACCAGTGGTTCAGGCGGCAATGGCGACTGTCAGGAGGAACACAACATCGCCAAAAGAAAGGGTCCATATGGGAAGGTAACAGGTCCTGATCCTCCTACTTTAAAAATTATGGGAATGGAGTTCAAAAACGTAGATGAAATATTTGAATGGTTAGAGGCCAATAGAGTTACAGTTGACCTAACCAAAATCAAGAGTATAGAAGGGGAATACTTGACAGTTAAGGTTAAAGAATTAGTGACTGGTGATATTGGAGATATGTGGAGTATTGAAAACTGGAAGGTTAAATTTCTAAAAGGGGGTATGGGGAGTACAGAGGAAAGGACAAATTTCATGTTTATTGACGTATGCCCTGTCCAAGTTATGTGTTTATAAGGGAGATTAGTGATGAAGAAGCAGCAAGAAAGCAGCTAGATTCTTTGATCCTGAGGTTGTTCACAGATGGGAGGAACTGAGGAAACCAATAATTATTGAGGATTCTGACAGTGAGGAAGAGAAACAATCTGTCTATGTTCCAACACAGCTGGCTGAGGATGAAAACAGTGAAGAGATGGATTTTGATGATGATATGGGAAGAGAAGACCAAATTAATATAACTGGTGATGCATATGATGACAAGGAAGGAGCTCACAGTGAAGAATCAGTAGCGGGAGATGATCTGAATATGGAAACACAGACTGCTGAAACTGGAGGAGCAGAGGATAATCAGTATGTTCCAACACAGGAACATCCTGAGATGCACTATTCAAGTGATGAAGTGCATGATGAGTTTTTTCAGTTAGCCAAGGGCAAGAGGAAGGCTACTGATGCTGAGGTATCCCCACAAACAAAAAGAGCCAAGAAGAAACAGGAACACGCCAAGCTGAAAGTACTTCCTCCCCTCCCAGTAAGTGATGCACTTTCCTTCTCCTACTTTGATTTAAAAGGTGAAGAAATGGGAGAATTTTTTTCTGAGAGAAAGTTTATCCCTGAAAGACCAGTAGATCTAGAAGCATACATGGAGAGTGGCTTTTCAAACTTTTTGGAGTTAATAGGAATGAAAAGACCGGCCATTGTCCAACTTCAGTATAACAGGCAAGTTGTCATTGAGGTGTACTCCAACTTAATGGCTGAAAATTTGGAAGCTGATTCCCCTTGGTTTGGAAGGGTTTATGTAAGGGGAAAGATGATGGATTTGTCTGCTGCCATAATCAACAAGGTATTGGGGCTTCAAACACCAGAGATTGACAGAGTGTTTCCTGAGGATTTGGAAGTCACGGATGATCAAATTCTTGAAACTATCTCAGGTGGATACAAGGCAAAGTGGCCTGCAACAGGGTATTTACAAGCTTCATGCTTGTCTTCAAGGTTTTTTGGGCTGTATCAGATTGCAGTTCACCGCTGGATGCCATCTTCAAATACTACTGCGCTGACAAGAGAAATGGCCAAGTTACTATGTTGTGTTGGAACACAGAAGCCTGTAAATCTTGGACTGTTTATTCAGCAAAACCTAGTCAGGGAAGCCACATCTTCCAAAGCCAAACATGTTATTGTCTATCCTAGTTTGATTCCAGTGGCTAAAAGCGCCCAAGTAAAAGGAAAGGAAAAAGATGTTGTTGTGGACACAGAATTCCTGAGGCCGAACAAGAAGACATTCAGGTTGAGGCATGTGCATGATCTACCATGGAGTCCTTATGGGTCTACTTCTTCATCGACTGAAAAGAAGGCAGAACTGGTAACCCTGAATGCCAGACTGGGGGCAGTTGCAATTCAAATGGCAGCGCTAGAGGCAGAAAAGGCAACACTGGAGGACGAGAAAGCTCAGCTGGAGGCCTGCTCCTGAACAGGATTTCTTCTCTATGTTCCAACATAGATGTCAAAGTCAGGGGGAGCCTACTTGCTACTTATGTTTTTTTATGTTTTTGTTTGCCTTTGGCATATGTGTGGTCCCAGGGGGAGAATTTTTTATAATGGCTCTGTAATCTGAAGTTTATTCTTGGTGGAATTCTTGGATTTCTGGTATTCGGTTTTCGGTATTCATATTTTGATGGAATTCTGGTATTCAATTTTTTTTTAGATTCAGTATTGTTCTATGTTCCAACATAGGTGGAGTTGGTAAGACCTATGTGTATGATGACAAGTTTTTCGTTGTGTGATTAATGGCCAAAAAGTTTTGGGTCCACAAAATGCGAAAGGGAGAGATTGTAAAGTCAAGAGATATGCATTGAATATTTAATTGGCAGTTTTTGTGAACATATTTGGAAATGAAAAACTTTCCATGTTGGAACATACGAAAATAGCATATTTATGCCAAGGATGTTTACGGAAAAAAGACAGAATATTATGGTATTTGTGAGTTATGGAAATCTGAATATTTTGCTATATATTAGGCGTATAGAAGCATAGTTGATTTATGGAAAATTCCTACATATATGGAGTGATATTATCGAATATATGGGATATATTGTGATAAGGAAAATCCCTTTATTTATGAGATTTGGATATGTTTCAAGAAACAGATTTGGAATAGGAATATTGTGGAGATAATCAGGGAGTATTCTGATCTGCTCAGGGCTATAAAAGGGGACAACCACGGCTGCATTGATCATAGATTTAGCAGAGAAAAATATGCACACAGATTTTCAATCCTTCGAGAGAATTGCAAAGAGCTAGAATTCTATGTTCCAACATACTTGACCTGCTGTTCAAAGTTCATAATCATATGCCTTAATTCCTCGGGAGGAGGAGATCCAGCGTCGACGAGTTTCGAGGTCAGAGGGAGTCTGATCAAGGCGGATCGGTAGCAAGGGGAGCATGCAGAATTCACACATTATATTTAGTAAAGATAAGTATTCTGTATGATGCACTTTGTACTGTATCTTTCTAATTAGTGGAAATATTCTGAACTGGGACGTAGGTGGATTTCACCAAACTGCGTAACCAAGTCTTGTATCATTAATGTTTTAATTTATTGCATACTTGGTTAGATAGGTCATGTTGGAACATACTAATAAGAATTAGAAAAATTCGGTAGAACCTAACTTCACCTCCTTTTCCCCATCTTTATATGCATTTCATTTTTATTTTACTTTAGATCTAACTTTATGTTGGGGGTGGCATGATAACCGTGCATTTTTCTTTACTGAGTTGTCCTTATGCTTGCGTACACATGTACTAAACAAACAACTATTGGTTGCAGAGATGTGAATTTAACCGAGGAACAAGACTACTTATTCGGTGTTGCATTACTTTGATATTCTCTTCTTTTGGCAATTTTGCGTGTTTTCCACATGACGGTTGAGGCTGTGAGGGTGATGGTTTCTGCACTCTTCTTTTGGCTATTGCTAGATCCCCGAGTGTGATTTCTGTGACGTGGTGATAGCTGTTGGGGGAGCTAACGTGGCCATGAATCGCTGCGTTTTGGACCAACAAATATTTGTAAGACTTAATGATATTTCATAATTGAACCAGCTTTACACAACTGCTCCTATTAGCATGCCATTCTTCTATAAAATTTCTTTGGTATATCTTCTTCCAGTAATCTTAATCTTAATCTATTAGTCTTTGTTGGGACCAGCTTTTCATGTATCTCGATTTGTTCTTCAATTTTACATTCCTCATCATATTCACAGCTCTAATCATCTTATGAAATAGTTCCTCTTTTGTCATTGCACTTCTGTTAACAGATAAAAATTTATGTTGGACTGAAGTTACGAGTTCAGACAAGCAAACATGTTTTTGCTGGTCTGGAGGAAAACAACGACTGTGTTTGTCACCCTCTGCGCTGCAGCAAGCACCTCTGCCTACTTTACCTTCAAAAGAGGATATAGAAGCTATGTAGGTTTTCTTTCTCCAATGTAGAAAAACCCGATCTTTCTGTAGGAGGGTCACCATGCAAGTTTTGGTTAACAAAGGCGTGTGCAACTTCAGAAGTGGAAGATGATCTCTTTGGAGTAGACCGTGCTGGAGTTTTGTAAAATATGAACGTGTGTTTTCATTGATGGTACAAGGGTACAATATATAGACAGCATTTACAGAGTCAAGAAAGGAAAATGATTCTAAAGTATAATAATATTGCTGAAGATATTCACAAAATATTTCCTACATTCCTCCTCAAGTTGGAGCATGTGGATCTCGAATGCTCAACTTGCCAAGCAAAGTCTGAAATGTCTGTCGTCCAAGTGCCTTCGTAAACAAATCTGCTGGTTGACCAACAGTCCGAATATGATAAGTAACCACAACACCAGACTGTATCAAATCACGAATAAAATGACAATCAATCTCAATATGTTTCGTCCTCTCATAAAAACTGGATTGGCGGTAATATGAAGAGCGGTATGACTATCGCAGTACAAACGCATCGGAGTAGGATGCGCCACTCCCAATGAACGAAGAAAGGACTTGAGCCATAACAATTCACAACATGCGACTGACATAGCCCGGTATTCTGCTTCAGCCGAAGACCAAGAAACGGTGGGTTGTTTCTTCGTCTTCCAAGAAATCGAAGATTCACCAATCATCACAAAATATCCAGTCAAAGGTCTCCTAGTGATTGGGAAAGCGGCCCAATTAGAGTCACAAAATGCTGTAAGCTAAAGAGAACTCTTAGCAGATAGAAACAAACCTTGACCAGGATGACTCTACAAATAATGCAGAACACGCAAACCTGCATGCCAATGCGCCAAATCCAGATTATCTATGAACTGTACCAAGGTATGGACTGAATAGCTAAGCTCAGAACGAGTGATGGTAAGGTAAATGAGCTTCCCAACGAGTTTGCAATACTGCGCAGAATCATCAAATAAAGGACCATCATCTTGCGCCAAATTATGTTGTTGTTCCATGGGAAAATCTGTGGACTTAGTTGCCAATAAGCCAGTATCAGAAAAAATATCCAAGGCATATTTCCACTGAGATAGAAACATCTCATCAGGCCGACAAGCTATCTCAATGCTTAAGAAATACTTCAGAGCATCAAGCTTCATATGAAAACAAGAGCACAAATATATTTTAAACTTGGTCATTATCTCAGAAGAGGAACCACCAATGATAAGGTCATCAACATAAACCAATACATTAAGAGAAACACTATCCTTCAAGTAAGAAAATAATGAGTAGTCTGCCTTACTCTGAACAAACCCAAAGAGGCGGAGAGCGGCTGCAAGTATAGCAAACCAATTCCATGGAGCTAGGCGTAAGCCGTAAAGAGATTTGCGAAGCTTGAAAACCAGGTGCCGAAAGTGTATAACTAGGAGGCGGGCGCATGTACACCTCCTCCTCAAGATCACCATGCAAAAATGCATTGTGAACGTCCATCTGATGAAGATTCCAGCCACGAATAACAACAGCCAAAAAAGACGAACAAAACTCATCTTGGCAATAGGAGAAAATGTCTTAGTAAAGTCAGTCCCCTCAATCTGACGATAACCAAGAATAACCAAATGAGCCTTGTTACACTCAATAGAACCATCAGACTTAAACTTACTCTGATAAACCCACTGACAACCAATAGCCTTCTTGTCAGGAGGAATGGGAGCAAGAGCCTCACGCCAATGAGCATGGCGATAAGCATCAGAAAAAGTAACCGGATCAGCAGCATCTGTCACTACAGCCAAAAGTCTAGAATGCAAAATCAAAAAATTACTACAAGAAACATAATCAGCAATAGGGTAATGAGTACCTAAGGACGGTGAGTCCAATAATGTGGGATCAGTAGAGGGGGGTTTTATGGAGCAAGTAGCAGTGAATATATAGTTTTTAAATTTTGCTGGAGGCTCTCGAAGGCGAGTGCTAGGAAGACGTATAGAAGATGGGGCAGGTGAAGGTGAAGCAGGCACCGTCTCGGCAGGAGGGAGCACGGACGGCCGCAGTTGGAGAGTGGATCGCTGTTCTTGGCGAGCGGCTAGAGACAAGCTTGATGTCGGCCCCAGTCCTTGGCGAGCGGTCATGGACTGATGCGCCTTGGTTGGCCCCGATCCTTGGCGAGCGGCCACAGATGGATGTGCCTCGGTCGGTCTTGGTCCTTGGAGAGTGACCATGGACGGACGCGCCTCAGTCGACAGCAGTCCTTGTCGAGCAGCCATGAAGAGATGCACCCCGGTCCTTGGCAAGCGATCACGGATGACCGTGCCTTGGTCGGCCTCGGCTCCGCTGGTTGCATTGCAACGGGACTGGGTGACTCCTCCGGGTTAAATGGCTCAAGCATAGAGTCGTAAAAGGTGGCAGGTGACGGAGATAACAAGGGACCAGCTGATGATGAATTCGCAGCAGCAAGCGCAAAAGGGAAACGGTCTTTATAAAAAATTACATCTCCGCTATCAAACACAGTTTGAGACTCCAAGTTGTAAATACGCCAAGCTTTCTTGTTAACAGGGTAGCCAAGAAAGATGCACTTCCGATTTCTTGATGCAAATTTATCACGCGGTCGTGAAAGCTGAGAGGCAAAGCACAATGAACCAAACACATGGAGATGGCTGTAATCTGGTGCGCGATCGTACAGGAAGTGATGAGGTGTTCGGCCATATAACACAGATGTTAGCGTGCGATTAATGAGGTAAGCTGCTATAAGAAAGCGTTCTCCCCAAAAGTCGATAGGCAAATGAGCTTGAAAATGAAGAGCACGAGCAACATTAAGGATATGTTTGTGCTTCCGTTCCACACACCCATTTTGCTGAGGTGTTTAGACTGTGGAGGTCTGAAAATGAACACCTTTCCCCGAAAAAAATGATCTGAGAAGCAGGAATTCAATTTCGTTGTCTACCAAAACTCGTTGAATGGGATGGTGAAACTGTGTTTGAACAAACGCAAAGAACTCCTTCATCTTCAATGGTACTTGATACTTAGAAACTAATAAATAAACCCAAATAGCTCAGGAATAGTCATCAACTATAGTTAAATTTTAAAATGCTCCACTAGAAGAGGGTGAACCATAAGGCCTCCAAACATCACAATGAATAAGTTTAAACAAATGACTAGCCATAGCCGAACTAACAGGGAAAATATTTCTAGACTGTTTTGCATGATGACATACCGAGCACGAAACAAATTTATTAAAATCACTATCATGTAGAGAAATTACTGGGATAGAGGACAACACCGATGAAGACGGATGCCCAAAACGCTGATGCCATAAAGTAGACGAAGACACTGAAAAGCAACAGACAATGACGGCTGTTGCGCAACCAATAAACCCCTCCTTGTTGTTCACCCGCGCCAAATACTGTCCTCGTACTGATATCCTGTAGTACACATAATTTTCCGGTAAGCAAAACTAGAAATTTTAAAGCAGCAGTTAACTTGGCAAACGATAGCAAATTGCATCGTAATGCCGGAATAAAAAGAACATGATTCACAACAATATTTTCGAAAGAAATCTTTCCATGTTCAACAGCTTTTGAAATAGAACCACCAGAGAGGATAACATCAACATTTGCAGCATGCTCAATATCATGAAGAAGATCCATGTCCCCGGTTATATGATGTGATGCACCGGTATGAAGAATCCAAGGTAAAGTAGTTTTACCTGACTGATTGTCAAGAGAATTTAACTTAGAGAACATGTTTAAAACCGTACTCCATTGCTCCTTGGACAGTGTTGGGCCGAAGGCGGATCAATCGGAATCCAAGACTACGGCAGCGGCGGTGGAGGTATAGTGGCGGTGGCCACTGGCTGAGCAGCTTCGGAGAATGGCACACCTGGCAGGGCACGTGTCCTAGATTTTGCAGCAGTTTTTCGGCCTGATACAAAGGGGATAATTCTCAGTGAACCATTCCAGATAACCAATAATGCGGAAGCAAGTAGTGATATCATGACCCTTTCATCTACAATGAGTGCAAGTAAGACTCTGATGGTCAACGACGGTGGCTGGAGTAGATCTCGGAGTGGCGGCAAGAGACTTCGGAGTGGAGGATTGTGCCTGACGACGAGCAACAAAAGACATGGTGTCTGCCTAAGTGACAGAATCAAGTGCTGAGATGATAGTCTTCTGACGCTACTCCTCAGAGACAAGGGAGTAAACCTTGTTGAGCAAAGGCAATGGTTCTTGTGCAAGAATATATGAGCGAAGAGTAGCATAACCATCATCTAGACCAATAAGAAATTGATGAACCATCTCCTTCTCACGATCACTCTGAGCAATGGCGGTATCGTGGAAATATATACAAGTACGGGGAGGCATGTAGGCAAGCAGATCATTCCACAAATTTTTGGAATGACTAAAGTAGGCATTAACAGCCTGACCATTCTGACAACAGTTGTAAATGTTCTCACAAATCTGACACATGCGTGGGCCATTTCCAACTGAGTAATGGAGATGCAGATCATCCCAAAGTTCTTTAACCGAGTCATAATAAGTAACAACAGAATGAACAGATTGATCGAGTATCTGAAAGATCCAACCAATAAGCATGGAATTTAAACTACTCCAAATATTAGCAAAAGGTTCACCAGGTAAGGGCTTGGTGATGGAACCATCCAAGAAACCAAGCTTATGTCTAGAATTAAAACCATGACGAATGGCAGCACTCCAATTATTATAATTATCAGTACCCTTCAAGATCGTAGAAGCAATTAGCAAACATGTATGATCTGAGCGGTGAATGTAGTAGGAATGCGAAGGAGGCAGGGAGCTGGAACTAGAACTGGGAGAGGCCGAACCATCAGCTCCGAGCATGAGCTGGCAAAGGGCTCGATAGAGCAGGTCGGCATCGTCTGGCTACGGTGGAACATCAGGCTGGAACGGCTAGTCCGCAATAAGAATGATGGGAACGGCAGGAGGCTAAGTCTTGGCATCAATATTTTCAATCACTTGATTAATCGGATCCATTCGCTCCCAGGCGACGATGGCACGTGGAGGCGCAGAGCGGCAGCGTGCGGTGGAATGGAGCGGCAGTCTGTGGAGGCCCGAAGTGGTCTGGATCGAGACGAAGCGATGGAGCAGGAGCGAGATGGAGTGGAGAGAGGCGGTCAGAGCGGTGAGCGTTGGGATGGAAAAAGAAAGCGGCGGCGGTGCTAGCTTCTTGGCGGCAGCGGACGGAGAATGGAGGGCGGCGACGGACGGAGAATGGTCTTTAATGAGTAAGGAAAATTTAGGGTCTCAGGATTTAGGCTATGATACCTTGTAAAATATGAACGTGTATTTTCATTGATGGTACAAGGATACAATAAATAGAGAGCATTTAAAGAGTCAAAAAAGGAAAAAGATTCTAAGGTATAATAATATTGCAGAAGATATTCATAAAATATCTCCAACAAGCTTCAATCATTAAACCAAATTGTCGACGTGAAGTGTAGGCTTTGGACATGATTAGGAAATTTTCCTCTCATCTGCAATTTCATCATCAATAAAGGAAGATGGACCCACTATCACAAGAACCCCCCTTTAGCACCGATTTTTTTATGTTCTAGCACTGGTTTTTTTTTTTGCAAAAAAAAATCGGTGCCTAAGTAACCGATGCTAATTTAGCACCGATTGGAAAAAAACCGGTGCTAAATCCCAACTTTTAGCGGGTTTTTTTTGTTAGCACCGATTTTAACCGGTGCTAAAATATTTACGACGAATAAAAAAATCCCTTCCTCTAAAAGCGGCAGTGCGCTGCAGCTTTCAGAGGAAGGGAAAAATACCTGAAACAGAGGAAGCGGCAGCACGCTGCAGCTTTCAGAGGAAGAGAAAAAGACCTAAAACTAACAATTTAATAGGACATAAATTTAATAATAAAATTAACTTCACAAAATTGATAATATAGAAATAAAACCAAAAAAATTATGATACAAAACTAATAATCAATGAGACTAAACATTCCGCGGGAGACCTTGGAGAGGAATCAACTCACCATGCCAGAAGCTTATTCAATAGATCACTGGAAACCATGCTAGAAGCTTATACCAAAAGCTTATACCTGAATAAAGACGTTCATATCAGTATATCAACCTTCAGTACTTAACGAGGCTACATAACTCAATTTGATTCAGTCACACATCAACATTCGGTAAAGTAAAGCATAAAATAATCCACCAAGATAAACACATATCTATCATATTCTTCCTATGCTGATTCATAACATTAATGAAATGAATGTAACAATTTTACTCACATAAATCATATGCTACAGAGAAAAAAACGTTTAAAGTCAAATACAACATTAAAATGCCAAAGTGAAACATATCATCAAGCATCAACAAAAATTTCATTTGAGTGGGACTCAAAATATGTTTGCTTTTCCCTCAAAAGTCATCATTTAACTCGTAGCATTCATAACAAATGGGCTAACAACCATGCATTTCACATGATATGACAAAGTTCATACAGTTGAAGGTGCATAGTATGTAAGATATGTAAGATTGGCCAAGTCAATTCACCCTATGCTACATCAGTTCTCAAAGACTAGAAGATAGGTGCAACAGTGAATCAAATAATGCATAACAGATCTAGTAATAGAGTAAATTTACATCCATCAAAATTAAATCACAGAAATTAAACATGCAAACATGTCGAACATCAGGGTTCTCATCATTATAGGCTTCCAACAGGAAAAGAAGATAATACCTCAGGCTAATTTGAACACTAGATTGAACTAATCAGAACACATAAATTTTCAATAAAAAATACAGGCAGTAGGGTAAAATTGATGCAAGATGTTTCGTCAATTGATGCAAGTGTTACTCCCTCTATCCGAACTTAAGTTACACAATTTAACTTTTCACATTTGATTTAAAACGCAAACACAGCAAAAACAGCAAACACAGCAAAAAACAGAGAGAAGAGAACTTTTGATTATGTGCATCAATGATTTTTTCAGAACAAATACCTAGTTAAAGTCAACTTAGTCACTAGTATTTATATATAGAAAGTCAAGTAAACCTGGGAATGAACTTAAAAGTACCAAAACCATATAGGCGCGATTCTACTATCATCTAGAATGACAATATACCTATTCTTTGCATAAATGCCAAACAAAACATAAGCCAATTTGCAGTAACAATTTGAAACCATCTATATAATATAATTCATCAATGGTCACAAAAAATAGTATTAAAATCAGAAGAGAACATACGTTAGGGGACCAAAAGAAGAAAAGGGGCAAAATTCATGGGAAAAACAAAGAAACTCAAAACGGTTTCAAGAAACATCATTTCAACATAGTGATACATCATCTTATAGAATTATGATTAAGGGGAAAATTTGGAGCATCATTTCATACATCAGTTATATCCAAGGCGAGAACCATAAACATTATACATTATAATCAAACTACAAATAAAGAGTAAAAGTGATAAACCTTCGGTACTGACTCTGCAATCAAGCTAGTTTCAAATCCCCCACCTCAATGTTTCTGGTTCAACGTCCCCACATTCATCTTCTTCTTTCCCTGCAATTCAAGCATTTTTTTCTCTATCAGACAAAACATCAAACACTTGGAGAGCAAGCATAAGAAAATCCCAGCACTCCCATTTTAGGATTTTACAGTCGACAACTACGTAACACCACACAACCTTTACACAGGTAAATGAAAATAGCCTAGCATCTCTAACACCCCAAAAATCACAAGAAAAAGAGCAAAATTCAAAAATATAAAACCCTAGGAAAATCACCCCCCAAACCCATATTTTACCCCTAAATCTTAAAGAGGGGGTAAGAGAAACTAAATACATGAAATAAGAGGGCAAAAATGAGACTGGATCGAGGAAAAAATACCAAGTTCTTACCATTTATGGCGAAGCCCTGTTTTACGGGCAGTGGGCACCGCCGAACCTTCGTTGCCAGCAATCGACCGACGACGTTCGTCTCAGACGGGGGGATAACGACGACGGCGAGGAGACCTACAAGCAGTGGCAACGATTGACAGATATATTAGTGAACAGTGGGTATGTGCATCGAAGGAAAAGGGACAAGTCTTTGAGCAGGAAGACAAGATGATGCGAGATCGCCTCCCTCACCGGAGCCGGTGCCGGCGCCATCTCCCCTTTCAGATGATGCGTGGTTGGTGGCTGATCGGCGGAGAAAAACCAGAGGAGGCGGAGGGACGGTGGGTTCGATCGAATGAAATTAGGGAAGGGAGAAGGAAGACTGAGTATATGAAAATAAGACTTTGGGTTTGGGCCAAAATTATAGGTTTCAGCTCATTAAAGTTTTCATTAACTATATCAAATAAAGTTTGACCGTTAATTAGTTAGAGTCAACTTAGTTATTAGCGTTTATATATTGAAAGTCATGTAAGGATTGACCGTTGATTAGACAAAGTCAAACATTTTTATTAGTAAATATTATGATATACTAATTCAAATATAAGTTTGACCGTTAAATTGTTAAAGTCAACTTTGTTATTAGTGTATATATATATTGAAAGTCAAGTAAGAGTTGACCGTCGATTAGTTAAAGTCAACTTTGTTATTTGTATTTGTATGTAGAAAGTCAAGTAGGGGTTGACCGTGGATTAGTTAAAGCCAACTTTGTTATTTGTATTTTTGTGTAGAAAGACAAGTAAGGGTTGACCGTGGATTAGTTAAAGTGAACTTAGTTATTAGTGTTTATATATTGAAAGTCAAGTAAAGTTTGACCGTTGATTAGAGAAAGTCAACCTTGTTATTAGTGTTTATATATTGAAAGTCAAGTAAAGTTTGACCGTTGATTAGACAAAGTCAACCTAGTTATTAGTGTTTATATATTGAAAGTCGAGTAAAGTTTGACCGTTGATTAGTTAAAGTCAGCTTCGTCACTAGTGTTTATATATAGAGAGAGTCAAGTAAAGTTTTACTGTTGATTGGTTAAAGTCAATTTAGTTACTAGTATATATATAGAAAGTCAAGTAAGCTTTGACCGTTGATTAGACAAAGTCAAACATTTTTATTAGTATTCATTATATACTAATTCAAATAAAGTTTGACCATTAATTAGTTAAAGTCAACTTTGTTATTAGTGTTTATTTATTGAAAGTCAAGTAAGGTTTGACCGTTGATTAGACAAAGTCAAACATTTTTATTTGTATTTATTATATACTAATTAAAGTAAGGTTTGACCATTAATTAGTCAAAGTCAACTTAGTTATTAGTGTATATATATTGAAAGTCGAGTAAAGTTTTATCGTTGATTAGTTAAAGTCAGCTTAGTCACTAGTGTTTCTATGCAGAGAGAGAGTCAAGTAAAGTTTGACTGTTGATTAGTTAAAGTCAACTTAGTCAGTGGAATTTATATATAGAAAGTCAAGTAAGTTTTAACCGTTGATTAGACAAAGTCAAACATTTTTATTAGTATTTATTATATACTAATTCAAATAAAGTTTGACCGCTAATTAGTGTTTATATATTGAAAGTCAAGAAAAGTTTTCACGATTGTTTATATATATATTCAAATATGTAGTCAAAAGTTTTCTTAGTTTGACTGAATCTTTGGTCTTGTGCAATTTAATCAGGGACGGAGGGTGTATACTAAATCAATTAAGGGTTGAAAGTTAATTAGTTAATGTAAACAAATTTTATTTTTATTTGTATATATGAGGTCAGTAAAGGTTGATCGTTGATTAATTTAACTTAACTTAGGCATTACTTAAAGTCAACAAAAAAAGTAAACGATTTTGAAAGTTAAAAAAAAAATAGCTTAGAGCGGCTGCACAGATGCTCTCCGCTCATGAAATTTCATCGAAGATTATTTGAAATTTTTGGCAAATTTTTTGAATTCTTTGGGAAATAATGAACTTTAATAAATTTTGTCAAATATTTAGAAGTTTTTGGCGATTTCTTTGGGGGGGGGGATTTTTTTGGCGGGAAAAATTTAAAAATTTTTAGCACCGGTTTAGACCTGTGCTATTTTCTTCCAAAATCGGTGCTATTTTTTCATTTTTAGCACCGGTTTTTAAAATCGGCGCTAATTTTTCCAAAACCGGTGCTATTTTAAAATTTGGCCTATTTCTTTGGCGGGAAAATGAGTATTGAAAAATTTAGCACCAGTTTTTAAAACCCGGTGCTATTTTTTTACAAAAAACCGGTGCTACTTTAAAAATTGTTCACGTTTTCTTTAGCGGGAAATTTTTTTTTGGGATTTCTTTGGCGGGAAAATTTTAAAAGTTTAAAAATTTTTAGCACCGTTTAAACCGGTGCTATTTTAAAATTTTTGGCCTATTTCTTTGGCGGGAAAATGAGCATTGAAAATTTTAGCACCGATTTTTAAAAACTGGTGCAATTTTTTACAAAAAACCGGTGCTACTTAAAAAAAATTTTGGCGACTTCTTTGGCGGAAATTTTTTTTTGGGGATTTCTTTGGCGGAAAAATTTTAAAAAATTTTAGCACCGGTTTGAACCGGTGCTATTTTCTTCCAAAATCGGTGCTATTTTTTCCAAACCGGTGCTATTTTAAAATTTTGGGCTATTTCTTTGGCGGGAAAATGAGTATTGAAAATATTTAGCACCAGTTTTTAAAAAACAATGCTATTTTTTTAAAAAACCGGTGCTATTTTTTTACAAAAAACCGATGCTAAATTATAATTTTTAGCACAACCGGGGATAAATTTTGCAAAAACCGGTGCTATTTTAAATTTTTTAGCACCGGTTTTTAAAACCGGTGCTATATTTTACAAAAACCGGTGCTATTTTGAATTTTTTGGTGGGAAGATAGAATTTTACAAATATTTAGCACCGGTTTTTAAAAACCGGTGCTAATATTTCCAAAACCGGTGCTATTTAAAAATTTTTGGCTATTTCTTTGGTGAGAAAAATGAAATTTTCAAATTTTTAGCACCGATTTTTAAAAATCGGTGCTAATATTTTCCAAAACCGGTGCTATTGTAAAATTCAGCACGGATTTTTAAAAAATCGGTGTTAAATTAACACTGATTTTAAAAATCGGTGTTGAAATTTTAAAAAATGCTATTAGATTTTTAGCACCGATTTTAAAAACCGGTGCTAAAAAACCGGTGCTAGGGGGGGGTCTATGTGGTAGTGACCTGTCAATGGAAATTCCATACTACATTGTGAAGGGAAAGGCACATTGGGCGCTGTAAGTTTTCTCTGTATTTTGCAGCCTGGACATAGTGTTTTTTGAAGCTGCTACATGACTATTTGCTTCTTGTGCTTCTTTGCAGATTGTGCACCAGAAGACTGCATTAGTTTTGTGTCTGGCCTCAGTTAAGAATGAAGAAATAATGGAGTTAAACAAAATTTTGGAAGCTATTAAGGTGAAGAACGCAGTTTATTATACGATGTCATCTTGTGATTGATGTACCATCTGATATCATAATGGATATAAGAATGATCATTCTTCTTCCCTTGTACAAAGGCCAACTTCAATGACAAATTTGAGGAGTACAGAAAGAAGTGGAGCTCTAAATCTCAGGCCAAAACAAAACGGAGAAGGGACTTCTCGCCAAAGAAGCAGCTCAAAGGATGACTTAGGAGAGCAGAAATTTCATTAGTCTTATTGTCTATCCTTGTGGTTATTATGTGTTTTCAGTGAAGTTTGGACTGACATACTGCAATATTAAGAAATGCCTAATCAATCATTGTACATAGATTTGATAATGGGGTGTGATATGTTTGTATCTGCACCTCAATCAATCTTGGTTTGTTTGTTGTGTGATTAAGTGTGTGAAAATTTGAATTTAAGGTACTCCTTTTAACTCATTACAATCCCAACTTCTGCAGAGCGATTGAGGTTTAAAATTCATTACTCATGTTTATTTTCAAAGGCTTTTCTAAGTTGAGAAAGATGTGTTTTGAAGGGAAAAAGTTGATTGATCCATTTGATGAATTGAATTGGAAATCATGAAAGCTGGGGAAAGTAGAAACAGTGCCTCTACTATGATTTGGAAAGGACACTCTTAAAACAACCTTCGGGCTGGGCAGCACACACACACACACACCCACCCACCCCACCCCCCCCCCCCCCTCCCCACCTCCACGTGGCAGCATCCAGTTGGTTCCTTGCACACATTTTGGTAGAAGGTGTATAGAAAAAGGTTTAGCGTGTGACTCAAGTATTTGAAGAAAATGAGGCATCCCTTTTTTCTCTTCACCTTCTGCATCCCTTTGTCAAATCAACTTTTGTATCCCTTGGTCCCTTCACCTTTTCGCATGCCTTTCTCTCACCACCCTTTTTGGCATCCATTTATCTCCTCATCCAATTGTTGCCAACCTAGGTTTCCAAGAAATTATTGCAATCGAAGATAAGCGTAGAAAGCCATTGGCTGAGATGATTCAACCTTCCTCGTAAACCTAATCAACAGGGGATGTGAAAGGTCGTAAACCCTAAAGACTTTACTCTATAAATCAATTGAGATTACCACTCATTTTATTACTTTCAAAGATGGGTAATTTATTGTTTGCAGGATGAGAGGAAGGGTTAAGAATAACAATGGTGACCAAAGGCATCCGCCGGGATTTTTTTTTGCTAAACTTGCCCACTGCTGGAGAATGTCCAGTTGCTTTCCAACTTGGAAGCGTGTTAGTGAAAGAAGTTCTGTGACTGGAAGGTGGAGGCATAAGAACGAGATGGCTTTGCCATTTGAAAAGTTTCCAAGCATCAATGAAGAAAGGAGTTTGCAAGAAGGAATCAGGTATAGACTTTCTTATGCATCGGCGTCATGCAATGAGGAAGAGGATTCGGATCCCGACAAGTGCCAGGATTGGGTGGTCGATGAGGAGGTTATGGGGCAGAACTGGACTGAGGAAAGAAGATGCCTGAATTCGAGGGTCGAAGAAGAGGTGATGGGACAAACCTGGTGTGATTAAGAGATTAGGAAATGATCTCTGGTTTGGTACTGATATGTCCTCTTTTCAATTTAGGTAATTTGTTCCAATTTATGATTTGTGGCTGCTCATCTTTTGTGTCTCGCTCATTTTGCTGTCCTTCTTTTGTTGAACTAAGCAGATTGATATGATGTTGTTCTCCACTTTTGGTTGTGATGTTTTGTTGATCATGAAATTTTAATTAAACATTGGATGTTCTTGTAGTTGGGATTATCGACTAAATGAACATGTTTTTTCCTTAGAAAGGAATATGTGAAATCCTCTAACCCAATAAATTTGTCAAGATTTTGATATACTAGGAAATAGATAAAGAATGATCCATCAGTAACTTAAATGTCTTTGGGGCTTAATTTTTGACATTGTTTGGCCTCTTCTATGTGAACATAGATTCTTAGTCTTGTCATTGGTTGTAATATTTGATTCGATTGATGAGCCATGGTGGTTGATGGGGTGACATTCATCATTTGCGTATAAACCCAGCGTGGAAGCATTGGTGAAATTCATGTTTCATTGAAAGAACATAGTTTAGACATATGAATGTTTTAGCAGCGATCTAAAAGCATTGGGTTATTAGTTCACTCTATTGCTCTATTTTAATTTTATTCAACCGGGTGTGTACTTTAGTTTTTGCAATAATTGTGAATGTAGACGAAGCTTTTAAGTATGAATTTGAATGGAAATGTTGCAAGGAAGTGATATTTCTCAATTTATTAAGCCTCATCGAAGTAGTTGTTCCAATAATTTTGTAGCCGAAAGACTTCTTTCCCACGAATACAGTTTGTACTTTGCACCATCTGGCTAATTCTTGGTTGTTCCATAATAGTAGAGAAACACAATTGCTAGTATACATGGCAAAGTTGTTTAGCATGAACTCGCCCAAAGAAGCTCATCGTTATTATATGGAAAAATTATAATGGTATTGAAAGTGTTGATAATTTGATATCAATGTAATTGAAAGCGCTTCTTAATCGATAGACATATAGTGAAAGAAGCTTGGTTGTATTTGATAGGGTCCAAATTCTAAACAAGAAGTCCAAACGAATTGTAAGTTCCTTTCCTACAGCATTTTCATGCAGTTGGATGTTCTGAACACAACAAAAATATGCATGTTTTTGTAGCACTCTTCTAAGGTTCGAATTATTAAAATTCAAATATATATTATTCTTAGTCAAGGGTAAGCGGTGGCCGATAGAGTAGCAAATATTATGGTGTTCTTGGCATGAGTCCTACCTCAATAGTATCATGTAATTAGTTACACTACAACGTTGATGTTTTTATCACTGTTAAGAGATTTTGAATATTTGATTAAATTGTTTTGAATTTTTTCCATTAGTTGAATAATTACTGTTTAGGGTTTTTAATGTTGGGTTGTTTTCTTTTCCCAGTATAGTAATGTAATATTAGGCATGGTGAAACATAAAATTTCCAATATTGGGCCCCTAAATTCGCTGGAGATAATGAAATTGAAAATAAGAAATAGCCAGATGTTTAGACACTGAATTTTGGCAGAAGACAATTGTACTGAACACCCATTGTAGAAGCTCTTTGTCGAAGAGTGGACGATGTGTATAATCTCCTTTATTTAATCATGTTTTCTACTTAAATTATCTAGAACATATTTTTTGAGTAACATGTCCGCCCAGGAACATATTAGGATACATTGTATAATTAATTAGAACATTTTAATTCCAGGTGGAACATGTTAGTTCCTGTCCCTCACACATAGCTCCATTGCGTAGCTTCGGTTGAATGACATCCGTAATAGATTGAAAACTAGTTGCAAACTACATAGTGAAAGTATGATGCATTCCAAATTATACATAAGCATGCTATGGAGCGTCGGCATGGGCATAGCTTTCCCCAACTGTACATTGTTTGTTACATTCAAAATGTTGGCGGAATGTTTGCTACAAATTTTTCATATAAATACATGGAAGAACCATTGACAAAATGATCGGAGTGCTTTTTCCCTTATTGCTGGTAGATTGAATACTGAGACTTCTAGGATGCAAAGTTGACTGGTGGTGGATTCTATGCCTTCCTCAAGATGATGCATGATGTGCCCATGAGGACAGATATGTGTCGAAGGTTGGATGCGCAGTTTGCGATACGGAAAGCAAAGCTCACCCTATTCCTGAGGCGTGCATTATGCTGAAATTGAAATGCAGTTAGTTGATGTGGTTAGTTAAGTGTGAGTATGATGCATTGAAATCCAAACTCAAACTACAAATGAGTGCCTCGTCAATTATCATTTTTTGTAAACTGCTGGTACAACCCGTGGTATACTAGTGTGGTGTAACCCTTTTGTAGCTGAAGTCAAGAAACGGATTGCAGCGGCTGTCCTCAAGGCGGAGAAGGAGGCTCCTGCCATAGGATCCTTGTGAATTTATACTTTCAATAAATTAGCTTGGAATCTAAAACAACCACCATTATTTTGAATGCATGTGTAAGTACGGCCTGAATATGAGATCAGTGGCTTAACAAACAAGAGACTAGTGGCCAATGATGAACAACCCAACCATGGACGAGAATTGGTTTTTACAGAAGAGGGAGGCATGATCCATAAACTTCCACACAATAGACTTAACTATAGGAAGGAAAAACAATTAGTATACGATGTGATAGACATGCTCAACAACTCTATCAAAACAGAGGCACTTTAGATTTCGACGCGGCTGACCACTTAAGTTATACCTTTCAAATATACAATAACTTGATTTCCACTCTAACCATACCTAATATCTCCAATTATCAGTAATTAGAGTATCACACCAGTTAATGTGGATTCTAGATGACTATAATTTTATAGAATAATAACAATTACCTATCTAACTGAATGAGACAAATAACGGTGCTAGTAAGTATGACATCAGTTATTGCTTGATAAGTTATAATTAATATGGTAACTTACTATAACTCTAGCAGTCGTCTCCCAATCTTCCTGGCCGTTGTGCTTGCAGTTGTCGATGAAGTTCAATATTAATGCGTTGAAGTCAACAACTTGGAGGATGCATTGATTCTTTATTTTTTTAAGGCACAAATATTTGTTTGTAGTAGAGGAAGTTTTCAGAGCAGCTAGTCATGCAAGAGATTTTGACATGAGTAGTTTGGAAAAATAAAACGATACAAGAGTACCAAGTGGGATTGCTAGATATCAATTTTTTAGAGACGCAACCATTTCCTCCAGTGTATCAATAAGTTCTCAGTTGTCAACAGACAAGTCTCCTGCAATGTGGCAATATTTGTTATAGAAATTGAAACTTTCTTGCAAACAAATTTGGAGAAACGTATTGATTGTAAATATAAACATGTTATCATAAGGGTGATATTTCTGAAAGCGGTATTAGTTGTAATCCACTTTTTACCGAGTTGAACGCGTTTAGAGCGGCGAAGGGTATGTGACGTCTCATCCACTTGTAGTTAAGCACTCGGGACCAAACTGAAATGACCATAGGGGATAGGACATATTCCGGCTCGAAGTCTAGCATATGAGATCTTCTTAGCTCAGGTAGTCCTTTATTTTCATTGAATAACGCTTCCCTGCATAAATAATGTACATTATATATTGTCATTATGTTTTTGAATACTTGTGTAGTATGAGAATGGTAACAAATATTGATGGTAGAATTTACCTCCGGAAGTAGGTAACTTCACCTCCTAGACTGTAGTCCACAACTTCCAATTCTTCCATCGGTGGGGGGTTCATGAACTCCGACAAAGTGATGCACAAACCGCTGTAGAAAAGACCACTTGGATCAGTGATACCTCTGTGGAACCTTCTGCGTTTATGTGGATGCTATTCATAGCAACATGGAGATCGGGAATTTGTGCAAGTGTAGCCGAGTGAGCTATTGTGATGTCCCTCCCTCCAACAAAATCCAGAAGAAGAGGACTAGTCAAACCTTGTGAGTTTTTTCAAATTGAACATAGCTTCTGAGGTATCCCAGGTTGTTTTATAAATTCGCCGATGCAGTCATTCGCAAAGCGTGGTTCGGTAATATTCATGCAACTTGGTGAACCCGCCTTAGAATTCACCAACCCAAAAATATATGTCCTCTTCTGAACGTGGTACGCCATGACCACATGAAGGTCGCAGGTGAGAATGGCAACCCTGCGTTCATTAGCCTGCAAAACAGACATAGTGTTCATCTAAATAAAAACCTGATAAGATGGACCCGTTGTAGGAACATACACCTTTTTTAAAGAATGTTTTTCCAAATTTACGTAGACAGACATATAATAAATCCTTTGGTGCTAATATAAGATCACCCGAATCTTCACAATATACTAACACTTGCTCTTATAATTTATCCACCACTTTACGTACTACAAAAGAATCACAACTAATATAGAGTTCCAATCCTAATTAAATGAATTCTATTGAAATTATTATTCCTCTAATATTTCCAATAAAGTAACACTTGCTCGTATAACATATCCATCGCTTTATGTACTATAAATGAACCACAACTAATAAAGAGTGTCAGTTCTTATTAAGAAGATTCTTTTCAACTTATTATTCCTCTAATGTTTCAAATAAACTAGCAATTGCTCCTATATTCTATCCACGGCTTTTTTTACTATAAAAGAACAACAACTAATGTAGAGTGCAAGACCGAATTAAATAGGTTCTATTCAACGTATTATTCCTCTAATATTTCAAATAAACTAACACTTGCTTTTACAATCTATCCACCGCTTTACATACTACAAAAGAACCACAACTAATATAGAGTATTAGTCCTAATTAAATAGATTTTTAGCTTACTATTCCTCTAATATTCCCAATAAACTCACAATTGCTCTTATAATCTGTCCACTGCTTTCCGTACTACAATAGAACCAAAACTAGTAACATACTGATACCAGCAAATTTGTTCCAATTTACCTAACTTTATCGTGTACTGAATCAAACCCCATGTCAAACCCTAAGTTAAACTTTAATAACCAAAACTCATTGGACATCATTACAACGATGTAGTTAAGGCGTATGAATCCGCTGAGATCGATAAAAGCAAAGATATTTTCATTTGCGAAATTAAAAATGTTAATGAGAATGGGAATGATAGCAGAGTACTCACATTGGGGAACAGCTCAGCCAATCGTCATTCGTCGTGGTATGGTGACGTGGTCGGAAAAGATATAACTTTTCTGCATTGCCAGTTAGAGCGTCAGCGACTAACCCGGCCACTGACCCTAGGCATTAGTGGAATTTCTGAACCGGCGTTGAAATGAAAGTGAGAACCACCTAAAATTTTGGGCGGCCATGATGGACAAGATATAGCATGCGTTTGACTTCCATCTGCAACAGAATTTCCACGTTCCATCCTAGGGTTGATGATCAAATTTATCAAAGTTGCATCGTTGTCCCTCGTGGCATACGACCGTGGGTCCGGCGAGCCCGCTTCATCGACATTCATGATCTCTAAGTCCGACCTCCGTAGTTATTTAATTATATTGCATGCGTAGAGCCGGTGAGAAGTTGGTGGTTCTGAGGTGACTGATGTGTTTCTATCTTCTAGGGACAAAGTTTGTTTCAAAGTGGGGGTTGTTCAAATTGGTGAGTGGATGCTTGGAATGTACTACACCAGAGTTATGTTAATTTTACAACATAACCAATTTAAATCTATTAACTTATTTCTTTTCTCAAATACAATAATACTATTACTTACTGAACTTATCCATTGTGTGGTTTGTTTGGCACACTGCCACTTTAATTATTTTATTTTATCTAATTTTGTTGCACATTATGATTCACTTGTCATCTCTAATATTTTATTAACATCCTTTGTACTTGTAAATTGATAATTCAGTTAACAAACAATTATCTAATACATAAGCTTCCTTCCTTGGTGTATTTTTTAGTGTAATAAAATTGCCCTAAAGCTTCAACTTATTTAGAAAATATTTACATTGTGTGACTAACTGCATATATCTCTTTATAACCAACCAGACTTTACGTGTAATATTTCAAAATAACTACCTAGAGACATGGAATGCCTTTATAGAAAATACTAGATTTATGATATTGTACCGTATCAAAAACCTTCTTAATCATTTGTTATGACCATAAATTGTTCTCTTATAGATACTGAGACCAGAGGTCCTTAATATATCGAAATAATATTTCCATCTAAATGATGGCAACAATGTATCATAATTTCGTGAAGTTATTGGATACCAATGTCTGAAAATAACATTCCTATATTTGTAATTTCTTTGATGGATAACTGAACTCTATATTTAATATTAAAATCACCTCAATACCTATTAACTTAATATATGCCAAGTTAGTATTTTGAGATATTTTGTGCAAACTTCCTCATTATTTCTTCTTAATCGTAATTCAACCCATCAGCCCCTAATGTAACAAACAAATGGAAAATATTTAAAATCTTGAGCTTCTTGGAGAAGCTTTGTTTTGAGATAGATTTTCCTTAAAAATCCAACATCGCCACTTGCCTCTCTGATTATCCGACTGACGCTGATGGACATGTCGGTCTGCAGTTCAACCACCCAGCCCCCACGCCATCAAGAATCCACTCAAGCTGCGCACCGATGCGATCTCTAACTCCTACTTTTTCATCTCCTTCCCTTCAAATTGGTGCTACAAACTAAACCCAGATTCAATGAAAAAAATCATTCCCGAGAAGCTTTAATCTTTTCCAGTTTAATAAAATCATGTATCTTTATTAATTTTGGTCAGAGACGAGGGTTTACTGATGGGTGAATGTCGATTATGGTCGGTAGTGTGAGGTGGGGGCACTGGACTAGTGGAACCCTAGACCGTACGTGGAAGTGGGGTTGGGTATAGTAAAGAATCATTAGATTCTCCGGAAGAGAGTGGTGGATAGTCATATCCATAGCCACGTGACTATCCCATCTAGGCGGACGTTGAGCCCGAAGCAATAAGCATCATTAGGGATTTTGAATGGCCCAAATGAACCAACGAGTATGACTTAAATCTAGGTTTAAAGTAAGTGGATAATATAATATGTGACCGTGGGAGTATAACTTATGGCAATATATTTGATGTTGAATTTAATCGAGGGGGTGCTACGTGTCATTTGTACTATTACACCAATGCGACAGATTAAATAGATTAAAAATGGCCATCAGTGCAAAATACGATGAGCTCACGTCGTTATATTGGTCGAAATGATAAAAATCTAATTTACGCATGTCTAATATTAATTATAGATTATATTTTATGATAATTAAATGAGGACTATGTAATACTCCATCCGTCCCAACTATTATTTCACTTGTCACTATTCAAACAGTCAAATTTGTCACTTAATTAAATTTAATTTCAAATAATGCATAAAATAATATATTATCATACTCCCTCTGTCCCACCTATTTTTGCAGAGAGAGAAAGAGAAAGTATTTTTAAAAGTGTATTATTATATGTTTTCTAGGTAGGGTTCCCTAAATTTATTTTCCTTTTCTTTTCAATGTGATCTATGAAGAGTGCATCAAATAAGTTGAGTCAGCCCAACAAAAATATGAATAAAAAGTGGCTAAAAGTGAAAATAAAGTGAAGAATGCAAAAACAGGTGAGACATCCCAAAGAGGAAAAAATACGAAAATAGTTGGAATGAAGAGAGTATGTGATATCAGGAGAACCGTGGTCATTCTGAAAATGTGAAAATTGAGGAAAATAGATTGGACGGAGTACTTATGTTTCAAGTGTGCCTAAAAAAATATCTTTAGGTTCTTTGTATCCTATTACCAATATAATATAATTTGACTTATACCTTATCCTTATTTCAATTGTTAATATAATTTGGGCACAACCATGACCAACAATCACTAATTTAGCAGAAAATTTTGTATGTTAAGGAAATAAGTATGTTGGGGTGATGGTCCAATCATATTTTAACAGTGTCAATGAAGTGTGAAGTTATAGGTAGTTTTTACTTTCTAATTTTTTTAATCTTTTATTTTCTTAACTTATTTAACACTTGTCCAAATATGATTGGACCATCACCCCAACATGCTTATTTCCCTAACATACAATTTTTTTTTGCTAATTTAGTAGTTTATGTGTTTACCTTAATATTTAATATTTAAAACTTTCCAAAACACATTAGAAAGGAAGGTCAAATTAAATTACATTCCATACTTTACTAACAAAATGATGGAACTTTATCCTAACCCAAAAATGGCGGGAATTCATGTTGTCTATAAGTGAAACGAGTTTGTGTTAACCTAGAACTCCCACCACCAACGTTTTGCAGGTATAAGTGGGTATATCAGTTAACCTAGATCTCGATCCCGTACCATGAAAATATACAATACCAGATCCACCCATGATCTCTACAGCCTTGACATCTATTGCATTGGAAAGCTTCATAAGACCAGTTGTTCACTGTCCAAGAAGCCATGCCATGGATGTGTTGGGGGAGACAGTCCAACAAGAATGTCCTGAAAACATTTGGTGAAAACAGTAACAAACACTTTCAAGGTGAAAAAGGTGAGAAGAAGCAGTGGCATCAAGAAAAACTCTCCTAGGAGGGTTCATTTGTCAATCCCAAATACCCGATCAAGTCTCTTACGTTAAAGTTGCATCCCCTACTGATGTGGAAATGGTTCCTGCTGCCGACCTCCCGTTGTTTGTATCGGCAATGCCTCCTCCTCCTCTACCTCAAGCTCATGTTCATATGCATGCTCCTTCTCACGTTTAGGGCGACCACGTTTGTGACCTCAACCAGTTTTGTGTGCTGATAAGGGAACTGCTTGCAAGGTTCAAAGAGCCTTAGCTGGCCGCCTTCATGGTTGGCATAAAGTCACTGGTACCAACAACAATGAAGATTTACGAGGAGGAGTTGCACACAATCTAGGTTGCCAATGGTTAGTTTGACCGCATCCTTGGTGCAACTGCCGGAAACTTGCTCATTGCAACTGTTTCTCTAGACGTTACTATTGTCCGACGTGATGATTTCAAAAACTTGACATGGATCCCGCACTTCCCATCCATAACAAGAGAGCTACCACTCATCCAGATAGTCGATTGAATGATCGAAGTGTGTTTTTGGCAACCCGGTGTTACAACTTTCTTTTGTGAACTTCAACCTACTAACCGTGGTTGCACGGGTATCAACCTACGTATTATTTTGATGTCCGTCGTTAGTTTGTATTAACATCTAATGTTGTATGTGAATTAGGGTGTTGGTATAGAAGTCTCGTTTGCGTCGACAAGCATCCGTTATCTCCATTCATCAAAGTTGTTTTTTGATGAGCCCAGACAGTAATCCCTATGTTGTGTACTGCGTATTAAGAAATGGATATTTCATTCTGTATGTTTGTTGGTCTGATACTCCATTCCTGCATTTGATCAATGAATTATTTGGCACCGAGTGGTAAACAATAAAAACCAAATTAAAATTATATTGACAAACCAAATTAAGAAAAAATTGCATCCATAAAACTAAGGAAATAATATTCATTACCATTGCAGACACTGATCATCAAATAAATGGAAGCTGAATTACGTACTAGTTCAAGTAGCTAATAAAGACTTGGCAAAAACACTACCATACAACAAGATTATATTTCCATACTCCAACATTTTACTAAAAGAAATTCGACAGGAACACAAGAGGACACCACATAGGGCATCCACACAGCCCTGCTTTGAAAGATTGGTTAAAGCTTTGTGGGGTCAAGTCGTGAGCAGAACTGGACCCTAATAACCCTTGCTCACTAAAATGTCACAAGTTGTTTGCACGTTGAGTACTCTCAAAATACGGACCCTACCTAACGTAGTCTGGAAATTGAAAAAACACTGCCTTGCCCAAGCTGCAGAAGTCGACTCGAACAAAGTGATCTGTGTGAAGCCCCATTTTCGTTTCTTGGAATCCCACCATCCCACACTTTCTCTTCCACAACACAAATCCATTCAAAAATGAGAGACCAAAAATGAATTAAAAATTACCATTGACAAAATAGGAGTTGTAGAAGGACTTTGAGTAAGCTTAAGATAAATTTACTTGTTAAAAATATGTAGAAGAAAGTTGAAGGAAGGAGAACAAATTACTAAACTGTAACAAATAAAAGAAGCATAGTTCAACTTCTTAGAATTACTGGATGCACAAACAAACGGACAAAGGCCAAAGTTCGACTACTTAAAATTAAATGATGCACAAAGAACTGATACTTAAGACATGTGCTTCAAGCAATGGTCGGTTTTGCTGCGGTGGGATGGTCTGTTTTGCCTAGGATGACTTTGAACAGGATTTCAACCGGGTTGGCATTCAGGAGCTCAAAGAAAACAGCATCCCCTATCTAGAGTTCATTCTCTGCGACAAATGCCTGCCAGCCCTTAGGTTTGATCGCCTTATACTCTCGATCGCCAAATTAAGACATATACCAAGTCTTGCCATAGCATCTTATTTTAACTTGGAACATCCAGAGATGGAAAATGCAGCTGCATGGTCGTTGGAATCTGCTGGCAAAGAATACATGAAGCCATCAACCCATGTGGCACAATTAAAAATATACTTTAATAGAGTTACGAACACTACAGGAACTGTAACAAAGAAATTAGCAATAAACAAAGATAGAGATTTACCAATGGTTGAAATTTGCCAACATGTTTCTTCGAGAGTATCACAGAGAAGTTGGGATTGTCAGGGGAGAAAGTGTAGTCATCAATATTAGTTGTTACCGATGGGGCAGTGCTGCTCCCTCCCTGCTTCTCCATCAACCTGCTAGATGACACGTCGAAAAATTATGGTACCCAAAACATGTTCTACACATAATATTAAAGGATTTTTCTAGAATCGGTAGATTACCTTGTTGAAGTGGCTTTCCATGTCAAACAGCACAACCAAAATGTGAGAGGATGAAAAGTGAATTCAATGTCAAGACATTAAGTTGAGGTCATAATAAACCATTTTTTCTAGACATTTACATTTCTTTACATTTAAGCATGAACTTAACCTCATTGTTTCCAAAGACTAAATTAATCAGATACTAATGACTAGGGGTGGGCATCGGTTCAGTTTGTTCGGTTTTCAGTCTATTCGGTTCGGGTTATTCGGTTTTTTTCCTAAAAATTCAAAAACCGAATCTGATCCAAATAATTCAAATAACCGAAGTCATCCGAACCGAATTCACAATTCGGTTTCGGTTTAAAACCGAATTTAACCAAATAAACCGAATTAATTCCAATCTTTATCAAATCAAATTCAATTCAAATAATTTTTTTTGCCCACATCAATAGTGGGCAAAAATAATTTTCCACTTCAAGACCAAATAATTTGGCACTTAAGGCCCAATTAGAAATTGCTTCAAATTGCTAATGTTTTGCTTTGAAAAAATGAAGGAGTGATGTGGGAGTATTTATAGCTGATGGATATGCCAAGTCTCCACCATCTTTTCGATGTGGGACTAAATATTCAAAGCTTTGCTTGGCTGCTTGCTGCATTTGGCCTTAGAATGCATTTCCAATTTTCCAACTTTTCCAAGTTTCAAAGCCTCTTCATTCATGGATTCATTTCCAATTTTCCAACTTTTCCTTTAATTATTATTACATTTTTTGGGTTGAATTTATTATGAGTCTGTCTCTTGAAATACGGTCTTTCCATAAGTCATGGAAATGTTATGGTTTAAAATGCAAATTAGAAGAAATGAAGATGATTTTTTTGGGTTGAATGAATCGGGTTATAAAATTTATAACTACTACACGTTGCATAATAAAATTTTAATATTGCAACTAAGACCTTTTACTTTGTATTATTATAATTAAACCATGTCTTTCCATAAGCCTATGAAATAATGAAAATACAGTATTTTCCAAGATTTTGCCATTTATTATTACATTATTTAATTTGAGGAGTATTTTGTGACTGAAGATTATTTAATACCGTTTGATCTCAAATCCTTTTTATTATTATTACCCTGTTAATTTGACTTATGTTTTTACCATTTCCATACATGATGAATGTGTTTATAATATATTTTATGATTTCTTTCTCTTCTATTTATATAAGTAATTTAAATATATTTAGAGGGTGAAACAAAAATTCCACTATTAAATTAACACAATGTCTTGTTTTAGACTGACAAATCATTATACGAGGTTATTTTATAACTGATATAACTAATAAGTTGATTTAATATTTTTTTTATTTATTGCAACAAATTTCTCATAACTTTTAAAATGTACAGTAATGTATAAATAATTATAATTTGACCATAATAGTTATTGAAACGAGATTTTTCATGATTAGTCTAACATTTAGATGGTCTAATAGGAGATTTTCTCCTAAATTAACTATGATATTTATATATTACGGTTTTTAAGTTTTTTTAAGTTTAAAATTACATATTTTAGTAGATGTATTCATCAAAATTATTAGGAATTGTATTTTTTTAAAACTAAGAGTTAATGTATTAAAATGTATTATATTTAGTTCAAATATAAAATCTAAATTATCATTAATTTTATCTCTTACATCTTATGTTTATGTAAAAATGATATTTTATACATTCTAGATCGTGTATTATGCGAAATTATTTTTCTACTATTATCATCCCGCCCCTCCTTAAAATCAATTCTGGTTCTGCCACTGTCTGCGGTTAAATAAAGGTTGTACCAGGCTAGTTGCTTTAGGTTATATACGAGTAGATTTAAACGTTGGTTTTGACTTTGAACTGACATATTTTCTTCTTCTGTTTTAGTGAATATGGGAAGTGGAGACTGGAGATTACGAATCAGATTGAAATAGGCTCATTTTCATGCTACCGGAAGCATAACCATTACACAACGATCCACGTCCTCACTTGTTTATGCTTCTCGGTTGGCTAATCACTGTTTTCATCTCTTCACCAAGTAATCTCTTATGAGTCCATTGTAGTTTGTTAATTTTTTAGAGCAGAGGAAAATGTCCATTGTTTGAGGAATGCTTTAGTCTAGTGAAAGATTACTGTTGAGGAATTAATTATTCGTGCACCTTATCACTGTGATTAATAAGATCACTGTAGTGTAGATATGGATATTTATTGATTACAGTTCATACTTTCCGTTTACGTTCATTCCAATAAGATTTTATAAGAATATTTACATATATATACTTGTTTTTAAATTTATAAGAAATTTAAACGAACTAATTTATTAAACTTTTTTTATAATGAATATGTATTGTAAAACACTTGAATATCAGTCTATTGTCTATTTGATCCATTTCACATTTTCATGGTAAAATGTTTGGGGTAATTTTTTTTAAAATTTATAGATTAGTCCTCCCACTTATATTTACTTATAAATTTAGTTTTGTATTTTTAAATTTTATTTATTATTATATATATTTAATTTATTTATTTATTTATTTACAATTCGGTATTCGGGTCGGTTTTCGGTTTGAGTTTCAATATCCAAAACCAAACCAAAAATCATATTCAAAATTCGGTTTATTCAATTCGGTTATCCAAAAACCTTATTTTAAATTCGGTTTGGATTATTCGGATTCGGATAATTCGATTTTTTGTTCGGTTTTCAGTTTTTGGTTTTTTTGCCCACCCCTACTAATGACTATTAATAAACAGAAAATGATTGGATTCAGAAATCTTCCATCCATACTGTACAAACAATTAGGGAAACTTCTGCATGGGACAATAACAAATATATAGTGGATTTTCTCCTAGATTACTAGTTTAGCGAGGATTGAAGAGAGTGCAGATGGATCCAGAGGAGAACACATGGAGAATGGGTCCGGATGGTACCAATCCAACCGCCCAACGGAAGCGGCTTCCAGAAAGAACCAATGGGGCGGCTCTACAAGTACAAATGGGAGATATTTGTCAACACACCTATTTATGGAATAGGGTTTGGAAGAGCCAACTCATATTGAACGACGTTGTTTCAAAGGGATTACAAAGCCCACCCATTATTGGAAAATAGTGGGAAAATATATATTGTGGGATTTGAAATTAAAATAAGAGACACTACACAGTTATGGTACAATATCATCTATCATCTTAACGGAGGGCAGGCTTGTGCTTTATCAAATGGACCAAAAAGGCGGAATGTTAGTACAAAATATTAATCAATAAATTTAGAGAAAAAATTTATCATGGTCAAACACATGTTTTGTAGATCGTGAAAAAGATTCTGTGCAAATTCCCCTATGATAGGGGGAGCAGTACAATTAGTTAATAAAGAATTGAGGTTTTTGTAATACATATAAAGGTGGACTGTTGGGTTGTTAAACTATTTGATAAAGTAAGGACTGGGCATTTATCTATAGAATGGAAAGTAACATTGACAGCTGATAATTGCAAAAATATAATTTTCATTCGTAGTTTTATAAATACAAAAGCCGACCAGGGTTGACCGTTGAATAGATAACCCTGGACCATAGTTACAGGTGGTCATATGTAGAAAGTCAATGGCAGGTTGATCCTCTGCTTGGTTAAATACATTTATTGGTTACTAGCGTCTATTAGTAGAAAGTAAAGTAAGATATCACTGTTGCTCATTACAGTTCAAACTATTGTACTAATTGGAATAAGGTTGACCTCGACTAGTTGAAATTATATTAGGAATTAGAGTTCATAAATGGGAAGGTCGACCAGGGGTCGACCGTTGAACAGTTAACCCTGAACCATACTTATTAGTGATTTCATATACAAAGTTAAGTAGGTGTTAACCAATGATTAGTAAAACTCAACTTAGTTACTACAGTTTATACATGAGAGATCAAGTAGGTGTTGTACCGTTGAATATTTAGAGAGTAAAGTAGGGTTCAACATTTGTTCAGTTGAGGTCAATCATAAGTTACAGACGGTCATATATAAAAGTCAATGGCAGGTTGATCCTCTGCTTGGTTGAATATATTCATTGGTTACTAGCGTCTATCAATAGAAAGTAAGGTAAGAGCTCATTGTTGCTCACTACCGTTCAAACTATTGTACTAATTGGAATAAGGTTAACCTCGACTGGTTGAAATTATATTAGTAATTAGCGTTCATAAATGGGAGGGTCGACCAGAGGTCGACCGTTGAACAGTCAACCATGAACCATACTTATTAGTGATTTCATATACAGAGTTAAGTAGGTGTTGACCGATGATTAGCAAAAGTCAACTTAGTCACTACCGTTTATACATGAGAAGTCAAGTAGGTGTTGTACCCTTGAATATCCGGAGAGTCAAGTAGAGTTCAACCTTTGTTAAGTTAAGGTCAATCATAAGTTACAGGTGGTCATATATAGAACGTCAATGGCAGGTTGATCCTCTGCTTGGTTAAATACAATCATTGGTTACTAGTGTCTATCAGTAGAAAGTAAAGTAAGAGCTCGTTGTTGCTCACTACAGTTCATAATATTGTACTAATTGGAATAAGGTTGACATCGACTAGTTGAAATTATATTCGTAATTAGTGTTTATATATGGGAATGTCGACCATGGGTCGACCGTTGAACAGTTAACCCTGAACCATACTTATTAGTGATTTCATATACATAGTTAAGTAGGTGTTTATTGATGATTAGCAAAAGTCTTGACCGTTATTTATTTACATAGTCAAACACGTTTCGACCCGACCCGACAATAACCCGACAAAGCCCAACATCTAACATTTAACACATTATCAGCCCCTCCTGTTTTAACTTAAATCGTTTCCAAACTGACACGAACCTGACACAATTACTCGAATTGACACCACTAGTAGTGAGTAGTACTCTCCAATTTCAAGATACACACTGTGGCTTATAGCAGTTGCCTTGATAACAAGTTTGATCTTTTATATTTTACATTAATAATAACCAAAACTAGTGTAAAGTGGATATTTTGGAAATATATGTCGGAACAAATCTAACAAGGTTTTGTACAATAATATTTAAACTTATACAGTAATTCAATTTTTTGGTTAATGATTGAATCTTTTAGTAAATTAAGATTTTTGAAATATAATAATATTTTAGTGGAGAAAATATTAAAGTATGACGATATAATACTTAAATGTATTCTGAGGTAAAAAATAAAATAATTTAACTGATATATTGTGAATAAATTTGAAATTATATAACCATTCAAGGAAGTAAATCTCAATCGTCAAATAATTTTGATTCCTCGAATCCCCTCCGTCAAATTACCAATATATATACTGTCCAACCTTTGGTGTTGGCCTCACTCCACCACAAACCCTAACCATCCGCCTTCACCCATTCCCCCACTCACTATACGCCGCTTCAGGCCACCGCCTCTACCGGGAATTCTGTCCAGGAGAAAATCAATTGGTAGATTCCGACCATTGTCCTTCGGATACAACTCTTAGCCGGCTTGTGGGATGCTCAAGCGGCCGTCCGTTTTCAGAATGTGCAATTGGAGAAAACTTAAACCCATGAGGAACTGCTCCAGTAAGATCTCAGATCCAAATTGATAGTTCTAGCAATTTCTCCCAACATGATCGAACATAACTGCATGGTTTCGGATTAAGGCTAGTTTTTGTTCGTCATTATTTTCTCCCAATTTCAGGGATGATATTTCCAGCACCCATTTGTTCAACACCTCGTCACTGTTGCATTTTGTAAAGGTACCAAGACCAAGGTCAAAGTTACTATTACCAGGCAACAAGATTCAATGGACTATGCTATAGAACATTAATGTGTGCTACCATTTTGCATTGTTCAAGTATATAACTTGTTGCGGGTCTCAGAGATCCACACACTACTAATGTCCTTGACAATTCTCTGTGTTAATTCAAGAAAAAATTGTCCAGCTATGGTGATCTCATTAAGAATTAAGGTAAAAATATCTATCTCATGTGATGTTAAACCGTCTTACAGTTGTGTACTGGCACAAAAAGAATGTCCGTAGTAAGGATGGTGACAGATTAGTGATAGTAAAAAGTGTTGTGTTAATTCGTTAATTACAATTTTATTAAAATAGGTATTCTCTCCAAGTGGATTAGCTAAACACGGTAATTTCCTATTAATGAAAACTATCAAGTTCATATCAACAGCTAGATTTGCTAAAAATATGGTCTTGGAAATCATTCCATCGGTTTTTTGAGTTTCATCACTTTTCGTATGGTTTGTATCATAAGCAATGTATGAAATTAACCTATTAACCAAGAATGACTTGTAAGTGGAGTCCGCCATTGAGAAAAATGGCTACACAATTGTTAACCATTAATGTTCACCATTCCACAACTGCTGATGGCTGATGGCTGATGGCTGATGGGAACTTAAATAATATGTCATGCAAAACTGCAGACTGGGCCTAAAGTAGTGGAGGAAATAATAGCCAAATAATGGATGGGAGGATACAATCTCTAATTCTGCGAGATCTACACAAACATCCCCGGCCTATTGGGCCATCAAAAATATTGTCCACCTACGAGTTATTTTAATCTACCAAAAAATGGTTTAATCTACCAAACAGTAATATCACCTGTTGTGCGGAATGGAAAAAGAACAGAAAATATGAACGAAAATAACAAGACACAAGATTTACGTGGTTTGCCAATTTGGCTACATCTAAGGGAGACAGATTCACTATATTAGAATTAATGTTTACAGAGAGAAGATAGACACTTTATATGCTGTCTCCACTAAACCCTAACAAACTGGGCCAAAACACAATTCGGCCCAAATCAACAGCAGTCCAATAAAGAGACAAGCTATACCGTCGGACCGGGGGCGGCTCCGCCCCCCGGACCCCCAGGCCAGGGTGCGCTCCGCCCCCCTGGACCCCCCGACTCGCTGACTGGGCAGCGAGTTTCCCGTTTAACCGGGGGCGTCTGCCGCCCCCCGGACCCCCAGGCCAGGGTCGCAGAAGCGGCTATTACAGTATTCAAGGCATACCAACAAATCTCCACCTTGACTTGAATCCTCAAAGTAGAAAAACTCCAGATGCACCATTACAGTGCCAGATGAGTAGACTTCACCCTCCACTCCTGGGACTGCCCATAGAGCACCTAATCAGCTCTGATGTTCAGCAAGTCCAAACAATGTTGAAACTTGCTATGTAGAACAGATTTGGTGAACATATCAGCGGGGTTATCATCAGTTCCCACTTTCTTCACCCTGATTCTCCTCTCACTCCTCAGGAAATGATATCTGACATCAATATGCTTGGTCCTCTCATGATGGACCTGATCCTTGGCTAGGCAGATTGCACTCAAGCTGTCACAGTAAACAGTAGCCTGATCATGATGTAGACCAAGATCACTAACTAGCCCTTTCAGCCATATTCCCTCTTTTGCAGCCTCTGTCAGAGCCATGTACTCTGCTTCCGTAGTAGACAACGTCACTGTAGGTTGCAAAGTCGCCTTCCAGCTAACCACAGAACCTCCCAAAGTGAATACATAACCAGTCATCGATCTCCTCGTGTCAACATCACCAGCATAATCAGAACCAGAGTAGCCTGTAACTAAGCACTCGGTATCACCTCCATAAATGAGACCCACATCAAACGTACCTCTAAGATACCTGAAGATCTTCTTCACTGCTTGCCAATGTTCCTTTCCCGGTTGCCCCATGAACCTGCTCACAACACTGACTGCCTGTGCTAAATCTGGCCTCGTGCAAACCATAGCATACATCAAGCTCCCCACCGCGCTGGCATAAGGAACCCGAGATATATACTCCTTCTCCTCGTCTGACTGAGGAGCAAACATGGTGGTGAGATGAATATTTGCAGCACTAGGAGTGTCTATAGGCTTGGCTGTAGACATGCCAAACCTAGCTAACACTTTCTGAATGTAGCCTTTCTGTGACAAGAAAAGCTTCCGCTGACTTCGATCCCTAAGAATCTCCATTCCTAGTATCTTCCGAGCTGCACCCAGATCCTTCATCTCAAACTCATCACTAAGAAGTCTTTTCAACTTCTGAACCTCGTGCTTACTCTTTGCGGCTACCAACATGTCATCTACATAAAGCACCAGATAGATGAATGACCCATCCCTCAACCTGCTGTAGTAGACACAACAGTCATAAGCACACCTCGTGTATCCCAACTGAAGCATGTAACTGTCAAACTTCTTGTACCACTGCCTCGGAGACTGCTTAAGCCCATATAAGGACTTCTTCAACTTGCAAACATATTTTTCCTTGCCAGGAACTTGGAAACCATCTGGCTGAGTCATGTATATCTCTTCCTCCAACTCTCCATGTAGAAAAGCAGTCTTCACATCAAGTTGTTCAAGCTCCAAACACCCTGATGGAAGTGTGTCTGACCACTGGTGAGAAAATCTCATTGTAATCTACTCCCTCTCTCTGACTGAAACCTCTAGCAACAACTCTAGCCTTGTACTTGACTCCCTCTGTAGGTGATATCCCTTCCTTTTTCTTGAAAACCCATTTGCAAGTGATAACCTTTCTCCCTTGAGGCTGTTGAACCAAATCCCATGTCTGATTCTTCTGGAGGGACTCCATCTCATCTCCCATTGCTACAAACCATTTGTCAGCATCAGTACCTGAAACAGCTTCTCTGTAGGTGGATGGCTCATGAGTATCCACCTCCTCAGCAACCTGTAGTGCATAACCTACCATATCCTCAAACCCATATCTCTTGGGCGCCCCAACTCCAACCCTCCTGGGTCGGTCCCGAGCTAAACTGCGGACTGTAGCTCCTCATGGTTGAGGATCTGGTGGTGGAGATTCCGGTATCTCAGATTCTGTCTGTGGCTCTTGATCCACCTCAAATTTTTCCAATCTATTTTCACCTTGAGTGACATCAAGCTCCACCTGTTTATCAACTCTACTAGTTTCTGGCACAACTGTGGGCTTCACCATAGATCTAAGCAAAGAATTTTCATCAAAGACAACGTCCCTGCTCAGAATAACCCTCTTCTCAGATGGAGACCATATCCTGAAGCCTTTAACTCCATCTCCATAACCCACAAAGACACCCTTCTTGGCTCGGGGCTCTAACTTACCATCACTAACATGATAATAAGATGTACAACCAAAAACTTTTAACTTGGAGTAATCAACAACTTTACCTGACCACAACTCCATAGGTATTTTGCACTCTATGCCCGTGTGAGGCCCGCGATTGATCAAGTAACAAGCTGTACTCACCGCCTCTGCCCAGAATCTCCTTTCCAAACCAGCATTAGAGAGCATGCACCTCGCTCTCGCCAACAATGTCTGATTCATCCGCTCAGCTACGCCATTCTTCTGTGGCGTATTCCTGACTGTATGATGACGAGCAATCCCTTCATCCCTACAAAACTGATCAAACTCAGACGAGCAGAATTCCAGCCCATTATCAGTTCGAAGCCTCTTGATCTTCTTCCCGGTCTGATTCTCCACCAAAGCTTTCCACTCCTTGAACTTCGAGAAAGCTTCACTCTTATGTTTCATCATGATAACCCAAGTCATCCTTGAGTAATCATTAATCAGAGAAACAAAGTACCTGTGACCTCCCAGTGACTCAACTCGGGAAGGTCCCCAACAATCAGAATGGATGTAATCCAATGTGCCCTTTGTTCTATGAATCGCCTTAGGAAACTTGCTGCGGTGATGCTTCCCAAAAACGCAATGCTCACAGAAGTCCAAGCTCTTGACCTTGTGGCCACCAAGAAGATCATATTTCGACAGAATCTGCATCCCTCTTTCACCCATGTGACCAAGCCTCATATGCCATAACTTAGTCATATCATCCTGGTGAACCTCCGAAGATGCAACATTAACAGAATCCATAACCGTGGAACCTTGTAGAAAATACAAAGTACCATGCAGAACACCTTTCAGAGCCAGCCTAAAACCTTTGCAGACACACAGAACTCCATCACTCCCTGAGTAGACGAAACCCTTTCTATCCAACGTAGGAAGAGAAATCAGATTCTTTGTCATCGATGGAACATGCCTGACATCGTTCAAAGTACAGAAACTACCATCATGCGTCCTGATCTTGATTGAACCAATCCCAACTACCTTGCACGTAACACCATTTGCCGTAGTAATGATGCCCTCAGCTTGCTCATAAGTTGAGAAATAATCTCTCCTTGGGCATATATGGAAAGATGCCCCAGAATCAAGAAACCACGCATTAGGATGATTATTTTGCCAAGTAGCAGCTAGAGCAAAATCATCTTCAGAACTGAAATCCCCTTCAGCCACAGCAGCAGTACCAGATGTACTCCCAGATTTACTAGCCTTCTTCGGACACTCCTTTTTCCAATGCCCCTTCTCCTTACAGTAGTTACAAACATCATTGGCCTTGGGACCCTTTGAAGATGACTTCTTGCCCTTCTTCTTACTGCCGGTTCCCTTGCCCTTTGTGTTTCTGTCACTAGCAAACAAGCCAGAGGCCTGACTTTCTGTACCAGTACCGTTTGCCTTATGTCGCAACTCTCTACTATGGAGAGAGGATCTAACTTCCTCCAGAGACACGGAATCTTTACCAACAATAAATGACTGAACAAAATTCTCATACGAAAGCGGTAAAGACACTAGCAAAATCAAAACAGCATCTTCATCTTCAATTTTCACATCCATATTTCGCAATTCTAACAACAAAGTATTCAATTGCTCTAGATGGTCTCTGAGTTGCGTACCTTCCTGCATTCGGAGACCGAAGAGGCATTGTTTCAGAAGCAGCTTGTCGGTTAGAGATTTCGTCATATACAAACTCTCCAACTTCAGCCACAGTTGTACAGCAGTCTCCTGATCTGAAACCTCAGTGATGATTTCGTCCGCGAGACACAGCATAATCGTCGAGTGTGCCTTTTCTTCCAGACCCACCACATCACCAGAACTGCTCGCGAAATCCTTCATCAGCGGAGTCCACAAACCTTGCTGTTTCAGCAAAGCTCGCATCTTGATCTACCATAAACTGAAACTGTTTCTCCCAGTAAACTTGTCGATCTTCACGTTCAACCCAGACATCTTTCTCCCCGATCAGCCCCGATTTGATGAGCCCAAAATCTGATACACCCACTACGGATCTCACCGGAAAAAGAAACCGCTCTGATACTAGTTTGTTGTGCGGAATGGAGAAAGAACAGAAAATATGAACGAAAATAACAAGACACAAGATTTACGTGGTTCACCAATTTGGCTACATCCACGGGAGACAGATTCACTATATTAGAATTAATGTTTATAGAGAGAAGAGAGACACTTTATATGCTGTCTCCACTAAACCCTAACAAACTGGGCCAAAACACAATTCGGCCCAATTCAACAGCAGTCCAATAAAGAGACAAGCTATACCGTCGGACCAGGGGCGACTCCGCCCCCCGGACCCCCAGGCCAGGGTGCACTCCGCCCCCCTGGACCCCCCGACTCGCTGATCGGGCAGCGAGTTCCCCGTTTAACCGGGGGCGTCTGCCGCCCCCCGGACCCCCAGGCCAGGGTCACAGAAACGACTATTACAGTATTCAAGGCATACCAACATCACCCATCAAATGGCAATTTCCAGTTCGCATATCTTCGACTGAACATGGCAAATTGATTGCGTTATTCATCGAGCAAAAATTGGATCCATCAATTCTTCCATTCCATTCACTGGTACAACAATTCCATTCACCTACTGGCGATGAAGATAACAATAGGGAAATGTTTCTTTGAATCGAATGCCCGCCGCCGACCAACATGCCTACGGTAAACACCAACACCACGCTCCCAATCACCAAAATAAGGTTGCAAGTTACAATAAATTCATAGGACATTTAGAATCCTACGTAGTTCTAAAGGCAATGCGTGCAGACTACTACAAAATACATATTGACAAATATATGCACATACCAGCGGAGCTACGTTGCTAGTAATGGGATTTGAACCATGAGTAGGTCTTCCAGCGCTCCGACCTCTCCGACCACCACCACCACGACCTCCGGAATTACGGTCAAACATGGATATCTTCCTTTTTAATTGCCCCCTCCTCTGACCCCTCCTCTCAATTGGATCATTCACTACATCTGGATCAGGCTGTTCCCAAATATCCCGTACAACATCTTGGTTTTCTTCAACAGCAGCCATCTTCTGAGTCTTATATACTCTCCCAATCCCGGACACAAAATCCTTTCTCAACCCTTCAACGGTCTCTGCCTTCGCCTCGAAGTTAGACTTCAAATTCCGTAGTAGCACTATTCCTTCCTTATACAATGTTTTTTCGTTCATCAACATAAAACAAATGTCATAACATACACTATGCATAGCCTGGTATCTATCAAATCCAGCTGAAGTTTTACCAAACAAGGTCGACAAGGGGTATTTCTACTTCAAGTATTTATGAGGGATATCTTTGCACCATCTTTTTGGCGGGCGTCGTTTACCTCACACAAATTAAACCTGCAATACTCCAATAATAATGAAACTAGTACAGGGTAAGCAGGGTCGATCCACAGGGAACAATTTGATTCTATTGATTGACCTAAGATTTAATTGGTTTAGCAACCACGCCTAAACTTGAGATTTGTTTAACTAAAAACTACTAAACAAAAGAGACTAAAAACACAAAGACATAAACACACATAAACTCATAAATACTGAAAGCACTAAAATAAAGTGAAAGGAATCTAGATAATGAAGAAGGAAGTTGGCTTAGATTAACTCGTTGATTCTTCAGTTGATCCTCGGCTACAAATTAGTTATCCCCGCAAATCAATTAGTTATATAAGAGCAAGTATTTGCTGAACTCCTAAAATCCTCTCTTATTACCCACTAGCAAGCAAGTATTTGCTAAACTTACTAGATTGTTAAATTAATACAAAGAGGACCTAATTTAGGTAGTCATCCAAGTATTTGCTAAAGACAGCTACCTACCCGGTTGATTATTTTCCTGCTATTACAGTCTGTATCAGTTATCTGTTTTTCACAAGAAAGTGCTACTTTAATTAGCTCTAGCTTAGCATGAATTGAGGTGATCAAACTCAACCCACAAAGCCTAAGTTTATACCATAATCAACAAGGGACTTGCAAGAACACTTTTAAGCATATCAACCCTCACAACTTTATGAATCAACCTTGAATCAATCCAAACCAACTAAGAAATTAGCTACTCATATTATGAACAAAGAAGACAAGATAAAGAAATGATTTCATTAACTAAGAAAAGTAAGGAATTTACCAAGAAGAAAAGACAAGAAAAAAATCAAACCTACTTAAGAGTCCCAAAACTAGGGCTCTCGGCCAAGCTTCCAAGAAGAAGAAGAATCCGAAAATATCTACACAAGTTGTTCCCAAAAATTCCTCTTCATCACTTTGGCTCTTGGTATTTATATAGAGCTCAAAATGAGTAAAATAATATAAAACCTACCAACCAAAATATCTTACTAATCCATCTTGGACTAGGAAGAGTATTTATTACAAACTAACTAGTGGGCTTAAGCATATGAATTTAGCCCAACTTCTTGCTTCCATTTTGCTTGCTAACTTCTTCTCTTCAATCTTGCACCTTTGCAATTCAATCTTGATGCTAAATTATGCTTCTTCCGTCCTCTGTTTCTTCTCCATGTTAACTGCATAATTTGGCCATAAAAACTCCATTATACACTTCAAACATCAACACTTTAATTAAATTTCCCAATGAAAGAACAACATATAATTATCCTATCAAATCCTCACACTTGAGTCATACTTGTCCTCAAGTATGTTAATAAAGCATGTTGTTCAGTCACAATTCCCCAATCTCCTAATACACTCTAAAAGCAAACCGAAACATACTTTAAAACAGAAAAAACAGAAAACAAACAAAAAACAAACCCAAACAGAAAACAGAAAACAGAAAAGAGAAAAGATTTTATACAAAACCTTGGTCAAATATTCAGCACTTCAAATTTCCTTTCATTGGCTCATCAACAAAGTTCACTATGCATGATATCAAGTCTCCTTTCATAAACAGAATTGGTATCATCCCCCTTTAAACTATCAAATCAATCCCCCCTACATCAGTCAAACTTGTTTTCAACCCGATCAAAATAGACAAGATGAACTTCCTCACGGTTGTCACTCAATCCACTCAAAAGTAAGGGTTATTTCACTCAAATATATACCGTGGCAGCATTAATCAAAACATGAAGATCAAAAAGGACTTTTATTTAGGTTGTAATGGGGTTAAGGGTGTATGAACATGGTAAGATCCTACGGGCTCTAAGTTCATTCAAAACATCTTATGCATACTCCATCACATATTTACCATCCATCTCAACTAGGCAATTCCCATATCACATCTGAGTGCTCTGTTTTTCTCTTTCTTTTTTTTTTTTTCTCTTGAACAGCACTGTTTTCACATATTTTTTTTTTCAACAGCACTGTTTTTTGTTTTTTTTTTTTTCTTTAACAGCACTGTTTTCACATATTTTTTTTTTCAACAGCACTGTTTTTTTGTTTTTTTTTTTTTTCTTTAACAGCACTGTTTTCACAATTAATCCCAGGGAAACACAACATAATTACAGAACAACAATTCAGATCAATACCCCTACTTGTGGAATGCCTTATATGCAATATTACACCATGGATGAATTCAATACATAAGCCTTCAAGAGTATGCACAATAGGGTCAAGAAAAGGATATCAACAAGGCTCGGACTATACAAACTTTAGGGTTAAAGCAAAGAAAAAGTTAGGCTCAAAGGGGTTCACTAAGGGATATAAAGGATGGCTATATATACGATGTGGGGTTAATCCTAATTTGCCTTTTATCACCTCATCATGCATTAACCTAGCTGCCACAACTCTCAAAAACAAGTTGGATGTAGAGAGTGCTCTACTTTAGGCTCAATCCTTACTATCTGCTAGGCTTTGTTCAAACTCATCTAATTTATCACAAGTTCATTCAAGTTCAACTGATTGCAGGGGTTAATCATCTCAAATTCTCAAGGGGATATCAAGCAATAATATTTACTACTCAAATTCTCTCAACATGCACAGTTATTCCATTTCAAAGCCAATTCCAGTACTCCTATCATGCTGAATATTTTTGACCAAAAAGGGAACAAAAGAAATGCACAAAACACAAACACTACAACACACAAAACACACAAATAATAAAAGACACCTAAACATTCCAATAATAACATACACCTAGACCATTAACCCACTCTCCTCACACTTAAAGCTTGCTTGCCCTCAAGCAAGTTTAGTGGAACAGAGAAGAGCCAACAGATAACTAACAATAAAACAAAACAAAACAAACAAAAACAAACAAATAATAACGAAAATAACAGAGAGGGGAATTAGGGAACTCAAGATTGAGGTGGATGCGGCTGTGAATTCCGGGCAAACCAAGTGCTGCACAAGGCACTTAAGGTAGCTTGAATATACCCATTTTGAGCAGCTACAGCATCCAGTTTCATGTGCAAAGATTGCACATCTGCTCGAAGGGAATGCACTTCATCAAGAAAAGTGCTAGTGCCTGCAGTGGAAGAAGATAAGCTCGGGTTTGGAGGGCCCGGCTGAGGAAACTTAACAACATTGTCAGCATCATAAATCAAATTGCTCCTTCTCATGTATTCTAAATCAAACACTTGGGAATGAGTTAATTTTTCAAACGAAGCAGGAACAGTCAACTGCACATTCTTATCAAGCAAAACACCAACAAGCACACATAAAGTCATGTGGCGACCAGAATCATGTGCTATACTGTTCAGTGTATCAGCTAACAAATACCCAGGGTTTAACTTATGCTTACAATGCATGCACCAGAGAATAAACAAGGTAGGTTGGCTCACTTTAGTAAAAGTGGTGGAACGACCAAACACATTGCGAAGAATAAACATACAGCATAATCGCAAAACAGGGTCAGCCAACCAATGCAGATTTGACTTAGCAGAATCATAGAGATCAGGACAATTAGGGGCTAACAGTTTCCATGCAGTCACAGGATTAAAACCAGGAAAATCCACATAATTGCCAATAAAACCGGATTGATATGAATCAGAATTTAAATCAGCAGAAGAAATCAAGCCTAGGGCTAAATTCCATTCATTAAGGCTCATAGACACGTTCTGCAATCCTAATCGAAATGAAATGCAAGACTCAGACACATTTAAAGCAGCCTGTTTATTCAACCAGAAACTAACCACAAATTCCTCACACAATTTCACATACAAGTTTACAGAATGCAAAGACAACAATGCTTTCCAACCTATGGAATCAAAATACTCCATAAACCTGTCATAAACCCCTAAAGAAGTAAGGGAAGATACCTGCAATTGTAAACCCGAAGAACAGCGTTTCTTGGTCCGTTTAAGAGCTCGAGCTTGCACCTCAGGGTCCTCGAATTGAAGCAGTGCTTCCCCTGATTCCACAATAATCTCAGGTGGAATTGGAAGAGCGCCGGTGGTCTGAACAGGGGTGGCTTCTGTGGAAGGTGGTAGTGCGGCCTTCCTTGAGGTCTTTGCCCGTTTCGGCTGAGGCGGTGGCGCGGCGGAAGAGCTACCAGCAACATCCCCTTCTTCTCCCCTGCTGCGTTTCGCACTAGCTCGACCCTTGGACTTCCGCGACGCCTTCTCTGTAGCGGCGGGCTTGCTCCCCGTCTGAGAAGGATTCTTCCCCGCGGCGATGAGTACAGGAGGTTGTAGTATTTTTCGCTTGGATCTTCTTTCTGCAACCTTCTTGAGCACTCTTGGTGTCATCCCGATGGGCTCTTCTTGACAAACAGGCTTCGCCGGTAAATTCCTTAGCGTGGCGGTGGAATGGCGGTGGTTGATTGAAGGATTTGGTACGGTTTTGCGAATGGAAGGAGAAACTGGTTTTGCGATTTGAAGGGGAAGAAGAAGGGTTTAACCCTATCAATTCTGAAAATTGCAATTTAGCCCTTCAGCCTCTTCACTTCGTCAATGAAACCCCAGAAAATTAACCCCAAAGTAATTCCTTATCAAGCACATCCCTGCACAATAAAATGGAAAGCATCAAAAATTAGCATTAATTATATTTCACATAAAATAAAACCAAACAGAAGTTTAACTTCATAAAAGTAAATTACCAAAAACTAAAATTCTAATAAAAGAAAGAACATGAAATTAAAAATTGGGTTGCCTCCCAATAAGCGCCTTCGTTTACAGTCTGTGGCTAGACTTTGTCAATCGGTCAAGTATCAAAGGTATGGCATAGTGAAATTTCTTCCACTACTGCCACGTGAGATGCATCGTAAAATGGCTTGAGACGATGACCGTTAACCAGAAAAGACTTCTCTGTATCCATGCTTCTGATTTCAACAGCTCCATTTGCCCAAACAGAGACCACCTCAAAGGGGCCAGCCCATTTTGATTTGAGTTTCCCGGGCATTAACCGAAGCCTTGACTGAAAGAGTAGTACTTTCTGGCCAACCTTGAACTCCTTGGACCTCAGATTCTTATCATGCCACATTTTGGTTCTGTCCTTATACCACATAGCTTGATCAAAAGCTTCCAAACGGAGTTCCTCCAACTCTTGAAGTTGGTACTTCCGTTCCTCCTCACACTTGAGAGGTTGCATATTCATCTCCTTCACAGCCCAATAAGCCTTATGCTCAATCTCCACTGGCAAATGGCACATTTTCCCAAAAACAAGCCTATAAGGGGACATTCCAATAGGAGTTTTGAAAGCGGTTCGATAAGCCCAAAGAGCATCATCTAATCTTTTGCTCCAATCCTTCCGAGATGGGTTCACCGTCCTTTCTAGCACTTGCTTTATTTCTCTATTTGATATCTCCGCTTGGCCATTAGACTGAGGATGATAAGTAGTAGCCAATCTATGATGTACTCCATACTTTTTTAGAAGGGCTTCAATGGTGCGGTTTTTAAAATGAGTTCCTTGGTCACTAATAATTGCTCGCGGCACTCCAAACCTACTGAAAATATGTGATTTCAAGAATCTTGAAACAACTTGAGAATCATCAGTGTGGGTGGCTTTTGCTTCCACCCATTTTGAGACATAATCAACCGCAAGTAATATGTAAAGATTACCATAGGAACTAGGGAAAGGTCCCATGAAATCCATACCCCACACATCAAATATCTCACACACAATAATGGGAGTTTGAGGCATTTCATCACGTTTCGAAATATTTCCTGTCATTTGGCACCTAGCACAACTCTTACAAAACATGTAAGCATCTCTATGAATAGTTAGCCAATAAAATCCACTATCAAGAACCTTTCGAGCTGTACGTTTAGGGCCAAAATGACCTCCACAAGCAAAAGAGTGACAATGCAAAAGAATTTTACTTTGTTCTTCTTCGGGAACGCATCGCCTAATGATTTGGTCCGAACCGATTTTCCAAAGATATGGCTCATCCCAAATATAATACTTACACTCACTCTTGAGCTTCACTCTTTGGGCATTGCTGAAGGTTTCTGGAATTTCCCCAGTGGTGATGAAATTAACAATATCTGCAAACCATGGATCATGAGCAGATTTCCCATGCAATGCTGCTGTAAGAGGGCTCGGTTTGGCCAATTCGAGGCCTGTGGCAGCATATAAATGTTCTTCGGGAAAAAATTCTTGAATGGGGATTGCATCCTCAGGTTTTACCAACCGACTCAGGTGGTCAGCAACATGATTTTCAGCACCCTTCTTGTCTCTTATCTCCCAATCAAATTCTTGTAACAACAAAATCCACCTAATCAACCTCGGCTTGGATTCCTTCTTTGTAAACAAATACTTCAACGCCGAATGATCGGTGTAGACAATAATCTTTGATCCCAGTAAATAAGACCTGAATTTATCAAGAGCAAACACCACTGCCAACAGCTCCTTTTCAGTAGTGGTGTAATTGCATTGAGCCGGATTCAAAGTCTTAGAAGCATAATAAATCACATGGCTTTTCTTCCCTAGCTTTTGTCCCAAAACAGCCCCTACCGCATAATCACTTGCATCACACATCAATTCAAAGGGCATGTCCCAATTTGGTGGTTGCATTATCGGGGCAAAATCCTTGATGAACCTTCTATAAAATCCAGCATGCCCCAAGAATCCACGAATCTCCCGGACATTGGTAGGATAAGGTAGTTGTTCTATGGTCTCCACCTTAGCCTTGTCAACTTGAATTCCTTTTTCGGAAATTACATGCCCCAAAACTATGCCTTCATCCACCATGAAATGACATTTTTCATAGTTCAAGACTAGATTTCTTTTCACACATCGAATCAATACTTGCTCCAAGTTACTCAAGCACATCTCAAAAGAATTCCCATACACTGAAAAATCATCCATGAATACCTCAATGCTTGATTCAATCAAATCCGAGAAAATACTCATCATGCATCTTTGAAAAGTGCCCGGAGCATTACACAATCCAAATGGCATTCTCCTATAAGCATAGGTGCCAAAAGGACATGTAAAAGTAGTTTTTTCCTGATCCTCGGGGTTCACACATATCTGGAAATATCCACTATATCCATCCAAGAAACAAAAGAATTTATTCCCCGCTAATCTCTCCAACATTTGATCGATGAAAGGAAGTGGAAAATGATCTTTCCGAGTTGCCGCATTAAGCTTCCTATAATCGATACACATCCTCCATCCGGTGACTAGCCGAGTCGGAACCAACTCATTCTTTTCATTCTGCACCACCTGAATACCGGACTTCTTGGGTACCACATGGACCGGACTAACCCAATTGCTATCCGAAATAGGGTAAATAATTCCCAAGGATAAAAGTTTAAGGATTTCCTTGAGAACTACCTCCCTCATGTTAGGATTGAGCTTCCTTTGAGGATCTCGAACAGGTTTTGCATCCCGCTCCAATAAAATATGATGTGTGCAAATGTCAGGGCTAATTCCCGTGATATCCGCCAAAGTCCAACCAATTGCTTTCTTGTACTTCGTCAACAAGGCAATCAATTTTTCTTCTTGAGACTCCTCCAACTTGGTACTCACAATAACTGGCAAGGTTTCAGATTCCCCAAGGTACACATATTTCAGGTTTGGTGGCAGTGCCTTAAGCTCCAAAACTGGTGGTGAAATTTCAGAAGGCAATGGTCTGTCGGCAAGGCTCTGTTTGGGCAAATCGAGAGTGGTTCCAGTGCTCAAAACTTCTTTTTGAGAATATAAAGAACACAGCAGCTCACAAATCTCCTTATCACTCTTTCCTTTCAACATCAGCTCTGTAGCACCTGTAGATGATGGAATCTCCATTCTTTCCTGCAAGAACTCAGCCTCAAGAAAATCTTGGACTAAAGGGTCAATTACATCGATGGCATATATATTTTCAGCATCAAGTGGTTTTTTCATCGCATCTTCAATGCTGAAAATATATTTGTCACCATAGTAATCAAGACAAATTGTTCCATCTCCCACATTAATAACAGTATTTGCCGTCCTTAAGAAAGGCCGACCTAACAAAACTCCAGAATTATTCTCACCATTATCATGATTCATTTTCACCACATAAAAATCAGCGGGATACACAAATTCATTGACCTTGACAAGAACATTTTCTAAAAGACCTTCGGGGTATACACAAGATCGGTCCGCTAATTGAATCACAACCCTAGTATCTACCAATTCAGCTCCAATCAATTTCTTATAAACAGATAAGGGCATAACATTAATTGAAGCTCCCAAATCACACATAGCAGACTCAATTTTTACCTCTCCTATATGACATGGTAAAGAAAACATACCCGGGTCCTTACATTTTTGAGGTAATTCTCTTTTTAGCACTGCTGAAACCGACTCACTCATTATCACCTTGCTTGAGTTCTGTGGTTTCCTTGCCACAAAATCCTTCAAAAACTTGCTCACTGGTGGTAGTCTCATTGCCTGCAACAAAGGAATGTTAATATCCATTTTTCCAAAAATAGACAAGAAATCAATGGTTTCTTCTTTTTTCTTTGCTAATCTACGAGGAAAGGGAGGAAGAATTTTCACTGGAGGATCATTCAGAACCTTCCTCGGAGTTTCCTCCTTGGTTAATTCAAAATTACCCCCTACCAGATTTTCAGCTTCTGTCTCCAGCCTCTGTTTGGGCAAATCAGGGTTTGCTCCAGATTGCTGAGGATGATCCTTATTGGTCTCGCTTGCAAATTTTTTTGGTGGTGACTCAACTTCTTTTCCACTTCTGAGAATGATCTGTTTTGCTGTCTCCCTCGGATTCATTTGTACTTGAGAAGGAAGTCCAGGTTGTTGCATTCGAAGCTCATTCAAAGAATTTGTCAATTGAGAAATTTGACGGGTATGCTCGTCCAATGTAGCCTCGGCTTTCTTAGAACTCTCTTTCTGATCTTGAAGCATATTCATCATCAAATCTAGCTTCTCATCCATTGACTTCACTTGAGGAGGTGGCTGATTTTGAGGATAAGCTTGAGGAATTCTTTGATTCGGTAGAACATAGGCTTGTTGAGGTGGGTTTCCTTGATCTCTCCATCTGAAATTTGGATGATCTCTCCAACCAGGATTGTAAGTAGCTGAATAAGGATCTCTCCTAGGCTGCCTCTCATTCCAATTCCCCATAGTATTCGCTTGAACAAGTGGCTCTTCCAATGCAAAATTACATTGCAAAGTGGTATGGCTATATGTTCCACACGTATCACATGGACGATCATAAGGGCTAGAAGACGAGCTTGTATTTGGAGTAGCAACTTTATCAACCACTTTTGAAAGAATTTTCTCCAATTTATCCATCCTTTCATTGAATTTATCCTCACCCGAAGAGCTTGTATCCACCACTTTCTTTAAAATCCTCACATCACCTCTGTCATATTCCTTCTTGGAATCAATCAATTTCTTGACAATTTCCCTAGCTTCATTCACTCGAAGATGGGAAAATCCCCCATTGCTTGCTGAATTCATAAGGTCTTTGTTCACCGAAGTCAGCCCTTGGTAGAAATATTGCAACAATTGTCCCTCCGAAAAGCGATGATTAGGGCAACTATCCACCAACCTTCGAAACCTAAGCCAAAATGCACTTAATGGCTCATCAAACTCTTGATGGATACTAGAAATCTCTCTCTTCAACGTTTCAGTCCTTGTGGAGGGAAAATAATACTCCAGAAATTGCTTCTTGAGACCATTCCATGTAGTAATGGAATTTGGTGGTAAGCTAGAAAGCCATTGGTTTGCTGCCCCTGTCAAACTAAATGGAAATGCAACTAGCTTGAATTGCTCCTCCGTGACATTCTCAGGCCTCTTTTGCACCTTGCAAATTTTTATGAACTCATTCAGAAAATTATATGGATCTTCGGTGCTCCTTCCATGGAATTTCGGAAGAACATTCAAAAGGCCTAACTTAATCTCAATGGGACTCCCTGTTGGTGCCACTTGGATGGGAGTAGGGGGGTCTTCTTCACTGTGACCAGTAAGTTCCCACATATAGGGATTGTCAGCATTAAGATTAGGATTCGCCATTAGAGAAGGATCGGTTTTAACTTCAGTTTCTGCCTCTGGAAGGGTCTCGATTTGGGCAAACTGAGGTTCCCCTGCAGCCTTCAACTTTTCCAACTTAGCTTCCTTCCGATTCTTCTTGGCTGTCTTTTCTATTTCAGAATCAAACTCCAATACCTGCTTATCAGACCTGGTCATATACTGAAAAACTAACACACATATCAGTAGAACAAACAACAGAAATCAACAACCGTCCCCGGCAACGGCGCCAATTTGGCGGGCGTCGTTTACCTCACACAAATTAAACCTGCAATACTCCAATAATAATGAAACTAGTACAGGGTAAGCAGGGTCGATCCACAGGGAACAATTTGATTCTATTGATTGACCTAAGATTTAATTGGTTTAGCAACCACGCCTAAACTTGAGATTTGTTTAACTAAAAACTACTAAACAAAAGAGACTAAAAACACAAAGACATAAACACACATAAACTCATAAATACTGAAAGCACTAAAATAAAGTGAAAGGAATCTAGATAATGAAGAAGGAAGTTGGCTTAGATTAACTCGTTGATTCTTCAGTTGATCCTCGGCTACAAATTAGTTATCCCCGCAAATCAATTAGTTATATAAGAGCAAGTATTTGCTGAACTCCTAAAATCCTCTCTTATTACCCACTAGCAAGCAAGTATTTGCTAAACTTACTAGATTGTTAAATTAATACAAATAGGACCTAATTTAGGTAGTCATCCAAGTATTTGCTAAAGACAGCTACCTACCCGGTTGATTATTTTCCTGCTATTACAGTCTGTATCAGTTATCTGTTTTTCACAAGAAAGTGCTACTTTAATTAGCTCTAGCTTAGCATGAATTGAGGTGATCAAACTCAACCCACAAAGCCTAAGTTTATACCATAATCAACAAGGGACTTGCAAGAACACTTTTAAGCATATCAACCCTCACAACTTTATGAATCAACCTTGAATCAATCCAAACCAACTAAGAAATTAGCTACTCATATTATGAACAAAGAAGACAAGATAAAGAAATGATTTCATTAACTAAGAAAAGTAAGGAATTTACCAAGAAGAAAAGACAAGAAAAAAATCAAACCTACTTAAGAGTCCCAAAACTAGGGCTCTCGGCCAAGCTTCCAAGAAGAAGAAGAATCCGAAAATATCTACACAAGTTGTTCCCAAAAATTCCTCTTCATCACTTTGGCTCTTGGTATTTATATAGAGCTCAAAATGAGTAAAATAATATAAAACCTACCAACCAAAATATCTTACTAATCCATCTTGGACTAGGAAGAGTATTTATTACAAACTAACTAGTGGGCTTAAGCATATGAATTTAGCCCAACTTCTTGCTTCCATTTTGCTTGCTAACTTCTTCTCTTCAATCTTGCACCTTTGCAATTCAATCTTGATGCTAAATTATGCTTCTTCCGTCCTCTGTTTCTTCTCCATGTTAACTGCATAATTTGGCCATAAAAACTCCATTATACACTTCAAACATCAACACTTTAATTAAATTTCCCAATGAAAGAACAACATATAATTATCCTATCACTTTTCAATACAAATTTCTCAGCGACATCAATCACATCCTCCTCCAAGAACACATGCAGTGCCTGGGCACATAGTATACCACGAAACTCGAAATTCTTACACACACATTGTATGTTCATCAAGTTGTTTAGGGTGACTGTAAAATTCTGCTTCCTCGACCATCCCAGATGAAATTTCTTGACTACAACAGCGTACTCTACCACACCAGCCTCATCCATCACTTTCGATGCAGTGTTCTGAGCCATCATAGTCAACTGCTCGTGGAACTCTATGAATTTAGCCCTAGTGGATAGTTTCTCAAACACAGGCTCAAATGGATGGTTGCTCGTCTCACGAGAATGTAGATTCACACCTTTGAATGTCGCATCTTTCTCTTCCTTTATCCTCTTGCAAACCGTCTGCCCATACCTATCCACAAACCTGGTCAAATTAGTGTTGATATTCACAAAACCCTTGAAGAAATTATTCACCCCCTCACTGAGTTGTGTCGATGACATACCCACCCAGAAATCCCCCCTGAAATATATTGGGACCTATTTCTCCCTCTTCGTAAACATTTCCACCATCCACTAATTAGACTAAACATTGTACTTCTGTGCCACACCCGACCAACTCTCCTCAAACTCTTCAACAGTAAATGAATCATGCAAGGAAGCTAACATCTCGCGATAGAATTATTTCCATTCCGGCACGTGCACAGATTATGAGATGCATTGCGCATAATATGCCATAGACACCACCGGTGCTCCATTCGTGGAAAGGCTATATCAACAGCCATGCCTAACAACACAATAACAAACTAGTGACATATAAGCATATTATTTCAAAATGCTTGATCAATTGTTGATAACTTTCAAATACTAGGCTGCATATACAATATTCATATCAAAGTGGAAGTTATTACCTATCGCTTTGTCTTAGTTGGTCAAGTTACACAATGTATCCTTGCACATACACTTTCTCCAAGTGTTGAACAACCACAAAAATGCTTTTGTGCCTTCCTTTCCGAGCAGGGAACAACCAAACAACATGGATTGCCCATGGTGGTTGACACCAATGAAATAGACAAATGGCATTCGATAACGATTGGAAACAAACGTGGTGTCAAATGAGACTACATCACCGAACTCTTTAAATGCCTCCTTGCACCTAGAATCTGACCAAAACACATTCTTTAACTTTTGGTCGCCATCAATCTCGTATTCATAAAAAAAACCAGGACACTCTTCCCTCATTTTCTTGAAATGAGTTTCCATGGCAGCAAAATCACCAAGTCTCATATGCTCCCTCGACTGAAAATGTATGAAGTTCCGCATGTCTATCTCAGTAAACGAAACCTCCATGTACCCCATGTATCTGTTAACAAATATGTTGAATATGTGTGGTACGGAGACACCCAAGCTATTGAGCTCCAATATCAGCCGCTGATCGGACATACTAATAACACGATACCTGGGCAAATTGAGGGAATCAGCCGGGTCCAATACATGATTGTGGATATTTTTAACATATGTAATCGTCCATCTCCCATCATTGCGCCTATTACACCATGCATTTACATGATACATACAACCTGTCTTGCATGATTGGGTTGCCCGGCGCAGAATTTTTTATCTAGGTTCAAAGATCCCAAATTTTGAACAAGCTATACTTATTCAACAGTCGTTCACATATGTGTTATCCATGATCTTACCACCTGAAGCACTACAAGGGATATCAACATTCTTTAACTCAGGAAATCGATCGGAACTTCTAATACGAGCTTGAAAACCCATTGAATGAGTGTACCGGTGAATGTGAGCAACAAACTCCTCACCCATACTAAAAATCATCCCCTTGGTGGGTATAGCCACAATAATATCTCTTCTAGAAGATCCCGTCCCAGCACTCCGATCACCCGTAACCTGGTAAACTAGATCTCCAACATCCACACCCTCTTGAAAAACAACATCCTCATCCAACAAATTAGTGTCATCCGAGACGATGTCATTGTCTTCACCAGCACCCCTACCACAACATTCTCCACTGGTTGTCGGAGAAACAGAACAGCCAAAAATTTCATCGAGCGCCCTATTCATGTCTGGAGACAGGCCAACATTTAAATTAATCCCTTTATTTCTTACATCATTTATATTAAACTCTCTACCGCCCCAAAATGCAAAATCATCACCCATTTCATCCTCCTCAATAACTGCATTAAGGTCAAACGGTAAAACTGAAGACATCTAAGCAAACAATCCACAGGATTGTCTCCGGTAAAAGGATCCTACGAAACTAACACAACAGATCAAATTTCATAAATTTTTCCAAACCATTTGTTCCACGAAACTAACACAACAGTATAATAACCACGAGAACGTACGAGAACTACATAAATAAATTAGTGGTCGAAGAATACCTGGTAAATAATTAACGAAGCAGATTCCTGCCACATATTGCTAATTAAGGCAAGCCAGGGACGATGATACCTACTATGGCGATAAATAAACGGACGAAAACTTCCCCAAAAGAGTTTAACCGTTTCCAACCATTGAAACCCAGACTCCGGTGAAAGAAAAATAAAAATAACAACGGACGTGTTGGGTTTTGAAGATATTGGATGGGATGGATTCAGAAAAATGTCTCAATTTCTGGGTTTGGAAGAGAATATTTGGGTTTTCAAGGTTTCAGAAATTGGTGAAGTCCTTCTCCTTCTGGAAATTGAAGACACTCGCGGATTTGTGCGTGGGGGAATGGCCAACAGGGTGCTGACACGTGGGGAGGGTTGACCAGCCCCGAGATCAATTTATAATTCTCCATTTGGAAATGCAGCTATACTAAAAAGGCTATTTCGGCTAGCCCTGGGCCGCCCACACCAGCTGACACCACAGTCAATATGTGAGAGGCAAGTTACAGTAGCCCAACGCCAGGACCCAAGCTGGAGCCCGTACTCACCGCGCACCAGGAGCCCACCCGCCACATGGCCCAGAAGGTCATGCTTTGAGCAAGGACATCCCACACGGTCGCTTGCGAGCTTCGAACTCGGGGTTCCCCCCTGAATCAACTTGTCCCAATAGTTTTTTTTGGATGAAGTAGTACTTATCATTGATTATGAAGAAAGTTACGACAAATTACATAGTCATGAGCTAGATTATGAGCTTCTGCGACTGCTGATCTATCCACCTTAACTATTGTTAATTGATGGAACAACAAACCTAGAAATTTAATATCCAAAACAAAGTGCCTTATATGACACGGAATTTCCGGGTAGTTAATCATATGTCGCAGTGCATTGTCACAGTCTGTTTTGATGACTAAGTTCCAATTTCTTCTGTAAGTAGCCTGCTTCATAGCCTTGTAAATGGCTAATAGTTCTGCTTGGACTGCTGAGGAAGCATGGATGATATCTCTTCCTGTCCACCTTGTTTGTGTGGATGGCTGCGCACACCAAGCCGCAACTCCGTCTCCACTATCAATACAGAAGGCCGCATCGGTAGTGACGATTGTACAATCGTGAAAAAGATGGTCCATACAGCCATCCTTTTTTAACCACATGAGTGTGACGTCCCCCAACTGACGTATCTCTCTGAAAGGCTCATTTCCTACAACAGACTGGGAACCCACAATCTCCGACAACTCCAAGTTTGTGTGTGAGCTATGCGGTGAACCCCAGACAATCCTTTTCCTAGCTCTGCTAGCCAAACCATTGATAACATCCATTATATGAGAAAAGGATAAAGGTATTTGTTCCATCGTAATGGCACATCTCGCACACCAAATACCCCATATTACAAAACAAGCAAGCTCCCGATCTTCCTTCTGAGGTGCGATAGTAAACCAATTTTGTAGCCATAACTTGAAAGAAACTGGAGATGTTGTACTAAAGTCTAAACCCAATCTACTATGCCTCCACACCTTCCTTGCTATGTCGCATTTAAAAAGCATATGCTCTATTGATTCGTCAGCCGTAGAGCACATTTGACATTTCGTAGATAGTAACAAACCTCGTTTCAGAAGACTAGGAGCTATTTGGCAAGCACCATTGATCATTCTCCAAATAAGGAACTTTATATTCTCAGGGATGTTCGCATTCGAAAGAGTTTTCCACATTTTAGAATCGGGGTGTGCCTGTGATGTCGTCTGCGTTGAGGAAGACGGTATATCTCGGTTACTAGCTTCCTTAGCTGTGTGGTAACTTGTTTTAACCGAGTATTTCTCTAGAACCTCCTTATCCAAGCCAAGTAGTCCACTTCTCCAAAGCATTGTGCGAGTATATGTATTTTAAGAATTTCCCTAATTATGCGGGTTGGGAAAATTGTTTCAAGAAGCGGCATTCTCCAAGTTCTATGTGTATCGATAAGATCAGAAACTTTAAAACTTAGCAAGGGAAGGATAGACGATTCGTACTTGATTGGATTTGAATGGTTAGGAATCCAGCTCTGTTGAATGCCCACTGACTCCCCATTCACAATCTTCCACTTTAGATGTGGTTTGATTAGTTCCAGTCCCCAAAGTATACCCCTCCATCCATACGAATCACCCTGCTTCCGTGTCGTATGTAGGAAGTCTGTATTCCTGCAATATTTTGAGAGGAAGAACTTAGAAAAGAAGGAATCTTTGTTTGTTAACAGTGTCCACGCTTGATTTCCTAACATGGCTTGATTCATTGCCGCCGTTGATCGCATCCCTAAACCACCAATCCACTTTGAATCGCACAACTTTTCCCAGGATTTCCAATGTATCCCCCTTCCATCTGGGTCCCCTGCCCAAATAAACCTTGCCATTTGCCTGTCAATCTCCTTGGCAATTGTTTTAGGAATCCTGAATGTCCCCAATGTATACTGAGATAGAGAGCAAAGTACATGCTTACACAATGTAACCCTGCCCATTACCGAAAGGTCGGTCTTTTTCCACGTTAAAGTCTTTGAAAGAATACTCCTCCGTAACCCATTGAATAATGCGACTTTGGATCCCTTAAAGTTAATAGCATGGCCCAAATATTTTCCTTGGAGAAGATTTGGCTTGATGTTGAATCTCAGTTGAATCAAGTTTGTGGTAAAGGCATTTGCATTTGGACTGATGAGAAAAGAAGATTTCTCAAAATTCAATCTCTGACCTGAATAAGCTGCGAATAAATTCAAAGCGGCTGCAAGTTGCTTCAAAGCTGGTTCTGTGACTTCGAAAAACAGAATACAGTCATCCGCAAACATCAAGCTAGAGACTCGTGGTACTCCCCTACCACATTGAATTCCCCTACACACTTGTTGAAATGGTGCTGAAGCAATAATGGAAGACAATGCTTCTTGGCAGAGGATAAACAGGAAAGGTGACAGGGGACAACCTTGTCTTAAACCTTTTTTGGGCTTAAACGTTTCTGATAGCTCCCCATTGAATTTTAAAGAGAAGGTCACAGTGGTGACACACTCCATAATCCATTGAATCCACTTTATTGGAAAACCCATCCAGCCCATAACATTTCTAAGAAAATCCCAGGAGACCCGATCATAAGCCTTGCTCATATCAATCTTTAAAGCCGCAAGGGCTACTTTCCCTTTCTTATGCTTTCTGACTTTCTCGATCAGTTCATTCATGAGCTACTAATGAATTCTCAACAATCGATCTACCTTGTACAAAGGCAGCTTGATTAATAGAAACTAAATACCCCATTATGCACTTTAACCTATTTGCTAGAACCTTTGCAATTATTTTATACTTAACATTGCATAAACTAATAGGTCTTAAATGCTCAGGTTTCGTTGGTACCTTATTCTTGGGAATGAGTGTGATGGTAGTAGCGTTCCAATCATTGATCATTCTTCCGGTTGTAAAGAATTCCTGTACTGCATTGAAAAGATCATCCCCGACTTGACCCCAGTAGTATTTATAAAACCCCACTGGAATACCATCTGGTCCCGGAGCCTTCCAGTTTCCCATTTGAAATACTGCCAATTTCACTTCCTCCACTGTCACCCGATCAGCTAATTGTCGTTGTTGTACCGAACTCACTTTTTGCTCTATAATTTGTAGGATGTCTGTGATTGTTGTATCCCCAAATGCATTACGTGGCATATCCGAATCATTCACAAAGACCATACTGATATGATCCAGCACCAAGTTCCGTAACTTGATTGGGCCTGACACCCACCTTCCTTGACTATCCACCATTTGAGTGATTCTATTCCTTTCTTGTTTCTTCTTGGCCCATTGATGGAAAAATCTTGTATTCCGATTACCTTCTGCGTCCCATTTTGTCTTGGCTCTCTGCTTCCAAAAATCAAGGTGTTGTGTAAGAAGATCATCCAAATCCTCTGCCGAACTTCTCGCTAAGTCAAAATTATTGTTGAACTGGAGAGTCTCTATTTCCTTCTCCTTGCGCCGAATCCTTTTGGCCAACACACCCACATTATCCCTACTCCAATTACTAATTTCGTTCATAGTGGATTGTAGCTTCATCTCCAACCTGGACCTATGGCACTGTGGTGATGAAGGCCAGACACTAACTCCAGACTGAGATCGAATCCGATGTAGATCTGTTTTCCAAATATTAGTAATAATGTCGGAAACCTCTTCCCGGTGGGTCCAGAATGCCTCAAATTTAGGGCTCTCTCGATTCCTCCTACCCGGAGAAAAATGTTGTGTGTTCAATACCACAGGCCCATGGTCCGATCTTCCCAATGGCAAATTCTTAAGCAAATAGTTAGGGAATAGGTCAAACCAATTTCGGGTAGCAAAGCCTCTGTCTAGCCTCTCTACAATTAGCTGGTCACCCTGACGTCCGTTTGACCATGTAAACCATTGCCCTTGGTTCAGAAGCTCTTAGAGGTTATTTCTTATAATAACAGTATTTGGCAGAGCTGTGTGCTTGTCAGTGACTATGGTACCTCCTCTCTTATCTTCATTCCCAGTAACCTGATTGTAGTCCCCTATAATGAGAGTCAGTGAAGAATTTGATAGCAGTTCAGTATTCAACTCATCCCAGACTTGTTGCCTCTCATATTTTTTGGGATGACCATACAATAAAACAAGCTTCCATTTATCCCCCACCAAAGAGGTTATATTACAATTAATAAAATTTTGGGAGCTGTTTGCTACCTCGAGGTTGATATCCCATGTCCAAGCCACACAAAGACCACCTTTAGTTCCTATTGGATCTACTAATTCCCAACTACTGAAATAGGATCTATGTAGCCACTTACTAATCTTGCTTCTATTACATTTCGTTTCCATCAGGAAAATAATATTAGGCTTAAATTGAAAAATTAAATTGTTGAGGGTACTTACTGTCAGAGGGTGTGTCAGCCCTCTGCAGTTCTAGCAGAGTGGATTCATACTGATGAAGATGGTTGTTTTGGACCAACCATCGAAATACCATCTATAGTCTGTTCGCAGGATTGCATTACGACTGAAACGATGTCCTCATAGGTTCTAGCACCGACTATGACATTTGCCCCTGCTTTACTCCCTGATTGTAGTCAATCTCATGAAACATCTTGCCTACCCGTAAAAGTTGTGGTTCGTCCTCCATATTCAACCGAGACCTCTTATGAAATGCAATCACACCCAAGTCCGATTGCAGTTCTCTCTTTCTCTTTTCTCCAAGATGTACTGCCACTGGCATAAGATTATCCACAGCCCAGTTCAGAGCCTGGGATTGATATAATGTGAAACTAGTCTCAGTGGATACCTCAATGCGTTCCAATTGAGTTTCCAGGTGATGTACATCATGACGTGGATTGCTTGAGATCATCTTTGGGAATAGGAAAATAGGTAGAATTGGACGCTGCATATTCCTTTCAATCATTAATCTTGAAGCAATTGTTGATTTAGAAGGGGATAATCTCGCCCTAGTCCCCCACCTAGCTCCTCCACAATAACCCTGCGATTTGCTTGGTGCAGTACCATTTGTCCTTGGATTAAACTGGGGTAAGGAATGAGCAGCCAAAGTCGGAACCGGGCTTGGAAGCCCACTGATCGCTGGCCCATCCGGAATTGGGCTTGGCAATTCGTGGTCCCTAGAAATCCCTTGTATCAAGCTTTCATTTTTTAATTGAATGGATGAAAGAGCAGTAGGCAAAGCTTTGCCCACTTCCTCCCTATCCCTTCTCCTCTCATCCTCAAATAATTTCTCCTCCCAGAAGCCCCAAACTTCCATATCTTCCATATCTTCCTTCCTTTCGACCTTCTGTTCGGAAAAATGGATACCATCAGAACCACCAGAATCATTTGGTACAATAAGCTTGAGTCCCTGTGAGATTCCATCAGAAATTATTGAAACCACACCGCAGTCGTAATAATACGGACCCTCCGATGCAAGACCGGCTGCCGCGATTTGAAGAGTTGGGATTCCGGCCACTTTCTCCACCACAACAATAAAGGGTATGTCTCCATTATCCATAGCTCCTAGACCAATTGATTGTTTTGGTTTCAACTTGATATTTGAATGAACAGGTAAGACCGATTTATGTGAAATCCCCTGAGAATCTGGGAAAATAGGAACTACAGTAACATTTTGGTTATTTGGGCTATTGAAACCACTCGAGGCCTGTGTTTGACTCGAAGTAAAAACCTGGGTAGGATTATCACAAATAGCCAAACTATAAACATTCGGGTATAGGAAACTGGGTTGGCCCAAATTGGGTTGAGATGGGCTGTGAAGGGGAAATTCTGTTGTATGAGGAATAGTGTTAGTGCCGTCAATCTTGACTGGTAATAAAGAGGATAGATCAACAGTACCTGCTGCATTTAACTCGCTATGGAAGTCGAGCTTATCTCCAGTGTGTAAACTGCCAAATTGTGACTGCACCCCATCATTTCTTGTAGAACACTCTCCTTCCCCATTTACTCCACCTCCTGTACAACTTCTGTACTTCCAGTACAAAGGTTTAGTCCTCTTCCTGACAGAAACTTGTTCCTCACACTGACGCTTCCCTTTGCCTTTAATGTCCCTTAGCATGAACTTATCCAACAATGAATTATCCATTGAATGCGCCTTATCTTCCTCACCTACCAAATCTGCCTCCTCTGATGAGGGCTCCTCCTCCGGGTCAGAGTTATCGGTCAACGATAATTCCCTCGACTGTTCTCCGAGGCCTTCCTTCACCAGTTGACCATCATGTACAAATTCCAATGTTTTCGTTGACCCCGTAAGAGTACCTGTTAACTGTTCACCCAAGTTATCCTTTAGCTAAATTGGAATTCTGTCGGGGTGATGAATGAATCTGCCATCTTCATTAATCATTTCCAAAATTAGTGAATTCGGATCATTATCCCTGGCTTCATCATCAGCCAAGGTCCATTCGGCGACCACTGACAGCACCCTATTCGACCCGGACTGTTCCATCATTGCCATCACCTCCGGATTAGCACTCTCAATTGGCACCCCAGTTGTGGCAACTATATCTTCGTTTTCAAACCCAGCATAAGGATTCGAGACTAGGTTCTGGGGATTTACCTGGGCTTCCTGTTGTGGTACCGGATCCGGAGCGTCAAACGTTGGCAGTACCTCTGGAATAAATCCAATATCCATGTTGAAATCAGGATAATTTTCTGGTGATGAAGAATTGTAATCATCCCCTGGAAACTCATCTCTCCCTGCACTACCTGAGCCTCCCTCCTGTAAGGCAGACGTTAGCCCCTGGCCATGTATAAGATTCCTTTGACCTCCTCCTACCATATTTTGGTTCAAATTTCTCTGTTGGACCTCCTCCCAGCTGAAAATTACATCCTCATTAAACAGAAATCCCTCTGGGATATCCCTCATTTCCCCCCGAAATCTGTAGTCATTTGTTCTAAGGAAGTCATGAGGAATTATAGTAAACCTTCTTGCCGGTAAATTTCGGTGAACCCTTATTGTCGGAGGGTAGAGTTCAGATGTATTATCCCTGAAAATTTCCACTCCCAACTCCTAACCTAATCTGACAAATCTTTCTGTTATGTAATACTCCAGAGCTGCATCATTTTGAAATCTACATAATGGGATTGTGTGGCCCAGACCGCCACATCTTCTACACATTTTATGGACTCCCTCATAACCAATAGACATCCAAGCCCCCCCTCTTCTGAGCAGCAGGAAAAACCCCGAAACCAGAGGCTCATTTATTGGAACCCAGACTCACACATTAGCATAGTCTCCAATCTCCATTGATGATAACCCTCCGAAAACGACCTCTTCAGCCTCCCCAACCACCGCTGAAAACCTGGCAACTGCATCTGGTAGCAGATACTCCGGTGGTAAACCATAAATCCTAATCCACATCAAGACGTGAGTAACAAGCATATGTGAAAGCAACATTTCTGGTGTCCACCGTCGTAAAGCTAGAAGACCTCCCTCAATAACCATTGGCCCATTATGCAAAACTGCATTCATATGTGATCGATTGTCAAAGCGAAACACATAAAACTTACCTGACTTAATCATTACTTCCACACCGCCACCCCAACATTCATCCACGTGTGCTTGCATCCTTGCCGCACTGAAACATCTGTAGTCCACCAAATACCCCACCAATGAATTTGCGAACATGTGCCTACCCTGGTCATAGGCTTTCACATCCCCGACCAGAACAGGACCCCTTTGAACCAGCCTGGGCATACCCGTGTTGAAAACATCTCCATGTGGGACATCCCTATATTCCTCAGAGAATTCGGACCCTTGTCGCGAGTCATCCGACCAGCGATCCTCCTGTCTCCTACGCGCCATACAACTGTTTATAATTGTGAAAAACTTACTGCTGATATGGTGATATGTTTGTGGGAATTTTAAGCTAATATTGGTTTTTGTTGGGGAAATCCTGTCCCAACAGTTGAGTTACACCCGTGTAATGCAGCTATACTATGAGTTAGTGTTGGGGAAATCATCTAGATTTCAGGTTAGACTGAAAATGATAAGAGTAGAGAAGCTTTACCTCTGTATGCTTATCCGCAAAACTTCTGAGCCTGGAAGAGAAAAGATGGAGCAATTTCTTTATGATTTTTATGGAAGAAAAAAATTACTTTGTGATTTTTTTCAAAAGTCAATCTAATACTATAATCATTATTATTAATTATAGAGTGTATATATTATTCAATAACTAAATTTTTTTGGTCCCCTAAATATAATGCAATACCATCCTGGTCCCCAAGACTAATACCGTGTTTGTTCAGCAACCAACAAATACAAAATAAATTTTTTGGTCCCCAAACGTGGTTTTTAGGTAAATCAGAATTATTTTTTGGTATACCAGAGGTATTTTTGTAATTTCACTTATTAAAAAAACCTGAAAATAAAAAATTTGACATATTCTTAAAACTGCGCGCGTTAAAAAAATTAACCCTGAAATGCGTGTGAAACCACGTGCGTCTTCTTCCTCTGCCATGCATGAAATGTCGATGCTGACGCTTCGCCTGACTCCACCCCCGATGCTCTGGTGCTGCTATGAGCTCTGATGTCCATCTCACGCTCGCATCCTCGTCTTGATGTTCTCGTCACGTTCGCCTCCGCCGGACTCCATATGGTTCAGCGTCGTCGTCGAAATCCCCCTCTGATGAGGACTAAGCTCGTCGGAAACCCTAGGTTGCCCGACCCATCTTCATCCTCGCGGGTCATAGAACTCAGTGCCGCCGACCCATTTTCTGAAACCCTGCCTTCAGCCCATTTTCTCCACTCGGGTCGTTTGACCCAGCTTCGTGACCTGACTCTTCAGCCTATCCAAACTCGCCATAAATCATACCAGACCACCGCCGCGCCTCCTAAATTGCAGGAAAAATGCGATGGATACCCCGGCTGTAGAATTTTGTGAGCAGTGTGAAACCCAACAAAAACCTGAGCAAATCTGAACTAAAATTTTCTAAACCACGGCCGGGAGAAGTAACCGAAGCTGTGTTGAAGCCCAGAATGTGGCCGGGAGAAGTCACCAAAATCTGCACCTGGTTATGATTCCAAAATGCAAACCCAGAATGCCTAGAGTCGGGAATAATCGTTTTGAACAAGGAGAAAGCAAGCCCAACAACTAAGAACTTAGAATCTATAAACCCAGATGGTAAAAAAATTCTGGCGGCCCAAGTTTATTCGCCGGAAAAACGATAACCTAAAACATATACTCAAATGTGACCAGAATTTCCATAATGATGCCTAAGCTCGCCGGAAAAATGATTAAACCAAATCTGCAACTGTCGTGTTCTCAAAACTTTTGAGAAATCACGCCCTCCATGAGATTGTATCATAAATTTGTGGGCATAACAAAAGCCAATATGGTGGCGATGGTGTCAGAGCGGCACGGTGGAGTCAGATGGAGTCCGACGGTAGTGGAGTCAGAGCGTCGACGGTGGTGGAGTCAGACCGCTGGCGAGCATAGTAGAAACCCTTTTCTTTTTTATATATTTTTTAATTTCAGGGGTATAATTATTATTTTGACCAATTTTACCATTGATCTTACATGAAAACTGTCTTTGGGGACCTAACAAATCATTTTATATTTGTTGGCTGCTGAACAAACGCGATATTAACCTTGGAGATCAAACAAATTTTAAGATACTATGTTGGGGACCAAAAAAATAATTTAGTCTTATTCTCTTTAAAAAAAAATTTAAAACCCAATAAATGGGAGAAGGTATATTAGGTTCCCCAGGTTTTTTTAAAAAATAATATTAATCTGTATGAGTAAATGTTACAAACTGGATGGTTCAGTTCTGATCGGAATCCTGAAAGAGTGCTGACTCTATTTGCAAAAGGCAAAGAGAATTGCCATGGCAGCATTGGCAGTGTTTCCGTTTGTAGTGCATCCACCCCACCCCATGTGTGAACATTACATTGATTGCTAAGACTCCGTTTGTTGTCTTATTCAACTATACAAATAGAACATATGAAGTAAAATAAATATTTGTAATCTTATTAACATTTAAATGGCAAATTATATGGTACCCTGGGGTACCATGAGCATTGTATCCCAATGATATTTTGTGTATTTTGCAATATGTTAATGTGCATTCTTCTTTGTATTAGTGTGCATTTTTACATTTTGTTTGGGTTGGGGTATTTTGTGTATTTTGTAATATATGAATGTGCATTCTTCTCTTTATTAGTATGCATTATTACAATTTGTTTGGGATTACTCTGTAAATATTGTAATGCACAAATAATAGAACTAAAATGCACATTCACTATATACGATGCATATGCATGGTATATCAGGGATTTTTATTAAGTTATAATGAGTTTTCAATTAATTTAAATGATAATTATGTTTTTTTAATTATAATAATATATTGGTAGTAAAAATATATAAATATTTTTTATTCAACTTCTAACTAAGTACACTTTTACTATTTTATTTTAAAAGAATAACTTTACCAAATATTTTATAAATTTTATGAATTTATTTTTTATAATTAAATTGTGCTTCGTGCATAATACATGTGTTAAAAAAAGAATAATTGACTAACATCTATTATATAGTTATTTATTAATTTTAAATATATTTCATATTTGTATCAATGTTTCGTTGATATTTGAATGTATTTTTATATTTACAAATACATTTACTGAAACTAATATACTCCTGAAATTAAAATAATGTACTCCTGAAATTAAAATAATGTACTCCTGAAATTAAAATAATGTACTTTTTTTAATCAAAAATTTTAGTATTAAGTTAAAATTGTTTACATTACAACCCATTTTAAAAGTATTTTAAAATTATAAGAATGTTATTATAATAAATAAAATAAATATTATATTATCTCATAATTATATTACTTGTTAAATGACTTCATGTAACGATTGTCGATCTACAAGGAGCCTTGTACTACCTCCGTTTTATTGGAAGTGATACCATAATTTTAGGTGTTTAGATTTAGTTGAATGAAATAAGTGAATGAAAATAAATTTAAAAAGAAAAAAATAAAATGAGTAAACAAAATTGAAGGAATATTATCATAAATAGAAAGTATGTCAAATCTAAAAAAAACCAAAAAATAAAAATGTGCGACGTGAAATGAAATGGAGGAAGTACTCCCTCCATCCCAGTCGAATTTGCACACTTTTTGGTCAACTTTCTCAAGACACGTTTGACCATAAATTTCAACTAGCATATAGATACCAATATCATCATGTGAGATATTGTTGGATTCTCTGCATGCTGTATTTTCTAAGTATCAAATTTTAACATACCGTTAATATACGTAACTAAAGTTATCGTTGGTCAAACATGATATGAGAAAATTGACAAAAAAATGTGCACATTCGACTGGGACGAAGTAATACAAGAAATTATTATCAAGCACCAGGCACTGTCAGAAGTTGAAATTCGGTCTTATTTAATGATTTTTTCCCCTTTAAAAGTAAGCTGTATTCACCTTAGTCGGGAAGGAGGGTCAGCCACATAACGCTAGTCGTTACAAATTAATTAAGTAATTTATGAAACTAATTAATTAATGCAACTAGTATTGACAGCTAGCTTTTAATATACTTACTCCTACTGTTTTGTTATTATGACACATATTATAAATGAATGTTTTCTTTTATTTAACATATTTTTTTATTTTTTTCAAGATTCCTTTAAGGCAAAGTCTTAGGAAAGACAGTCTTTCCATAGACTTATGGAAAGACGGGGTTTGATTAGAATAATAAAAGGTAAAAGGTCTTAGTTGCAATATTAAAGTTTTAATATGAAACATGTAGTAGTTATAAAATTTATAACCCAGTTCATGCAACCCGAAAATTTTATCTTAATTTCTTCTAATTTACACTTTAAACCTTGGTCTTTCCATAACTTATGGAAAGACCGTCTTTCAAGAGACGGACTCTTTCTTTAATTGCATCCACTTATTCTATTTTTTTTTACTTTGTACATTCAATTTTATATACTTATTTTTTCACCTAAATCCAAACACGTAAACCTATAATGGAATAAATAAAAAAATAGAGAGGGTATATCATAATGCTGTAGCTCAATTAATTGACCATGTTTTAAAGAAAATAAAAATATATGATGCAACATGAATTTTTTAATATATTATATTTATTATTATTGATTTCTAGAATTTTGTTAGTGTATAGCTCTGTTATGTACTAATAAAGTTAATTATCAGCTCTTATATTTTATGCAAATAAAAGGTTGTATAATTATTGTTTATATGAATTAGTAATATTTTTTTTTAAATGAAAGCACCCGTAGGTGAGGGATATATATATTAAGGTTCCCCAAGCCTTATATGAAGATCCACAGTTAATACGTCAAGTGTTGGTAGTTTCCTAGAGCAGTAAGGCAAACATGGTTGCCTCCAAAAGTCCTAAACTATCAATATCAAGGATATATGAACAACACGATTAAGTTGAACTATAATGAAGTTACGATCCAAGAGAGAGAACCTCCATCCCATGTGTTAATTCTCTCCCTTGGCCAGGTAACTTCAGAAACAGAGAATCAATCACTAATTTAAAAAAGGTTCAAAACCAGGGGAGTTGAGCTGAACCAATGCAAGGCAGAAACAGCATCCATAGGAGTCCCGAAGTATTATCATAGCCCGCAATCCCAGCAGGCCTCCGTGGGAATAGCAGCATCACCAATCCAACATCATATGCAGCAAGTTTTTATGAGTCCTATATAAACAACACCAAAACTCAGCAGTATCTATTCAAGCCATTAGAACTTCAGAAAACTCGAATATGAGGTGTGGATTGTTTATCCAAAATAATCAGGCCTGATATGGTCCTAGGGATATTAGATAGATGTAGGCCAAAATTAGACCTAGAATGGTGTTTGGCAATAAGAGAAAGCTTCCTGTTCGACTACCAGTTGGACAAATTATTAAAAAAATTGAATAACATTTGGTGTTTTTAAAATCTTTTGAAATCTGTAGGAGTCTCATTGCAATAAATAGAAATAAAAACATCAAATCACATTATTAGTTCAATTATTTATAAAAATGACCCTGTCTTTAGTTGATCAAATACAAAACTATGTGTAGTAATGATAATTTAACTTATTTTAATTAATTTAAATGATATAAATTGGAGTCCGTCTCTTGAAAGACGGTCTTTTCATAAGTTATGGAAAGACCAAAGTTTAAAGTGTAAATTAGAAGAAATTAAGATAAAATTTTCGGGCTGCATGAACCGGGTTATAAATTTTATAACTACTACATGTTTCATACTAAAACTTTAATATTGCAACTAAGACCTTTTACCTTTTATTATTCTAATCAAACCCCCGTCTTTCCATAAGCCTATGGAAAGACCGTCTTTCCCAAGACTTTGCCTATAAATTGAAGTTTGGATCAAGTTCAGGTCTTCAGAAAAACTTTTAATTTTTCAGACAACTTTTCCGTCAAATTGGGTTAGTTGGATCAACCCATTATCCAAACTCAATTAACTCATTATCCAATGGGTCTTTATCCAATTAACACATTTATTAATGAGTCAAAATGAATTTGAGCATAAATGGATTGGGTCATTAAATGGATAACCCATTAGATAACTCATAAGATAACTCATATGTCACGAACAGAGAAACCGCAACCAAATTACCAAAAGAACCAGAGTTAGAAGAGAAAGAAACGCTGCCAAATCACAGCTTAAACTAACACAATTTCAAGATCAACAAATCTAACTGATAACTCCTTCAGTAATCTACTAGTTCTATTTATAAACCCTCAGCTCAACAACTTCCAATCAACTGCCTTTCAAGTTTATGCTTCAGTTTCTTCTCTGTTATAGCTGAGCTTCTATTTGCTAGGGAAAAGACCAATTAACCCTCAAGGATCATGACAAATCATATGACTCAGTGAGTTAAAATATATGATCCAATAAGTCATTATGTAATTAACCCAATAAGTTATCATTCCATATTTTCTTCTGATTTGGGTTACAAGTTGTCATTATCCAACGGGATTGGGTATTAAATACTCATTAGTTTTTGGGATTGTGCAGGATGAGAATAATTAGGTTAATGGAAAATTTTGATCTCAATGGGTATCATATTATGTTAACTCAATGGGAACTAACAAATACCCAATAAATATCCAAAATTACCCAATAATATGTAGCATAAAAATTCACTATAATTCACTAATTATATAAAATTATAATTCACAAATTATTCGAGTCCAATCTCGTACAGTATTCGAGTTCGTACAATATTTGAGCTCGTACAATATTCGAACTCAATCTCGTACAGTATTTGCGCTCTATGCCGTACAGTATTCGAGTTCGTACAATAATTGAGCTCAATCTCGTACAGTATTCAAGTTCATACAGTATCCGCGCTCAATGTCGTACAGTATTCGAATTCGTACAATATGCGAGCTCAATCTCGTACAGTATTCGAGTTCGTGCAATATTTGAGCTCAATCTCGTACAATATTTGAGTTCGTACAATATTCAAGCTCAATCTCATACAATATTCGAGCTCAATTTCGTACAGTATTCAACTTCGTACAATATTTGAGCTTATACAGTATTCGAGCTCGTACGTTATTTGAGCTCGAGCTCGAACCCAACTAATATTGTTCGTTAATTTCGTCGAGTTTACAAATCCAACATATTCTATATATGTATATACATATTTTATTAAGTATAATATAATATAATGTATATAATATAATAAATGATTATATATTAGAGGAAAATTAAATCATTCGTAATCAAACTTGTGAAAATTTAGTTATCTTATGATATGAAATTATCCACGGGTCACCCGTTATGAAATTTAGTTATCTTATGATATCTTATAATAGTTGAGCCCGAGCTCGAACCCAACTAATATTGTTCGTTAATTTCATCGAGTTTACAAAGCGAACATATTATATATACATATTTTATTAAATATAATATAATAAAATGTACATAATATAATAAATGACTATATATTAGAGGAAAATTAAATCATTCGTAATCAAACTTGTGAAAATTTAGTTATCTTATGATATGAAATTATTCACGGGTTCACCCATTATCCAACCCAACTCGACCCACCCAAAATTATCCAACGGGTAACCCATTATCAAACACAACTAAATCCAATAATTACAACCCAATTGTATCCATTAATCCAATGAGTCATTATCCAATAAGTCTTATCCAATAAGTAAAAATAGTATACGAATAGTGGTTATCCAACGGGGTGACCAGACCCGTTTGACAGACCTACTAGTTTTCACCAATCAGTATCACGAACCTCTAAAATATTGTGAATCGCTATATCACGCCCTGTATTTTACTTGATTACGCCCTGTATTTATACAATTTAGTATATAATATGTATTTTAAATTTAATTTAATTAATTAAAATATGTTTAATTTAATATTAAACATATTTATTATTTACCACCACCTCCGCCGCCGTCCGCCACTTCTGCCGCTGCCACCACCAGTCTTCTCCTATTCTTCTCCTCTTCTTCTCCGGCCCGTTCTTCTTCCTCTCCGGCCCGTTCTCTTCTTCTCCGGTCTTCTTCTCTTCTTCTCCGACCCGTTCTTCTTCTTCTCTGGCGGCCTCCGCTCTCCTCTCCTTCTCCGGCTCCGGCTCTCCTCTTCTTCTCTCGGCCGCGTTCTCTTCTCCCCATTCTCCTCTTCTTCTCCCGGCTCCATTCTCCTCTTCTTCTCCCGTTCTCTTCTCCCTCTCCGGCTCTCCTCTTCTTCTCCCGTTCTCTTCTCCCTCTCCGGCTCTCCTCTTCTTCTCCCGGTTCTCCAGCTTCGGCTCTGGCGGTGGTGGCAGTGGTGGCGGTGGTCCGGTGAAAACGTAACATCTGCAGTGGAGGTGGTCCGGTGGTGGCAGTGGACGTGGATGTGGTCTGGCGGTGGATGTGGTCCGGCGGTGGCGATGGTCTGCGTGCCGGCGGTGGCGGTGGTCCAGAGGGGATATCAATTTTTATTTTTTATTTGTTTTTAATTTTTGTTTTATTTTGAAAAATTAAAATTAGTATTATACATATATATACGTATTAAAACGTAAACAAGTAAAATACATAACGTGATATAGCAACACCCAAAATATTTTCGCGACACAATAAGTTTATGAAATTGAGTACTATTTAACGACAATTACAGAATCCGAATTATGTGGACATAATAGTAAAATTGAGTATTTGCGCACATTTAAAAAAAAAAAAAAAAGAGTATTTGCGCAGCCCTAATTGAATATATGCACCATCACTTCTAGTACTAGCATTCTTTTAAATGATTGTGCTACCACTATTCTTACAGGATTGATTTTTATCCCTACTTTTTCTACCTATTACTATGACAACGACACTATAATGACTCCAAAAAACAAAAAGGAAGGGACAAAATGTGAATGTTTTCATTATCTTTTATATTTTTTTTAAGGGCTGCTTTCATTATCTTTTATATTATTTTAAAGGACAGCTTTCAAGTACGTGCGCCCCTATCAAAGCTTGAAAACCTTTTTCTCCCATCCGAGGGTGTACCCCATTAGTTGGGAGTTGGGTTCTCTTGGAGGAATCCACGGTTCGAGGGTCGGCAGCCACCGTGTGGGATGTCCTGTCAAAAGCTTGGTCTTCGGGCCAAGTGACTGTGCAGGCTCCTGGTGGGCACCGAGTACGGGCCGGTCCAATGGTCCTGGTGCTGGGCTACTATGACTTACCTCTCACATGATAACTGTGGTGTGGTGTCGGCTGGTGTGAGCTGCTGAGGGCGAACAGTGATCGCCTTTTTTAAAACATTTTTCTCACAAAAATTATAGTATTCCCTTTGTATGGAAAAAGTTGAAAAAAGTTTTAAAAAAAGTATGGAAAAAGTTGAAAAAAGTTGGTTAAAGTACTGTGGATAAGACTAAAAAGTAAAATCTTGTTTATCGTGAATAGTAAATTTTGAATTTGGTAATCGGATTTTTACAAGGGTTTTACAAGCTAACATTTCCCTCCAAAATATCTAATTTGGCTCCTAAAATTCAGATTTGGTTCCAAAATTTTATTTTTAGACCCAAAAAAGAGAATGGGCGTCCAAAAAGTAAATAAAAATTACAAATTCAAAAGGTACTTTTTCTTCTCTATAAAAGCTTTCATACTTTGCACACTTTCAACTCACTTCCACCTTTCCAAAACTTGAATCCTTCATTCCCTTTTTGCAGCATAAAAAGCCTTCAGATTCCTTCCCATTAAACACATTCTGGTCCCTCAAAGATCCTCACTGGGCTTTTAATGTTGGTGGGGCTGTGATGGTGGGAAAGAATCTCACAGATGAGGAAAGACAGCAAATAGAACAATTTTTGTTGCAGCATATCAAAGAAGGTAAAATCAGGCATGACCAGCGAGTTCAGGTAGCAAATCAATGGGGGTGTTCAGTCTGAACCATTAGCACCATTTGGGCGAGAGTCAAGCAACAGATTGCTGGTGGGGGAACAATATGCGCAAGATCAATGTGACATGGAAAACCATGCCCAACGAAAAAGCCAATCGACACAGCAGCATTAATGGCTATACCTCTCCCCAAGCGAAGAACCTGTCGGGCAACCGTTGTTGGTCTACATATTAGCAAGAGTACCATTCACCGGGTTGTGAAAAACAAGGAAATCAGGAGTCATACCAATGTAGTTCATCCATTCTTATCAACAACAGCCAATCTAAAAAGAATGAAGTGGTGTTTATCAAGGATAGAGTGCAACATGTAATTCAAGGACATGCATAACATCATTCACATTGATGAGAAGTGGTTCTACCTCACTGAATCACTCACAAGGTACTTACTTGCCCCTGAAAAACCCGGACCATATAGAAACCAACATAACAAGCATTACATACCCAAGTTGATGTTCTTATGTGCAGTTTGTAGGCCTATATTTGACCATGAGGGAAATTGTGTCTTTGATGGTAAAGTAGGTATCTTTCCTTACACTGAATATGTTGTTGCCAAAAAAATAGTATCAATAGGCCTAGGGGAACCCTTGTTTTAACACCAATTAAGAAGATTAATAGGGAATGCATTAGGAAGAAACTTATTTATAATGTCATCTCTGCAATTAAAACTAAGTGGCTTGCTTGGTTAAGCAAACATATCTCAATACAACAAGGTAATGCCCCATCCCATATACTGTCAAATGGCCCCAAGTTCATAGCTGCTGCGAATTCAGATGGTTTTACAATTAAAATGGTGTGCCAACCAGCTAAGTCACCAGATTTAAACATCCTAGACTTGGGGTTTTTTGCTTCCATTCAAAGTTTACAGCATGAAACCCCTAGCACAGACTTCGAGGGACTTTTACAGGCTATATACAATACTTTTGAAAGAGAGGATCCCAAAAAATTAACCATATTTTCTTGTATTTGCAAAATGATATGATTGAAATCATGAAGGATAAGAGGGGAAATAAATTTAAACTGCCACATATGGGTAGGCAAAGACTGATTAAGCTGTGAATTTTGCTAAAGAACTTGATTGTGGGTTCTGAAATCGTAAGAAGCTGTTTGGAAGACTTGATTGCTGTTGGAAGGACTGGACACGTTCAAGATCTCATGCTGAGCGTGGAAATGGGCTTAAAAAGTTTGGTATGAAAATATTTTGTAGGGTTGTGCTTGAAAATTTGTATAAACATGCATTTTGGTTTTCTTAGTCATGTTTAAGGTGCAACCTTGTAAATATAGGGACGACATTTCCCCTGTTTGATTTCGGATGTAAAATCAATTTGTATGAATGAATCAATGCATTTTCTATTTCAAAAACCCCAAGTCTAAGATTGAAACAATCACAAGACCGAAGCTGCAAATACTGGTTTGGCACACTACATGAACATGCAAATTACAAAACCACATCATTACGCCATCCAAAGGGATTTGAATTAACAAAACTAGGTTGCGTTCAACTATTTTTTTCATTCATTTCTCATTATTATTAACAGGCGTCCAGAACTCGAAGTCATTAGAAGAGTAAATCTCAAGCTGTTTTCAAATCATATGAATGCCCGCCAAGAACAAATCAGCTTTTTAAACGATAGGCATGAATGCATAACATAAGAATCATACATCACAACTTCATCATCAATTATGACCTACTATATCTACTGTGACTCAATTAATTAAATTGCAACCCGATCACACAGCCCCGCCAAGAACATCCAAGTTTTTATACCTAACCACATGGTTGCAATGTGTCGGTCACAAACTCCTATCTCACAACCTTATCAAATCCAACGCTCCATGTTATACGCATAAAACATAGCACATAGTCAAATAGCAATGCAAAAAACTATTAGTCTAGACAATCCCACACGAATGTATCATAGTTAAAAAAATATTAGTCCAGACAGTCCCACATGACTGTATAACAAATCAAAAACAACAGTCCACATAAGAACAATCCACATAATATATTAGCAGTCCAGCGACAAAATATTAGACCAGAATGTAAGGTAACACCTCAAATGCAGTCTATAATGTAAAAACAAGTCCTGAATTGAACACTTAGGATTATATAACCTATCATCAGTAATTAACAAACGGCCCGCAAGGTTAATCACTGGATTTTCTAGTTCTATCATCCACTCCCTGTACAACGAAATAAAATATTAAAATGATTGCAACTCATAAGAGCATTAGAGGGGGATAAAACTATAGCTAAAAGGCAAGATGCAACCTTAAGTATTGCCTTCAAGCTGATTTTGGGAGGGTTTCCCTTTCTCAGCTCGAGTGACACATACCCTTCAGGTTTTGGAAAATTCTCCTGATAGGATATATCATCAAGAACATCTTGGGGAAATTTACGCAAGGACCACTTCTTCTTGCCAGGAGTCATATATTTTTTAGGCCAATTCCTGTGAAAATAGCACAATCCATATTCATAGAATCCTGGTTCACCAAACTTGATGGTGCGATAATGAGTAACACCTTCAAGCTTTGGAAACCAATATGTATTTTCCCGACTCTCCTTATCAAGTACAAAACCATCCTCAGGAGCATCGACAGAGTCCAAAGAATACTCAACCTCGGAATAATCAACAGGGGTATAGAGTCCAGACAGCAAAGTTGATTTGACTGAAATGAGTGGCTATCGAAATATCCGAATCAGACATAGATCCTCAAAATGACTGTGAATCCTCACCTTTTTCACTGCCCTTCAGCACTTTAGAGCTTGAAGCTCTAGCACATGAGTGGGACAAGTGATTGAGCTCATCACTAGGTGTACTCATTAAAAAAAAGTAGGGCTATGATGGTAGAAAAGACAACAACAAAAAAACATCATAACATGAGTAACTGAATGAAAAAAACCGGGACCAACTACAGACATGTTCAATCAATAAGCTCAATCAAAATCTAAAATATAGATTAAGTGAACAAGGCAGTACACATGCAAACATTTCTCACACAAAAAAAGACTATCAGTTGTAGACATCCCTAAATCAGAAGATTAGACACACATTCAATAAACAGGGCAGTACACAATAATTAATACCAAGACAAATGAAATTAGAATGTAAGATAACCATAGGGCCACAGTAAAAATACAAAAAAAAATGGATCTCAACCAAAAGCTACAAATGCAAACATTTAACACAAAAAAATGATGTGTTAGCAGGGAAACACATCAGTGAGACATTTCCTCAAAAATAAAACAATGAAACTTTTCTTTGATATGAAAGTTTGGAATCAAGAAAGAAGAATTGCATACATAATATATGAAGAACGACCAGACATAATCCACTCAAAAAATTTAGACAAGGAACAATTTCGATCATTATAAGATGCCAAACAATTGATTCAAAGTAAGCTTATCATTCACTAAGATCAATCTAATTTTTTTTATTGATAGTACTCCAATCAACAAACCAATCCTATATATAAAACCAAAATGTTGTTCATTTCAACAGACTGCTCTGTGATCGCCAAAATCAACCATAGAGATCAAAACCAACATTTTTATAAAATGCGTAATAGAGACAAATGAGTAATCAGACAAGCATATTACTTTCTAACAAGTAGATTCCTTAACAACATATTGTGGTTATCAGTTTCATAATATTATGGTGTTGGATAACTCAGCTTTCAAGTGTTTCGGCACCATTATTTAGACAACTAAGAAACTAAGAAAAATTAATACAATAGATTGTGACAAAACCCAAACCATAAATCCCTATCTTAGTCCTTTTCAGTCAGAAGATGAACATGCATTAAGGGTAGACGAACATAAACCCGACCCAACACATAAACCCCAAACAAAACCATCAAATAATAACATCAGCATACAAATCATTCAAAAAGTTCATCAAATCTACAAATCGGTTAAGAAGAAGAAAATTTATTTGTTTAAAAACAATTTTCCTAAATAGATCTACGGAAACCCTAACCCAAAAATAAAAAAACAATGAAAAATAAAGAATGAAAACGGCAAAAAGGCATGAACTCGAATTATTCAAACCCCGGCTAACACAATCAAAACTCGGATGGGGTATAGAAACCCAAGGGTTTGAAAACCTGGCTAAGAACACATCAAAAGCACAGATCGGTTAACAAAAACTCATATTCTTTGTTCGAAAATACATTTAACTTTCAGATCTATGCAAACCATAACCCAAAAATGAGAAAACTTGTAAAACATTGAATCAAAAGAAAAATATGCATAACCCAAGTCTTCAAACCCAAAGTTACACCATCCGAGTTCGGATGGACTTTAAGAAACCAAGGGTTTGACAAACCCAGTTTCAAAATCGAACAAAGTTGGAAAAAAAACTAAGCACGAGAAGCTGGATATAACGATGGAATCAGAATATGTGCGAAAATAGGGGGTTTTCGGACCTGTGATGAGGAGGGGGAAGAGTTCCAAGAGAAGATTCAAGAGGAATGGAGAGGATTTTTGAGAGAAAATGATGCGTTGGGATGGAGATGATTTTTGAGAGAAAAGAGATGATAAGATTTGGCTTGGGAAGTGAGAGGTGTGTTGGGTAATTAATTACCTGTGGCTATTAAGGCAAATACAGGGCCACGCGTTTTGCATGTAGTTTGCCACTTCAAATCATCACCTAAACCCTAGCCTTAATAAGCCCAGGCCCGTTTTGATTTCAGCAAAAACAAGGGGTATTTTAGTGGTTTTGGGCCAAGTCAACTAGGTCATTTTTGGCAAAATCAGAAATTGCAATTTTAGATGGGACAATCCAATCAGGAAAGTGTGCAGTTTGAACTTGGACAGAGGGAGTAAGACATTTTGTAAAATCTTTTTATTAAGATAGAGTCTCTTATTAGATTGACTAACAGTTATATTAATCATGATAATCATGTCCCTATAATTTGTTTTATAATTTTTAAGGTCAACTATAATTATTTAAGAATTATATTGGTTAGGATCATCCGAACATGCACCAATAACAAAATGTCTCATGTACATTTAGTGATGTTTGATTGGTTCATGTGTATTTTTAATACTTACTAAAAAATAGCTAACCACAAATAGATTAATGCATAAACCTTGTGGGGGAATCATTTTACAAGTGCCTCAATCAAAAGCTAAGTAAATGATAACATATCTTCACATATTTGATAATATATCTTGTCAGGATGATCCTAACAAATATTTTTCTATAATTATTTATAGTATTTTAAGTTAATTTAAAATATTATTAGTATGAGTTCGTTTTTTGAAAGATGGCTTTTTCATAAGCTATGGGAAGACTAGGGGCTCAAGTGTAATTTTATCATAAAAAGATTAAAAATTCATGGGTTAAAACAATAAAAACTCGGGTCAAATTTGAGTTATAAGCTATTTAGGTAAACTCACACACCTATTTAAGTTTCGGTTAGAATCATTACATATTTAGAGTAAAACATATAATTACAGTATGTTTTAATCTAATCAAGTTCGGGTTAAAGCAATTAATTCTACTCTAAATATGCAATGAATCTGATAAAAACTCAAGTGTTTCACTTATAGTTATTGTAGAGTATAAAGCCCTAAATTCATATTATTCTAATTAAATTTCATCTTTTCATATGCATATGGAAAGACGGTCTTTCTAAAAACTTTGTCTATTAATATTATGAAAACATTGTTGCAATAAATGGGTGAAAACATCAAGAGTCCGTCTCATGAAAGACAGTATTTCCATTGCTCATGGAAAGAGCAAGGTTTAAAGTGCAAATAATAATAAATGAAGATAAAATTATCTGATGCATTAATCAGCTTATAAACTTCATAACTACTACATGTTGCATGATAAATTTTAACATTGCAACTATGGCCTTTTACCTTTTATTATTCTAGCAAAATCCCGTCTTTCCATAAACCTTTGGAAAGACGATTTTTCCCAAGACTTTTTTTAAACATCAAATCATCTTATTTCAAAAAAAAATAAAAAATTAAATCATACACTAATTATTTATATTAATTAGGGCAAATGGCTTAGCAGGGCCTCAAACTATTGCAATTTGACCCTTTTGGCCTCCAATTATTTTCTGATACTTTTACCCCCTGAACTAACAAAACTGTTAAATTGTGCCCCTTTTGTTTGGTCAAAGCGTCAAATTTGATCAAAACCGTTGTTTAAGAGCAAAATGGCCATTTTTTATATTTTTCCACTTTTCCTTTTTCCTTTTTCCTTTTCTCCTTTTCTCCTTTTCAATTTCATTTTCCATTTTCCTTTTTCCTTTCCTTTTTTCTTTTCCTTTTATTTTTTCTTTTTCCTTCCCTCTCCCCTTCCCCTTCCCTTTCTCATTTTACTCCTCCTTTGAAACCCTCCCTCACCTGACTCTCCTCTTCTTCTCTAGTGTCTCCTCTCTGGTCCTCCCTCCCATCCAATTCCTCTGATGCTGAGTTAACAACACCACCATCTGATTTCAAGGCCACCGCGATTTCAATGCCACAGTCTGATTTCAACGCCACCGTCAAATAAGGTTGTCAACCTTCCCCTATCTTATTTCAATGCCACCACGACGCTACCAGAGCCTTGCTCCACATGCCACCGGAGCCAAGCCGCAATGCCACCGTGCCTCTAATTTCAACACCACTGCGATGCCACCAGGGCTAAGCTTGATGCCACTGTGCCTCTGATTTCAACGCCACTAGACAAGATTCATTGGTTGTCGTGGGAGAAGCTGTCAATAGCAAAGTGTAATGGAGGATTGGGGTTTCGGAACTTGAAGGCAGCAAACCTAGCTCTCCCAGGTAAGCAAGCATGGAGGTATCCCACTGATACATTAGCTGATATTTCTGCTTCTTCCATGGTGGCATCTCCTCTTGCTTGGCTTGTCACTTCTGTTGCCAGCCCTCCTGGCTAATCGATGCAATCATCCTCACTACTAGGACACCTTGTTCTATCTGCTCTATCAATTCAGACCATCTAGTGGCCACTCGAACTCATCTTGCTATGCCAATCTCGCCATCGACCAGCTCACCTGGTCCGCCAACTAGCCCATCCAATTCGCTGGACACCTTGCCGGCCCCTTCGTCAGCCACCTCACCAAACCCTTTGCCGGTTACGACTACTTCTCCGATCTCTCCACCTTGGTCTCACACTCATCGCATGGTTACTCGATCGGCGACTGGGGCTATTCAGCGTAAAGATTATTCTAATATCATTGTCCACGGTCTTACTACTACCTTACTTGCTGAGTCAGAGGCCACAGATTACCGCACTGCTCTTCAGGATCCAGCTTGGGTTTCTTCCATGGGTGATGAGATTGCAGCTCTTCGGGACTCGCACTTGGGATTTTGTGCCTTGCCCATCGGACGTCAACATTGTTGGCTCCAAATGGGTTTACAGACTGAAGTATCGACCAGATGGCACTATTGAGCATCATAAAACTAGGCTTGTGCAGATTTCAAGTTTTGACTTTGACCACACTTTCAGTCCAGTGGTCAAAGCATCCATAGTTCGTATTTTTTTGGCTATTGCTACGATGCGCTCATGTCTTCTTCATCAGTTGGATGTTAAGAATCTATTTCTAAAGGTGTTCTTGACGCTCCGGTCTATATGGTGCAGACCATTGGTTACAAGGATCCGCTTCACCCAGAGTATGTTTGTCACTTGCGGAAGGCTATTTATGGTCTTAAGCAAGCTCCGAGGGTCTGGTTCAAGTGATTCAGTATTTATCTAGTTCAGCTTGGTTTTATTTGTAGTTCTACTGATACTTCTCTATTTGTTCTATCTTGTGTATCATCAATGTTGTATCTGTTGGTCTACATCGATAACATCATCCTTATAGGTAATAACCCGACTATACTTCGGTATTTTATCGATCGGACCATCGGGAGTTTGCTATCAAGGACTTAGGCCCTCTTCACCACTTTTATGAATTAGAAGTTACACCCTCAGACTCGGGTTTACTTCTTGGCCAAGCTAAGTATGCCAAGGATATTCTTACTCGAGCGGGGATGTCAGATGCTACACCAGTATCTACTCCATTTATGCTAGGATCGCAGCTACACAGCTCCACCAGTCCTGCTTTTCGGAATCTGACACTTTATCGATCTCTTGTTGGGGCTCTACAGTATCTGACAATCACTTGTCCTGATTTGGCTTTTGCGGTCAACACAGTCAGTTAGTATCTTCAGGATCCCCGTGACGATCACTTTGCAGCAGTTACTCGGATTCTTCAATATGTTCAGGGAACTCTTCATTTTGGCCTTGCATTTCAATCAGACAGCTCTCCTGGGGTTCTGAGTTACTCTGATGCTGATTGGGCTTATTGTTTGGAGACTCGATGATCCACTTATGGTTATGCTATCTTTCTTGGTGGAAACCTTGTTTCGTAGAGTGCTAAGAAACAGCCCACTGTTTCTCGTTCGAGTAAGGAGTCCGAGTATCGTGCCCTTGCCAACACCGCTGCTGAGGTTGTTTGACTGACTCATTTGTTTTTGCAATCTTTGTGTTTTGCTTGCTGAATCTCCGCTACTGTTATGTAACAACAATAGTGCTATCTTCTTGGCTAAGAATCCAGCTGCTCACAAGCGGGCGAAGCACATCGACATCGACTATCACTTTGTTTGAGAGTTGGTTGCTTCTGGCAAGCTGCGCGTTGCTCATGTTCATACTACTCTTCAGATTGCGAAAATCTTCACCAAATAGCTCTCTCGTCCGTAGTTTGAGTTTTTCTTATCTAAGCTTTGTGTCGCTGAGCATTCGATGCTTCGCTTAAGAGGGGGAGTGTTAGAATAAGTCAAGTATCAGATTGATTTGATTTGATTCAAGATAGAGTTGTTGACTAGACTAGAGTTATACTAGTACAAGTCTTCCTTTTGTATTCTATTTATTCATATCAATAATACATTATTTATTACAAAAAATTACTCTTTCATATATACCTCTATATAATGTACTCTAAATTATACATGCAATCACAAGATTACATTCTTATTTTCTACCCATCGTTCTGCGTATGCTTTTGCCGTTATTATATAAAATGTGTACAATCCTTATCCAAAATTCAAGCATGTGCAGTATCCATGGATAGGCGCCGGGTATGACTACATGACGTGGAGGATGAGTTTTGGAGATCAGCTCTTTTTGTAATGGCAAAAAAATTAGGCCAGGTTAGGTGTCCCGACATCAAAGTATTACCTTTTTAACCAATTGTGTTATGTTACCACATAGTTGTGAATTGTACTGTATTAAAAAATAAAAACGGATACCTTAGTTTAAGCATGGTCGATAGAGCCTTTTGCTACAATGAGAGGAATAAATTAAACCATCACTTTTGCTACTTCGTTCATCACTTCCTCTTTATCTTTATATGAAGCATGTACCATTCAAATTTGAACCTAAAATAGGAACACAAAAAAACCAGCTATCTACCACATTCTCCAACAAAAAGTATAAAATTCGATAGGCAGAAAATATATTGTACAAAATAAGGATGTAATATTGTGTTTGTATTCATGCTCTGTGGTACATTATATAGTGTTACAAAGTTTTAAATAAATAAGAAAAATGATACTAATTTAAATACAAGTAATATTCACAAAATATTGTATTTCCTCAATACTCATCCTCAAGTTGGAGCATGTAGATCGAGAATGCCCAACTTGCCAAGTAGTAGTTGAAACTAATTATGTCCAAGAGCTTTCGTGAACAAGTCCGCAAGCTAATCAGAAGTGCGGATATGATGAGTAACAATACTACCAGACAGTACCAAATCTCTGGCAAAATGACAGTCAACCTCTATGTGCTTCGTACGTTCAGGGAAGGTATGATTAGCACCAATATGAAAAGCATATTGACTATAAAAAAACAGTCGCATTGGGGGCAGAATGCACAACACCTAAATCTTTAAGGAAATACTTAAGCCATAATAACTCACAACAGGTAAATGTCATGGCACGATACTCCACTTCAGTAGAAGAATGAGAAACCATAGGTTTTATCTTGGTTTTCAATGAAACCGGAGAATCACCGATCATAAAAAAATCTAGAAAGTGAATGTCATGTGATGGGGCACACATCCCAATTAGAATCATAGAAAGCAGTCATTTGTAAAGAACTACGTGAAGAGAGGAATAAACCTTGACCAGGATGATTCTTCAAGTAATGTAGAACTCGCAATGAAGCTTTCCAATGTGGACACAAAGTGACTTCATGAACTGAGCAAGTGTATGCACCGAATAACTAAACTACGGACGTGTAATGGTAAGGTAAATGAGACGACCGATTAGACGCCGATACTGCTCCGGATCATCGTAGAGGGGCCTTCTATGCGTGCGAGTTCTTGTTGTTACTCTATGGAAAGTCTGTAGTTTTGCAGCCAACAAACCAGTATCTAATAAAATATCAAGGGCATATTTTCTTTGTGAAAGAAACATTATGGTATTCTAGCAATCTCTATACCCAAGAAATACTTAAGTGCACCGAGATCCTTTATGTGAAAACAAGAGTTCAAGTATGTTTTGAATTTAGAGATGAGCGACGAAGAACTGCCAACAATTACCAATTTATCCTCATAAACCAGCATATGTAACATGAAAGTATAAAAAAAGAGAGTAATAAGCCTTACTCTGAACAAAGCCAAATATGCTTAAAGCCTAGGCTAACTTGGAAAACCAGTTGGGAGGAGCTTGTCACAACCCATAAAGAGATTTCTGAAGTCAAAAAAACCATGTCGGGGGGCATAGTGTAGCCAGGAGGAGGGCTCATGAACACCTCTTCATGAAGATCACCATGTAGAAAAGAATTGTGAACATCCATCTTATGAAGTTCCCAACCACAAATGGCTGCAACAGATAAGAATAGGCGAATAGAACTCATCTTCGCAACTGGAGAAAATGTCTTAGTAAAGTCTATTCCTTCAATTTAACGATTACCCAGCACCACCTGATGAGCTTTGTTCCATTCAATAGTACCATCAACTTTAAAATTGGTACGATAAACCCATTTGCATCCAATTGTAGTCTTATTCGGAGGAAGAGAAACCATAGTCCAAGTTTTATTGCGCTCAAGAGCATTAATCTCATCAGCCATAGCATTACGTCAATGAGCATGCTTTGATAGAGAACATTTATTGCACTAGAAGTTACTACATCCAAAAAATTTGGAATGCATACTAGAAAATTTATCGCAATTTACAAAATCAGTTAAAGGATACAGAACACTTGAGGATAGTGATGGCGCAGGAGTGACTGTAGCAGTGAGGTGGTTTCACAGGAGAGCAGACAATCATTCAGGTATGCAGGAGGTCGGCGATCTTGGTTACTGCACTGGGAAAAGGGTGGGTCGACCACATGAGTTGGTGGCGGAGACTGAGCTAGAGGCGGTGATGAAGCTGCGGGTTCAAGCGGTAGTGCTGCAATGGATGGCAACATAAATTACCGCAGGAAGAATCACCGATGGATTCGACGGTGTTGGATATGGCATTGGAACCATCATCGAACTCAGCATTGGGTTGGGTCGTGCCTGGGTGGAGGATGATCGATCCTATTTTGGCGACGCTGTGGCGGAAGCTGATGGTGGCTGAGGTGAAGCCGCGACACGGGTGATGATCGACGCCGAGGTGGCTGCACCACGGGTTGTCATTGACGGATCTGTCATTGGATAGTCATCAAACCAAGTGTATATTTGAGACTGTGCAGGCTGAGTAGGTACATATGGCACAAAAAACAAAAAACTGGTCTTCATAAAAATCAGCATCACGACTGTTGAAGAAAGTGCATGATTCCAAATCAGAAAGGTGATAGCCTTTTTTCCCAGCAGGATACCCAAGAAAAATTCATCGTCGACTTCTTGGAGCAAACTTGTCACAGTATCTGGGAATGCAGGAAGCATAACACAAGCAACCAAAAACTTTCAGAAGCTTGTAGATTGGAGTGCATCCGTAGAGTAACTAAAATGGTGTGCAACCATTGAATTGCTTTATTGGTGTCCGGTTAATCAGATTTGCAGCAGTGAGCACATTCTCCCCAAAAAACAATAGGCATATTAGCTTGAAAATGCAAAGCACAAGCCACATTTAACAAATTACGATCCTTGCATTCTACACGGTCATTCTGTTGTGGTGTATCAACCATAAATGTCTCAAAAATAATACTGGATTATGCAAAGTGGGATCTCGGGGGTAGAAATTCAGTACCATTATCAGCACAAACACGATAAATGTCGCGCCAAAATTGTGCCTTAATCGAAGCACAAAGTTCTATAAATATAGAAGCTATATCTGACTTAGCCACTAATAAATAAACCCAAACAGCTCGAGAATAGTCACCAATAATAGTTAAAAAACAAAATGTACTAGGCCCCCAAACCCCCAAACCCCCAAACATCACAATGTATTATTAGTTAAAACAAAGAACTAGCATTTGAAGTACTCAAAGGAAAACTATGTCTAGTCTTTTTTGCTCTATGACATATAGAGCATGGAACATAAGTATTATTTATGCTAAAATCAAGAGTAGAAATAGAAGACAACACCGTAGAGGATGAATGTCCAAAACGCTGATGCCATAAATCAAATGAAGATGTGGAATCAGAAGTAACTGTCGGAACTGACTGCGGGACAGGAGACTAAACATGTGTATCCAGCAGACGAAGCCAGTAAACACCCCCTTGTTGTTCACCCATGCCAATCATTGTCCTTATACTGATTTTTTGTAAAATGCAACAAATTAAGTAAACAAAGTTAGATATTTTATAGCAGATAACCATCTAGAGAATGATAATAAATGGTATTACAAGGTAAGGATATAAAGCACATGAGTAAGGATAGTATCTCCAAAACATTTAGAACTATAATGTGTTGCTGACGACACAGATCCATTAGGTAGAATCACGTTAACGGAATCAACGGTTACAGCACTATCAGTAAGAGAACCCTTGTCACCTGCCATGTGATATGAGGCTCCCGAATCAAGAATCCAAGGTAAAGTAAGCTTACATGACTCAAGGTCAGAGATATTATTAAACTGATTAAATAGTTGAAGGGTCATACTCCACTGGTCATCAGACAGAGTAGAACCCAACTCAGACCGAGAAGGAGCACCAGAGGGTGCAGCCGCCCATAACTGGGCAAGGACACTGTGACAACGGCAAACGGAAGCTGAGGGGCACGGGCCACGGGCCACGGTGGCACCGACAATTGGAACGCTGAGCGTGGCGGTGGGTGGCTGAGCTGGTACCGTTTCCTCCATGGTGATGGCTCTGTCCATCATCTCTGTGAACCATTCTGGATAGCCTGTGAGCTTGAAATATGTAGCTTTGTTGTGACCCTTGCGATGACTATGAGTACAAACTAAATTCTTGCGCTCAACTGCAAAGAGGCTCCGGGTGAAGGTCCTGAAGGTGGTTGGCGTCGAGCAGCATATGCTAGGGAAGTTAAAGATTCATGGGACCTAATGAAAGCATTGTGATTCTCATCCTGAGTCGCAAGGGCATACACACGCATGATGGGTGGCAGCAGGTCTTGAGTCATGACATTGGATTGCATAGAGTGATAGCGTTCATCTAAATCTAGAAGAAATTGATAAATCAACTCTTTCTCTCGATCATGGAAGATAGCAGCAACATAATTACATGTACATGATGATTTGCTAGCTTCACATGTGCAGACTCGAGGAGGCTGAAGAGAGTTGTAGTAATCTTACAGTTTCTTGAGTTTGCCTAAACAATTGGCAATAGACTGACCATTCTGCCGAAAGCTCTGAATATTATCACGCATCTGTAGAATTTTTGAACCATTACCAAGGGAAAATTGTCCAGCAAGATCATCCCACTATTTCTTAGCGGTGGGAAAATAATTCGTAACAAATTGCAAGATCCAGCAAACAAGTGTAGCATTAACCCAGACCATTCATCATGACCAGGATAGTCGATCGGGGGTTCAATAATGGTTCCATCAATGAAACCAATCTTCAGATAGCACTGGTTTTAAAAATCGGTGCTAAAAATTAAAAAATAGCATCGGTTTTTAAAAATTGGTGCTAAAAATTTTCAAAATTCATTTTCCCGCCAAAGAAATAGCCAAAAATGTTAAAATAGCACCGATTTTGGAAAAATTAAAACCGGTGCCAAAAATTTAAAAATAGCACCGGTTTTAACCGGTGCTAAAAAAATTTAAATTTTAAGTTTTTCCTGCCAAAAATTTTTTTCCACCAAAGAAATCGTCAATTTTTTTTAAAATTCAACCTTCCCGCCAAACAATTCTAAATATTCGTCAGAATTTTTTAAAGTTCAATTTTTTCGCCAAAGAATTCAAAATATTCACCGAAAATTTCAATATTCCCAGAAATTTCATGAGCTGGGAGTAGCTTTACAGCTGCTATAAACAATTTTTTTAACTTTTAAAATCGTTCACTTCTTTTGTTGATTTTAACTAATAACTAAGTTAAGTTAAATTAATGAACGATCAACCTTTATAGACCTAATATATACAAATAAGAATAAAATTTGTTTACATTAACTAATTAACGTTAAACCCTTAATTGATTTAGTATACATAAATACAAGACTAAATTATTTTTATAGTCCCCTACAAAGTATCTTGTACCATGTTTTGGTCCCCATTTGCACATGAACCCTTAGACGGTACGCAACAAATTCAAAACAATTTGTTTGGTCCCCAAAGGTGGTTTTCAGATAAGACTAAATGATTTTCCAATATAGTCAGGGGTATAATGATAATTTTACTAATGAGCAAATATTTTCAATTAAAAAAATCCTAATTTTAAATTTTTTGGATTTTCGACAACATCACGCTCGAGCCCTCGAACCTCCTGCCTCGAACCTTTTGCCTTGAGCCATCGACCCTCGATCCCTCGAACCTCCTACCTCGAACCTCGATCCTGAATGTGGGGATTTTTGACCACTTCACGCTCGAGCCCTCGAACCCTTGAGCCTCGAGCCCTTGAGCCTTGAGCCTCGAGCCTCGAGCCTCGAACCTCAAACCTTGAACCTGAAGCCCTCGAACCTGCTGCCTCGAGCCCTCGAACCCTCGAGCTCTCGAGCCCTCGAACCTCATGCCTCGAGGACTCAAACTTCCTTATTTGACTCTATATAAATACTAGTGACTAAGCTGACTTTAACTAATCAACGGTCAAACTTTACTCGATTCAATATTTAAACACTAATAACTAGGTTTTGTCTGATCAATGGTTAAACTTTACTCGACTCAATATTTAAACACTAATAACTAGGTTTTGTCTGATCAACGGTCAAGCTTTACTTGACTTATAATAAATAAACACTATTAACAAAGTTGACTTTAACTAATTAACGGTCAAACTTATTTGAATTAGTATATAATAAATACTAATAAAAATGTTTGACTTTGTCTAATAACCGGTCAAACCTTACTTGACTTTCTGATAGATAAATACTAGTGACTAAGTTGACTTTAACTAATCAACGGTCAAACTTTACTTGACTCTCTCTCTCTCTGTATAGAAACACTAGTGGAAGGCAATTTCTGGGCAAAAAAGGTGTAACCTTCTCCCACGATCTACAGGAGCATTTTCGTTCGATCAGTCGGTAAATCTAGGCATGTAACCAGATTATCCAGATTCTTCATGGGATCCGATCATAATCATCTCCAGGTTGGGGTTTTCCGATGTCTTCCGCCGGCACTGCGAGGGTTTCTAAAAATGAACAGCTTGGAAAGCTCGGACTCGTAGATTCAAAGCCAGCCGGCAGGTTCTACTGAGTCACTTTGGTTTTGAATTTAGTTCCAAGTACAAATCGTGTGAAACATTCGATTCCTGGAGCTTTTTCTCTGTACTATTTGAGAGTCTCTGTGTCCGCTTGCCCTATTTTGTTCTGTTTAACTTCGATAAAGTTCTGCTGTTCTTATTATTATCCAATTTCATATTGGTTTTGTACACTCTGTGCTATGCCTATTTGTGTCTCTGTTGGTGTATTTGTTTGAGTACTACTTGGATTGTGTACCATTTTCATCTGCACATATACTTATCCCCTGTTGCTGGGATAGGTATTAGGACTTTCTGTACTGTCTTTTCGGAGTAGATTATTGTGTGGGAGATAAGTTAGTCTCTCTTGTGCATCCGATACGTTATTCAGATTGTTTACCTAACCCCCTCATGTCTTCTCTTACTGTCACTGAGGCCGGGAAAGTATGGACCAAATTCTTTCATCACCCCCTGCCACCAAATCTATAAACCATCCGGGCCTGGCTGAACAGGCTGACACAACTTTTAAGTCCAGAGAATGGCATGATCCGCTATTACAGAGAAAAAGGGCTTGGGACGATGCTGAAATCGCCTTGGACAAAGTAGACATTACTGCAGACCAGGATGTGGATTTTGTCCTCTCAGAGGAAGAAGTTATCAAGGAGAAAATCCGGGTGTTCTACGATTTTCTAGGCGTCTTCCCAGGTTCTTTCCCAGGTACACATGCTGTCCGGAAATTACTCATGGCAAAGTGGGGTGTCCAGTGCTGGGTTCAGACAATGATAAATGGGTATCTAAAATTTGGATTCAAAACAGCGGAGGACAGGGACAAAGTGCTACAGGGTCCGGATCATTTCCTCCACGGAAAAAAGTTATTCATTGTTCCTCTACCTGAGTCTGGGAAGTACGATATGCGCATCATGGCCAAGAAACCGATCTGGATTTGCATGAACCACCTACCCAAGTCTTACTGGCACAAAAAATCCCTCGAGAAGATAGCTTCCACTTTAGGAGATCCCATTCTCATGGACAATGGAACTCGAGACCTCGTGGGCTACTATGCCAGGGTTCTGGTCCTCATCGACACCTCTAAACAGCTCAAAGAAATAGTCAAATTCCGTATACCTGATGGAGCTACCCACTCGCAACGGTTACTTTACGACTACTGCAAACCGTGGTGCCCTAACTGCGGAGAAAATACACATCTCTTTCAAGTTTGCGATGAATTCTTTTGGACCAGGGGCAGGGTTTTTCAGGAGCGCATGGCTAAAAGAAATAGACATGAAAACTTCGACAAAGGTGTTCAGCCCACACGGGTAAATGAAGAAAAAAACCCAAATGGGGTGCTCTCTTGTACCCATGGAGACACAGTTTCGGGTTCAAAATTAGAAAATTCAGGATCGAGCACCATGGGTCAAGAACTAAACTCGGAAAAGGAGAAGTGTAATGACACAGAGGTGGTCATAGAGATGGTCCGGGACAGGGTAACAGTTGATCCTACACCACCGGGCTCTCAGGTCCATACCAAGAGTATTTTCAGTGGTGATGCCAGCTCGGTTGGCCCACCGACTTTCAGTGATGCAGACAGACTGATGAATAGTGCAGGAAACATACCGGACAGTATGCTCCATCCGGAGGCGAGACGGAGCAATCCCCCTCGGGCAGGAAGACCCCTTGCGCCAAAAGGAAAAACCATGATTGGGAAACAGTTGTTCAAGAGCAGCGGCAGAACCAGATCATCTTCCATGCTGCTCAACCCATTGAAGAAGACTTACCAAAGAGTGGATGAAGAAGCAAAGAGCTCCTCTTCAACTGATAGCAGTAAAGGCAGCGGTCTTTGGCCTAAAGGGACCTTCGGTCCCCAATGAATGCGACCTGCCTCAATATACGTGGCCTTAACGCCCAAGATAAAAGGAGATGGGTGAAGAACATCATCTCTGAAAATAATTTCGGTCTGTTAGGTATTCTGGAAACAAAGGCAATTGAACGAACACTGAACAACTTCACGAGGAGTCTCAAAGGATGGAGATACACCCACAATTTTGAATTGGCACCCAACTCCATAATTCTTATTGTTTGGGACCCCAAAAAGTTTTTTGTTGAGATAACGGGCAAAATGGCGCAACTGATCCACCTTAGAGTACGAAACCTATCATTGAATGTGCAATTTCTCTACACTAATACGTATGGAAACAGTGAGGGAAGATTACACAGACTGCCCCTTTGGGCAGAGTTGAAGCGATATGGTGCAAACCTTGACTCACAATGGATGGTTCTTGGCGATTTCAACTCCATTCTCAGTGTCAATGATCATATGGGTAGCACATCCCTCGGGGTCTACCAAATGAGAGAATTTCAAGAAGCTTGTACTGCCTGTGGTCTGAGGAACGCTCCAGCAATCGGGGATCACTTAACATGGCACAATGCGGAATTCACAATTAGGCGCAAACTGAACCGCATCCTCCTGAATCACAAATGGGATGAAGACTCCTGCCGTACCACCTTTCTTCCTGGATCTGCCCACTCGGATCATCTACCTTTTGTAATAGCTTTAGCGCAAGATATAGAGCAGCTAAACAGACCTTTCAGGTATCAAAATATGTGGAACGTGCATCCGAGGTGAAAACAGGTAGTGCATGATCACTGGTCACCAGCGATACAAGGGGTCAGACAGTATGTTTTATGCCTCAAGCTACAAAGATTGAAGAAACCCCTTAAGGATCTGGGGAAAATTGACTTCCACCACATTTCTGAAAAGGTGAAAAGAGCAGATATGGAGTACGCAAATGCTTAGAAAATTTTAACGCTGGAGAATGCATCACATGAACTGGTACACCAACTGACTGTTCTCAAGCAAACTGCTTTGCTCTTCTACACGGCGGAGTCGAAATTCCTGTCCCAAAAGGGAAGAATAAACTTTGTCACTTTGGCGGATAAGGGCACAAGTTTTTTCCATGGCTTGGTGGCCAACAGGAAAGGGGGTGGAGTCCCGGCAATCCTGGACGCTGATGAAAGGATAGTCACATCCAGCGAGAAAAAAAGGGCATTACTTGCGGAGTTTTACAAGGGCGTATTCGGTACAGATGTTCCACGTACACCAATCGACCCAGATATAATCCGTTCAGGCCCCTTACTTACCGATATGGAGAGAGAAACACTGAGCCAAGATACCGAAAGACATGAAATAAAGTCTGCCCTCTTCTCCATGTCCGATGACAAAGCACCGGGCCTGATGGCTTCACTGCGGCTTTTTTCAAGAGTCAATGGGAGATCGTGGGCCAGGATGTCACAGAATCGGTCTTGGAATTCTTCCGCACCGATGAACTGCTGAAAAGGCTAAATCATACCGCTGTTGCACTTATACCCAAGAAAGAAGACAACCTAAGGGTGGCTGACTTTAGACCCATCTCCTGCTGCAATATCATTTACAAGGTTATCTCCAAAGTCATCGCCAACAGAATCGATCCTCTCTTCCCTGGCCTCATTGACCCCTGACAAGCAGCGTTTGTAAAGGGACGGAAACTTTCTGATAATGTCATGATGGCCCAAGAGCTGGTGCGGGGCTACGGACTCTCACGATTCTCTCCCCGCTGTATGATTATGGTAGACCTCGCAAAGGCATTCGACACGGTTTCTTGGGATTTCATACAGGAGGTACTAAATGGCCTAGGCTTCCCGCAAGCAGAAACTACTCCGTTCTCCTATCACCCGAGATATGAACACCTAAAAATCACCCATCTGGCTTTCGCGGATGACTTGATGCTTTTTTCGAAGGCAGACCGGAATTCTGTTCATACCATCATGTCTGTTCTAAATGATTTCCAACAGACCTCATGCCTAGCCATCAACGCCGCAAAGTCGCAATTCTTCGGAGTGGGTATAAAGGTGGACTTAAGCTTCACAGGTATCCCATGGGCTACCTTCCCGGTCAGGTACTTGGGAATCCCGTTGGATTCCAATAAACTGAAGGTCTCTTAGTTTTATACGCTTCTCGACAGGGTCGATAAGGAAATCGCAAGATTCAAAGGTCATACACTTTCTTATGCGGGGAAACTGGAACTCATTAAATCCGTGGTCCAGGGAATTGTTGGATTCTGGATACAGCACTTCATCATCCAGGGTAATGTCATGGATTCACTAGAACAAAAATGCAAACAGTTCCTGTGGGGAGACAAGAAACAGAAAAAGGTTTCCTGGAAAAGGCTTTGTACTCCGAGGAGTAATGGGGGTCTGGGAATTCGTGACTTCAAGATATGGAATATGGCCATCCTCGCACAGCAGCTATGGGATATACACTCACAAAAGGAATCACTCTGGATCAAATCGGTCCATTCACAGTTCCTGAACACGAGCAATATATAGAGTGTACACCCAAGGGCTCCCTGTGGCAGAATCTTGGAGAAGTTTTCACTCTACTTCATGAATCTGTGTGAACTCCGGGACAACCTAGTAATCATGTGTGGTGGCATCATGTGTGGTGGCTCAAGTGAAACACTCATCGACTTGTTGGAGGTTTGGTCAGGATCTGGTAAATTCACGACGATGGCTCATGATCATTTCCACAGGTTTACTTACCCTCACTTGTATGATATACCCACCCTCCCAAGGCTAAGATTCTTCAAATCAATTTGGCGTGGATCGATACCCCCCTCGGTTCTTCTTCATTACATGGCTTGCCTCACTTGGTCGTCTTCAAACCATGGACAGTTACCACGGAGGAGATGACGAACCCACAGACCACATCTGCTGCCTATGTCGCTCCGATGTAGAGACACATGATCACTTGTTCTTCCAATGTGATTTCGTCAAACCGGTATGGGATAGAGTGCAAAACTGGATTGGATTGAGACGAGCCACTACTTCCATTGCAGCCTCGGACAAATGGATCAGAAGACAGGTAAGAGGATCAAAATTGAAAAGAAAGATGGGTCCACTGGCGCTGACAACCACAGTGTACTACATATGGAGTGAAAGGAACAGAGTTCTCAAAAAAGGACATCGCCCGGATTCGGCTAGGGCTTTCATGCTTATCCAAAAGGACTGCTACCTCATCCTCAACAGATTATTCCTGCACGAACTGCTGTTCTAGATAGGGATCCTTCCCTAACAATTGGCACAACATCTACATGGAGGGCATCGAAACCACACTGGGAGGTAAAATTTTTCTTTTGCAGGTAAGAACAGATGCAGACATCTACATGGCGGGGTCGGGGGTCATGCGTTTGGCCCTCGGACTGCCCGGAGAACATTTTTTAAAGACCACAACACCATATTAAATATGGGTGTATATATGGTAGAACCGGCCTTTACAACTTCATTTGGAACGCCAGACCAGTCTCAAAAAAAAGAAAAAGAAAAAAAAGACGTCGGTCGGGGGTGGGTGGTTCGAGGGTTAGGATGGTTCTAGGGGTAGGATGGTTTGAGGGTTGAAGGATGCTTTGAGGGTCAAAGGATACTTCGAGGGTTCGGGGTTCGAGGATAGATGGACTGAGGTATTCGAGTGCTGAAGGCTTTCGAGTGCTAAACGCATTTGAGTGCTCGACGAGGGCATTCGAGAGCTGGAAGTGTTCGAGTGCTCCAAGGGGGCATTCGAGTGTTGGAGTGTTCGTGTGCTGGGGCCATTCGAGGGGTGGTATATTTGCCCTCGAAGGAGAGTTCGAGGAATTCGCTTCATTTGTCCTCGAGTTTGTCCTTGAGCACTGAAAGGGGCATTCGAGGGAAGTGGGAGTTCCAGTGATCGAAAGGGCATTCTAGTGCTGAAGGCTAGTTCGAGGATAGATGGATAGGGGCATTCGAGAGCTGGAAGTGTTCGAGTGCTCGAGACTCCGGTGACTCAACGACGTTGAAAATACGTAGTCCTACAAGTTAGCTAACAACTGGCAGTCTCGAGGGTTGAAGGGTAGTTGGGGAGGGTAGGTGGTTCGAGAGTTGAGGATTGGTTCGAGGGCTGAGGGATGATTCGAGGGCTGAAGGATGGTTCGAGAGTCAAAGGGTGGTTGGAGAGGTAGGTGGTTCGAGGGTTGATGGGTTGTTTTGAGGGTTGAGGGATGGTCGACGGCTGAAGGATGGTTTGGGGGTTCAGGGATTGTTAGAGGAAAGGCCAGAACGACTCTCAAACGGTATTTTTGAAGGCCTCGAGGGTAGGTGGTCAGAATGGTGGTTCGAGGGGGCATTCGAGTGTCCAAGGTATTCGATTACTCGAGGGAGGAATTCGAGTGATGGAGGTGTTTTGAGTGCTCGAGGAAGGCTTTCGAGTGCTGGAGGTCTTCGAGTGCTCCAGGGGGGCATTTCGAGTGCTGGAGGTATCAAGGGGGCTATACCCTCAAAGGGGCACTGCCCTCGAAGGTGAAATACCCTCTAAGGGGCTCTGCACTCGAAGTGGTCATACCCTCGAAGGGGCTCTGCCCTCGAAGGGGCTCTGCCCTCGAAGGGGTCATACCCTCGAAAAGGCTCTGCCCTCGAAGGGGTCATACCCTCAAAGGGGCTCTGCACTCGAAGGGGTATTACCCTCGTAATTGTTTTTTATGGAAATGTGGAGAGTTTCAGCCTTCCCTTTTGGGCTGAAATTATGGATCACGGGTGAGGGAGTTCTCATTTTCCCTATCCAATGGGGTGTAACCTTTCATCATTTGGTTGCATAACTACTTGAATTTGGGTACTGGAATAATTAATTAGTGTACGTGAAATTAATTAACCCAGTGCTAGCTGAGATACTTGGATTTGACGGTTGCGCGATTTGCCTGCGCTGCACTGAAAAGTGTAAAATGGCATAGGGCTGTCCATTTGCCAAAAATGGAGAGAATGGTTACAAAACCGTTACGCGGGGCGTGCGCGATAGAAGTCATACCCGGTCTCTTATCATTAGAAGGTCTATCCGCGGGGAGCAACTGGGAGCACCATCGACTACGGTCAACTGGCCCCCATCTCCAAAGAAAAAACCTAGGCACCCACACAGAGATCGTTACCGAAGGCCAATAACACCCATTTATATTCATCTTAGGGGTGTACAAGGTAGAAGTGGTGTACCAGCTCCACCCGGAGAGGACGCATTGCTTCATTCATTGGAAGGCCGAGATCACTCTCGGTTTCGAAGACCATCGCCGCACTTTATCGATGGTTGGGATTAAACCTGTGGGGAACAAACCATGGGTCAAGAGCCGGTTACCACTCCCGGTTGGATGGAGGTTCCATGGAGGAGGGGCTAGTGAGTTTGTTCTCATGCCATTCTGTTCTTTTTTTTGGTCACCTGGTTGTAACATTTAGATCAGGGGTAGTATTTTAGGTAACATGTATAAAGGGAGTGGGCTAATGTCCCACTCCCGTACTTTCCCACGGCATTTTTTGGGCCACCTGATTGTACCATCTAGATCAGGGGTAGTTTAGTAGGTTTCATTGTATCACGGGAGTGGGACAATGTTCCCACTCCCATAACTCTCTCGGTTTCTTTTTATTTACCATTACCTTCGACTAGTGACTAAGCTGAGGAAGCTCTGAGGTGAAAATTGGGCGCAACCCTGCCACTATTCATCGTGGTCAATTTTCACCCCGTTTCTCTTCCGTGGATCTTCTCCTCCGGCGAGGAGCCCGACATTAATGTTGGGCTCCTCGCCGAGAGTGTTTTAATATATAGTACGTAGCTGTTCTTGAAGGATTGAAGCCCGAATCTGGGTTTCTCGCGAATTCTCTCCATTCAAAAATTCACTTGGATTTTGGAGTAAGATCGGTCTTCGATCTTGGATTTCAAAAACCCATAGCTTCTCTATGGGTTTTCTGGGAAGCGGACTTACTTTTCGGTCTTCAAGTTTGGAGGTTTTTGGTTCTTGAAGTTTGGAACTTTTGGTACTTGAATTTTGAAGACCCATAGCTTCACCATGGGGTTTCTTAGAAGAAGACCTGCCCACCGGTCTTAAAAAGTGGAGCTTTTGAGAAGAAGATGAAGACAACTTCCCAGATCTGCTGTAGGATGAACACTTATGCGCCCAATGGAGGAGGACGGCGATGGATTCGGTGACCGCAAAATACAATCTACCACTGCCCCAAGTAAGCTTTCACCTCTAGTTGGTAGATATACTGTGGTTAAAGGATTCGTATGTGGTCTATGGTGTTTTTTGGAAAATATGGCTGTGATGGTGTGAATTTGTGATCTATGTGTGAATTTTGATAAACTCTGTGTGGAGTGAAAGTGTATGGAATAACTCTGTTCACTTCTGCATATTGGTGGGATTTGTTTTCTAATTTTGTGCGGGTTGAGGTGGAACTGGGCGGATTATGGCAAATCACTTGTATTTGCTTGTGTTCAATTGGTGCGGATTGGAGGGAGGTGTGGATGTTTAGGATCACTCAGTAGGGTTTGTTTTCGCATATGCTGTTTTGTGCGGAGCAATACTGTTTTTTGGGATGTATATGATTTAGTGTAAAAGTATTTAGTGTAGAGTCTATGTGGAATGTGGAACCCTATTTTGGGTAGAACTCTATTTTAAGGAGTTCTTTTTGGGAAACTATGGGCTGGATTGGAGAGGAAAAATGAGGAGGCTCATGAAGATTTTGTGTAGTTTAAAAGCTAAATTCGGGTGAAAGAGGACAGTAATACGAAGTTCATGGGAGATTAGGATTAATCAGGGGTTCTCAGGTGTAGAGAGTGTTAGTATTCGGGTGAGTTCCAAATTGATTAGGGTAAACTTGTGTTCGAACCCCGAGCATCCGACCGGCCTAGCTTGTGTTCAAATCCCAGCCTTGTCGTCTGGCCTTGCTAGTGCACAGATAATGATCATTTCCGACCTAGCTTGTGTTCAAAACCCGGACAACTTTCGGCCTTGCAAGTGTTCAAACCCCGGCCAGTCCATCCGACCTTGCTTGTGTCCAGATCCCGGTAACTCCCCAGCCTTGCTTGTGCTCAGATCCCGAACACTACCCGTCGGCCTTGTTTACTTGATTTATTTGGTATTTACAACGGTAGGCTATGTTCTAAGCCGAGAACACGGAATTATTTTACTCTACCATGAGCATTCATATGGAAATCTTGATTTGGGGTGTTGGAATGTTATTGTTGGATGAGTACAAGCTTTAGGGCTAGTCGGATTCAAGATTGATGTTAGGAGAGGTTCTGCTGTGTGTTGGTTGAACTAGCCGATTTAGTCATTCGGCAGCTGGCCATAGTGGATTGATTTTACCAGAATCACTAATGATGGTATACCCAAATTGTTATTTTTTTATCAATCTCATGAGAACTCCCAGACCAAGATGAAAGGAGGAGCAGGATCTTCAAAATAGACTCATTTTTCAGAATTTTCCCAAGTTTTTGGCCACCTAATGGCACCGGAAAATACAATCCAGGCGAGAATCCAAAACTGGGCGCTGGACCTGGTTAAGAAATAAACGGGGAAAATGGTGGTTCGAGGGGTAGGGGAAATGACTCTTTAAGGGTGGTTCGAGGGGGATGTAGTTCGAGGAGTGATAGATCAAGGGTGGAAGTAGGGTTCGAGGGTTGAAGGATGGATCGAGGGTGGTTCCTTAGGGTGGCTCGAGGATTGATGGATGGTTCGAGGGTGGAAGGATGGTGCGAGGGTTGAAGGATAGGTCGAGGGGTAGCTGGAATGACTCTCGAAGGGTAATTCGAGGGGGCTCGAGGGTAGGTGGTCCGAATGGTGGTTCGAGGGGTTGCTGGAATGAGGTATTCGAGTGCTGAAGGCGTTCGACCGCTCGAGTGCTGGAGGTATTTGAGGGTTGAAGAGTGGTTTGAGGAGTAGGTGGTTCGAGGGATATGTAGTTCGAGGGGTAGGTGGTTCGAGGGTTGATGGGTGATTCGAGGGGAAGCTCGGGAGAGGCATTCGAGTGCAGAAGGTGCTCGAGTGTGCGGGGGGGACTTTCGAGTGCTGGAGATGTTTGAGAGCTCGAGGAGGCCATCCGAGAGCTGGAGATGTTTGAGTCCTCGAGAGGTGGTTCGAGGGATGATTCGTTTGTCCTCGAGAGGGGCTCGTGGAGCACCCTCGAGGGGTATTTCCTCTACCCTCGAGGGGTGGTTCGTTTTACCCTCGATGGGCTGTTTGTGGATGACCTTGAAGGGTTGTTCGTGGATGGCCCTCGAGGGGAGGCTACTGCCCCACAAAAAAAACCCACAGCACCCTCTCTTCATCTGGCCAAAAGGATTTCCTATGTTAGTTGCATGGCCATGCAGGTCGGGTAGGGGGTTAATTAATTTGGCGTACACAAATAAATTAACCCCTTGCTAGGTATCACTTGGATTTAACGGTTGCGCTATTTGCCTGCGCTGCACTGAAAAGTGCAAAATGGCATCAGGCTGTCCATTTGCCAAAAATGGAGAGGACGGTTACAAAACCGTTACGCGGGGAATGCACGGTAGAAGTCATGCCCGGTCTCTTCATCACTAGGAGGTCTATCGGCGGGGAACACTATGGAGCAACACAGACTACGGTCAATCAGCTCCAAACCCCACCGAGATAACCTCGACACTCATCCAGAGATCGTTATCGAAGGCCAATAACACCTCTTTATCTTCATCTTAGAGGTGTACATGGTAGAAGCGGTGTACCAGCTCCGCCCGAAGAGGACGCATTGCTTCATTCACTGGAAGGCCGAGACCACTCTCGGTTTAGAAGGTCGTCGCCACACCTTAGCAATGGTTGAGATTACACCTGTGGGGAACAAACCATGGGTCAGGAGCCGGTTACCACTCCCGGTTGGATGTAGGTTCCATGGAGTGAGGGGCTAGTGAGTTTGTTCTCATGCCCCTCTGTTTTTTTCGATGTCATCGCCGCACTGTAGTGATGGTTAGGATCACACCGTGGGGAACAAACAACGGTTCAAGAGCCGGTTACCACTTCCGGTTGTATGGAGGTTGCATGGAGTGAGGGGCTAGTGAGTTTGTTCTCATGCCCCTCTGTTTTATCTCAGATGTTTTCCACAGGTCCTGGTCAACACCACGGGGCGAGCATTTTGGTCTCCTAGTCATAGTACATAGACTAGGGGTTGTATATTATTATGTTCCCATGTATTAACGGGAATGGGCCAATGTGTCCATTCCCGTAGAAGATCACGGTTCCTTTTTCTATTTACCATTACTTTCGATTAGTGACTAAGCTGACTTTAACTAATCAACAGTCAAACTTTACTTGACTGTCTCTATATAGAAACACTAGTGACTAAGCTGACTTTAACTAATCAACAGTCAAACTTTACTCAACTTTCAATATATAAACACTAATAATTAAGTTGACTTTAACTAATCAACGGTCAAACTTTACTTGACTCTCTCTCTCTCTGTATAGAAACACTAGTGACTAATCTGACTTTAACTAATCAACTGTCAAACTTTACTCGATTTTCAATATTTAAACACTAATAACTAAGTTGACTTTAACTAATCCACGGTCAAACTTCATTTGAATTAGTATATATAAATATAAATAAAAAAATGGTTGGAAATAAGTGAAATGACTATTATACCTCTATGAAAAAAAATCAAAAAGGAAACCTTACCCTCATTTCTTCATTTTTTTCTTTCTTCCTAAAATTCATCCTTCGCATTTTCCTCACCGCTGCTCGACTAATCAACGATCGACGGTGGTTCGATTGGTGTGGGCGCGATGGTTCGATTGGAGATGAGTCAGCGGCAGTGCGACGGTGGTTCGATTAGAGCAGTTGTGGAGCAGCGGCAGCAAAGCGGCGCGATGCGGCAGGGAATAGAGTTTCTTCCAGAGCTAGGAGGTGGCGGAGCTAGGGCAGCGGTGGCGGAGCTAGGTTCTTTCTGGTGGCTGGTGGTGTGAGTTTCTGGCAGAGCTAGGGCAGAGCTAGGAGCACCTTCTATTTTTCCCATTTTCCCCACCATCGAGCGTCTTCTGGAACACCAGCAACGTCCGCAAGACCCTTAAAACCTTGCACGAAACCTTCAGCATCGCTAAATCACTGTAAGAAACTGCTCAAAACAGTAAAATGTTTCAATCAAATTAGATTTCTCAAATTCCAGGGTTAATTTCGATTGGTCTGTAGGGAGAAAAAGCTGGAGATGTTAAACATGGTGAAAAATGGTGAAATGAGTGTAAATGATGACGGTTCTGTTAATAGGTTTAAGGAACTACTGGTAGAGAATATGATAGATTTGGACTCTCATGAATCACTTGCTCTAGAAGCTGCAAATGCTTTGATGTCAAAACTTAGGGTTCAGCTCGAACCATTTCGAGTTACGGCGTATGAGAAATCTCTGTGGGAGGAGAAATGTGCGGTGGTGAGATTGGGAGATAAGTTGCAGCAGCACAAGGGGAATAAACTGTGGAGGAAGAGGAGGAGAAAGCAGATTTCCAAAAAAGAAAGCGAAGGTCTTTTATATGTTGCTTTATGATTGCAATGCTTGTTGTTTCTAGAGTTGGTTGTGATTTGATTAAATTGTTTTGTTTATTGTATATTGAGAAGCTCGAGGAGTTTGAGAAATATCACAAAGAAGCTGATGAGTGGAGGGCCAGACAGATAGCCAAGGAAGTTGCCCGAGGAAAGGTAATGATCACTGGATTCTTTGCAGTTTTTCTGCTTGTGGCTACTTTGCTTGGTTTTTCGAATAATCTGATGTCGTTGGTGCCTTTTCGTGTTTTGATTGAGAATATTAATGTGGTGAATTTCTTGGAGTACTAAAATTTCTTAGTTTTGTAATTAAGATATTACTGCCACTTCTTGTTCCTGGGAGCAAACCTTAATGTACCTTAATGTGCACGCACGACTGTTGATCGGTGATAGCGGCTCCAACGAAATTTGCCAGCGGAAAACTTTCTTAGGGTTTCAATATTTTAGGCTCTGATACCATATAGAAAATAAGGATGTAATGTTGTGTTTGTATTCATTATCTTAGGTAGATTATATAGTGTTACAAAGTCCTAAGTAAATAAGGAAAATGATACTAACATAAAGGGTGATATGCAAATATAACCCTATGTGTTAGAGAAAGTGTAGATATAACCCCGAGCTATTTTTTAGTGCAAATATAACCCTAACTATTCTGTATAAGTGAAAATATAACCCTAAAGCCATTATTCCGGCATTACTGGCCATTTCCAGCCATTGACAAACCAAAATGACCAAAATGCCCTTTCAGCTTAAAGCAAGAGATTAAAAGACAAAAATACCCCCACCCACCACCCCAGCCCTCTGAACACCACCATTAGTCCACCCTCTGCTGCTCCGCCGCCATCGGTCCACCACCACTTTCCAGCCCACCACCTTGTCTCTGAGATATAGAATTTTGGAAGCTTTAGCAGCTTGAATAGCAGAGTGTTGCAGCATAATGTTATCGTCCCGAACGTGCTGCTCATCATTCATTAAAACTCCCTGCTCTTCACATCAAATCACATCCCAGTTTAGGGAAAAATCGCTATAATAAACAGTTGCACACATACACGCACACGTACTGCAATCAAAATGGAAGTTGAGTTTGAGACAACCTGTTCGTCTCCGCCGCACTCAAATCCGCCGCATTTGCAACCTCCGATATTGGGCTTATAGCTCATCCATGACGGAGGACCTAACTATGCCTCTCCTCCGCCATGATTCCGCCGAGCTCCGCCGTACCTTTGCCAGGAATTTCAGTCATCTCCACCATTGACCTTCTTGAACAGACCAAGGGGAAATTTCAGTTATCTCCACCGCATTAACACCAAATCACCACCGTTTTACACCACATCACCACCGCATTTAGATAAATCCTTACCTTCATCATCAAATTCATCAAATCCGACCACCCTGCCATCTGCCTCGCCCTCACTGGAAAAACCTCTACAACGACGAGTTGGAGAACGCACTGTCGTTGGGACAAAGAGCGTGATCCTAACGCCACTCTCGCCATCCTCGAACTCCGCCTCTAGGCCGAACGCTGTCAGCATCAACGCCGCTTCCACACCGTACGCCATGCACTTTCACTGGAGCTCAGCCGTGCCACCAACTTTCTTTCCCAACACCGACGAACCTTCATCCGGCACTGCCGCGTCAATTCTGCCATATCCACACCACCTATACTCCACCACCAATCCCAATCTAACTCTAATCTAACCCTACAATCTAACCCCAATTGTCGATCACTGGAGTATGAGGACTGGAGATGATAATCGGAGAGCGGCCGCTGGAGATGGCAATCGGAGAATAAAGGCGAAGAGATGCGGGCTCGAGAATAATCGGAGAATAAAGGCAAAGATATGGGGGGCTGGAGAATTAGAGAGCAGAAACAGCTTTTGGTTTAGGGTTTGGTTAGGGGTATAATAGTAACTTAAGTTTATTTTTAGTTTATAAAATATTTAAAGGGGCAAAAATGTCTTTTCATGAAATTCTGACCTCAAACTACCGGAAAATGTTATATTTGCACATAACCTAAATATCTAGAGTTATATTTGCACTTTCAATTATCACAGGGTTATATCTGCACTTTCATCACTTTGCTCTAATATAAATACAAGTGACATTCACAAAAGTTCTATTTCCTCAATATATATATATGCTCCATCCATCCCACCTTAAGCTTCCTAATTGATTTTTGGAAGTCAAACTTTGTAAAATTTGACTCTAAATAAAGGCAAAGTCTTGGGAAAGACGGGGTTTAATTCAAATAATAAAAGGTAAAAGGTTTTAGTTGCAACATTAAAAATTTAGTATGCAACATGTAGTAGTTATAAAATTTATAACCCGGTTCATGCAACCCAAAAATTTTATCTTAATTTCTTCTAATTTACACTTTAAACCTTGGTCTTTCCAGGACTTATGGAAAGACCGTCTTTCAAGAGACGCACTCCTAAATAAAAATTAAAAAATATATATAATAAAAATATTGTGTGACATCTTGCTAGATTCATCTTAATATTTTATTTATAAATATTAATTTTATATGTGTAATTATCATGTATAATTAGAGATATTTATGATCAAATATATTAATTAATGACCATAAAAAATCAATTAGAAAGATTAAAGTTGAACGAAGGAGGGCATACAGTTAGCCGCGGGTTGAAGTTCATGTTTCTGAGAAAAGATGTTTAAAAAAGGAGGTTGTTGAAAATTGGGAAGATGAGGCGGCTACTTTCCAATCAGCCCATCTGTATCAAAATTCGTTGACAAAGTAGATAATGAGGATCACATGCAACTAATGATTTTCCTATACAACTAGGAATATAGTAATGACATTGCTTTAGGGCCCCACATTAACGTTAACAAGAAAATACATTTAAAAATAGGCATAACATCCTGTACTTCCTTCCTATATATAGAGGCACCAGTATCTGGATGAGGCAGATTAATACAGCAAGAGCTTAGAGAAGAAGGGTAGCCTAGTTATGGCATTTCTAGGGTTTAAGCTCCTCTTTATCCTATCGCTACTGTCTTCATGTGCATATGCACAAAAACCTGCAAAGATTGTCACTTTTGGACTCAAACGCTCTGATTTCCCAAAGGATTTCTTGTTTGGAGCTGCCTCTTCTGCATATCAGGTACTTTTTTTTTGTTTTTTTTTTTCAAAAAAATGTGCACGCATTTCAGATCGTATAAAAGCCAAAAATGTTTTGTACACTTTTGATAATTCCATATTAAAACATTTTTTTAATGTACTTCCTCTGTTTTACTATGTTTGACACCTAGACCGGTTTAGGTGTTATGTTTTTTTTAAGTTAAAATGTGTGGAAGAAATTAAGTGGGGAAACTAAAAAGTTTAATGAGTTCGCCGTAAAAGAAAATGTGATAAAATTAGTATAATAATGAGTAATGCTAGAATAATAAATCGAAAATTAAAATGAGTAATGTTATTAAGTCGAAAATCAATACGTGTATAATCCATATCCCAGTTGATGCAATGCTTATTAAGAGTACATATAAAGAATACTGCATCAATTAAATAGTTATAAATGAAGGAAGGACAATAATGAAACACACAGGTTACAAAGATATTCAACTCTACAGTTAATTGAAATTGATCAAAACCATCTTATACTCAATCAAACTGTTGCACGAATCAGGGCTCGCATTGTCTTTTTCTTAACTGTCAATGCTTTTTCTTTAAAAAATTATGAAACAAACCGTATTTAAAATTTTTAAATACTATAAATTTTAATTTATATACTATATTTTCAATCAAAAAAATTATATTTTGAATGTAAAAAATTACAAATATTTATATGATAGTGGTATTTTCACATTCAAACGCATTTTATTACTTATTTAACTTATAATATACTCTTTTCGTCTACCAAATTTTTTGGTCATTCCCAACAAAAATAACATAATTTAAAAATTACCCAAAATAGTAAGGAATATATTGTTAAATCTCCAAAATGTCTTGTTTAACTTTAACAAATTTAAAATTGGGCTCACCACATTCTTAAAATGTTACTACTTTTACATAACTATTCCCTGTTACCTCACATTGCATAAAAGAGTAAACAAAAGCAACTTCACCATTTTCTCAGACGGAAGTAGTATTATAATTAGAATAAATTTTTTTATAATAATTATATATTTCATAAATTTAAGAAAATATTCTTTATTCTTGGCTGTACATGATGTGTTCGGAATGTTAATGCAGTATGAAGGAGCGGCGACTGCTGATGGAAAAAGGCCGAGCATATGGGATAACTTTACCCATACCTACCCTGGTAAATTATTTGTCATTGGTGCTCCTTTTTATTACGCACTCCATTCCGGATTAAATTGTATAAATTCTTTTTACGATTATTAAAAAATATGTTTGAAATTTCGCATAATATCGATGAATAAAAAATGACTTTATCAAAATTACTTGTTATGATAAATTCAATAATATTACATACGATAATATTATTGCTTATATATATATATATTTAAATATATAATCAAAACAATATCAAATAATAAAGCGTACAAATTGATCGGAAGGGAGGGAGTAATGATTTGAAAGACGTAGAATTGGATGATAATATATAATAATAGTTAGTCGTGCGTAATGTTAAGTTGTTAGTGGACACGGTTACTTATTGGTCACACGTCGCTATGCGGTTTGTTAATCATTAAACATTTTTTTAACTCAACTCTTTTGACTCTTGTCACTTCTATATAAACTTTTGACTTCTACGAGCAGAAAGTAGGCAACTCATAATTTTAATATCAGTCATATTTTACTACTCCATTTATTTTTTTTGTTATTGACACATTTTATAAATTCGGTAAGATTCATTCAATTTCATTTATTCATTCTACTTTTTACTTTTAATATTTAATTTTAGCTGCTCATTTTCTTCACGTAAATTCAAGCATCTAAACCTATGGTGCTTGTAGCAGAGAAACAGAGGGAGTATAAGCACATCTCTATCTATTAACTCACACCACTTCAACTAAATCTAACGGTTACAATATATGATTGAATTTTTGTAGAAACTTTCCCTTGTTATATACATAAATTACGGTGAAATTGTCTTACAGATAAATGTTATTTAATTCTTTATTTTGCTCATCTGAAATTTTAAGGTTGGGTGACCGTATAAACTATTGTAGTTGTAAAATAAATATTATTGAAATAGGCCGGATTATTTTGTGGTTGTAGTCAAAGAAACGGGTAACAGGAAAGAAATTGCACAGAGGGTAATTATTATCAAGAAAATTTAACCGCTTTTACTTATGGCTTTTTTGTATTACAGAGAAAATATTAGATAGATCCAATGGTGATGTTGCCGAAGATTTTTATGATCGTTACAAGGTGTGTATGACAAAAAATATATAACAATCCAAAATAAATAATATTTTGGTTTTGGCAATACTCATAAGAGAAACCGAGTAACTTGATCCTCGGTGGGCTGCAGGAGGACATAAAACTGATGAAATCGATTGGCATGAGCAGCTTTAGAATGTCCCTGTCGTGGACGAGAATTATACCAAGTAAGTTGCATTGTTCATTTATCCGATAGTTTTCTAATGTCATCAGGGCTTCTATTAACCAAATGAGAATGAAAATGATTGAATCTCAGCTGGAAACATAAGCGATGGCGTGAACCAAAAGGGCATTGACTTCTACAACGACGTCATCAATGAGCTTATAGCAAATGGTGAGTGCGGCCCTTTGATTGTTGGATCCAAAATCTCATCGCGTGCCTCAATTAATGCATAATATGTACATGCACCAGGCATTGAGCCAATGGTAACAATTTTCCACTGGGATCTTCCTCAACACCTGGAGGATAAATACAAAGGATTCTTGAGTCCCAAAATCACGTAAGCCGCACCTTCATATCTTATTACGATCTGGAACAGGCTGGGTCAGATTTGTTGGCGTAAATGCAGGATGGACTTTTTAGCGTATGCAAATGTTTGTTTCAAGAAATTCGGAGACAGAGTTAAGCTTTGGGCAACCATCAATGAGCCATCTCATTACGCCTTTATTGGGTACGACTTCGGGCAGATGGCCCCCGGAAGATGCTCTGCCTGGAGAAACAATAACTGCCCAGCCGGTGACTCCGGAACGGAGCCTTACATTGTTGCCCATCACCAGCTCATTGCACATGCTGCTACTGTCAAACTGTACAGACAAAAGTACCAGGTACTTGAGGTTCACTTGGTTTTGATTCTCAACAAAATAACACTGGAGTTATACTGATGTGTGCGAATTGTTCACTGCTGCAGCCACATCAGAAAGGTAAAATTGGACTGGTCTATGGTACCCGAGAATACGTTCCATTTTCGACAAGCAAGGCCGACCGGGACGCTGCCCAGCGGTCAACCGACTTCCTGTTTGGATGGCACGTACAGCTTTTCACTATTTAATTAGCCAAACAAACATGGCATCCGTTCTTACTTTTTTTACTGGGCGTGTAGGTTTGCAGACCCAATAACTTTCGGGGATTATCCGGAGAGCATGAAAAAACTCGTGGGTAAGAGATTGCCGAGATTCACTCCCGAGCAAGCAGAGCTCGTTAAGGGATCTTGCGATTACTTTGGGTTGAATTACTATACTGCTGGCTACGTCTCTAATTCCAACGTTACCGTTGGCACAAATCTTAGCTATACAACGGACAGTCAGACTCGTGTGTCAAGTAAGTCATGTTTCCAAAATCAAGAGTATTGAATTCGATGCAATTCTAATCAAAATGATAGAGTTTAGTGTCTGTATCTCGCAATTTATGATAATTGGCAGTTTAGAAAAACGTCATTCCAGTTATAGCAGACTAATGCCATTTTCAACTACTGTCTTCACTCACAGCTGTTAGGAACGGAAAACCCATCGGTGATCAGGTAGACTAATTAATCAGTCACAGTTTTTTTCCTATGAGTTAGTAGTTAATTTTAAAATAACATTTTGATCAATATATAACCAACAAATCTAACAGTATTGTATGTATTTGTTTCTTCGATGAATTTTTGTAGGAAGGGAACACAATATTTTATGTATACCCTCGAGGTATTAAGCGGGTTATTTTGTACACAAAGAAAAGATACAACAATCCAGTGATTTATGTCACGGAGAACGGTAATCAATCTTCCTTTCTCCGTTCAATTTTAAACAATAAAAGAATTAGGAATTATTAAAAATAACTGTTGATATGTTGCTACAGGATACGTTCAAACTGGCATTGAGGACGTAAAAGTAGGAGTGGTGGACACTAAGAGAGTGGCGTTCTTTAGAGACCATTTGAAGTATATAAAACAAGCAATGGAGTAAGTTATATTTTTAATTTTATGATGAAATTACTAATTGCACATCAAAAGTAACCAAGTGACAATAGTTATGTATTTGGAACTAATTGTATGTATGTTTTCTGAATACTTTTGTAGCCGTGGAGCGAATGTGACAGGCTACTATCCATGGACATTTTTGGATGCATTTGAGTGGACTTCAGGGTTCGCATATCGTTTTGGTCTTGTCTTCATTGACTTCAAAAATAATCTCAAGAGAACTCCCAAACTTTCAGCGATAACTTACAAGAAATTTCTGCACTCTTAAGTTTTATTAATTAAGCTTAATTGTGTACTTGATGAGGTGCAATTTCCGTGATAATTTGTAATAAAGCTCTAGCTGTTGATTGCGATCAGTTGCAACGTGAGAATTCTATTCAAAATAGCCATGGGTTTTTCCTCTTTTAAAATACAAGAAGATGTTGTGCTGATTGTTCTATTAATTAATAATATTACAAGTTTCTGTTAAGGAAAGTGTTGTGTCACTTCAAACATTGATTGAATTTTTTGACACATTTATATAGAATTATACAAACACTTGGGTAAATCCACGTCACCATAAAATCATGGTACCATATGTAATTATTGAAAAATGAAATTGACATGGGGGATATTTGGTAATATTTAAGAATTCATACCAAAAATGCGCATGGGCACTACCTTTCTTTCCACCAACTTTTTTCTTCACGCGCGTAGAACTCCTTCATTGCTAGTCTCCGCGTGTGGAACACCAATTCAAAGACAAGTTACAAAAAAATTTTAATGGGGTATCTGATCTCTAGCAATCAAGCGGCATTTGTTAAAGGAAGGTCGATAGTCGAGAACTCATTAATAGCACATGAGCTAATAGAGAAGGTTAGGAAGCAGAAGAGGGGGAAAGTAGCTATTGCAGCTTTGAAGATTGATATGAGCAAAGCATACGATAGAGTGTCTTGGGACTTTCTAAGGAATATCATGGGATGGATGAGTTTTCCAATTAAGTGGATTCAATGGATCATGGAGTGCGTTACTACAGTATCATACTCGATTAAATTCAACGGGGAGCTCTCGAAACCATTTAAACCCACCCAAGGATTGAGGGGGGATCCAATGTGGTGTGGGAGTGCCACGTGTCTAAAACCTAATGTTTGCAGATGACTGTATCCTTTTCTTCGAGGTTACGGAAAGAGATGTGCAGAAACTGGCAACTACTCTAAATCTGTTTGCAGTCTATTCGGGCCAGAGACTTAATTGTGAGAAATCTTTGTTCATGATAAGCCCAAATGCCAATCACTTTACCGAGAACCTAATTAAATTGAGATTCAACATAAAGCCAGACCTCCTGCAAGGGAAATACCTAGGCCATGACATCAATTTTAAGGGTTCAAAACTCAATTTTTTCAAGCTTTGAAAAGGAAGATTATCTCAAAGACTGCTGCGTGGAGGAAGATCGACCTATCAGTAATGGGTAGGATCACACTGTGTAAGCATGTACTTTGCTCATTATCACAGTACACCATTGGGACATTTAGGATACCAAAAACAATCGCAAAAGAGATTGACAAACAATTAGCAAGGTTTATCTGGGCAGGAGATCGAGAAGGAAGGGGAATACATTGGAATTATGGGATAAGATTTGTGAATCGAAATGGTATGGTGGACTAGGGATGCGATCTACGACTGAAATGAACCAAGCAATGCTCGGAAAGCAGGCGTGGACACTCGTACAGAACAAAGAGTATTTCTTCTCAAAGTTTTTCATTGCTAAATATTGCAAGAACAAAAACCTTTTACAGATCAAACAGAAGCACGAAGATTCTTACGGATGGAGGGGAATCCTTTGGGGACTTGAACTGATTAAACCACACCTTAAGTGGAAGATTATGACGGGTGACGCTGTGGATATTCAACAGAATTGGATACCAAATGCGATCAACCCAATCAAATATGAAGTAAGTATATTCCCATCTTTAGGTTTTAAAGTGTCTGACCTCATTGATGAACACAAATCCTGGAGGATGCCTCTACTTTGAACTATATTCCCACCTGCCACAATCAAGGAAATCCAAAATATACATATTCCGATTCACAGTTTTGGGGATGTAGATTATGTGGCATGAGACAAAGAGATAGTAGGGAAATATTCAGTCAAGACGGGTTATCACACAGCAAGGGAGACCAAGAATCGAGATAAACTCTCTACCTCAGCAATGCCACTACCAAGTCATCTAGAACAAAAATTGTGGAAGCTGCTGTGGAATGCTAACATCCCAGAAAACATTAAATTTCTCATTTGGAGGATGATCAACGATGCTTGCCCAATAGCTCCGAATCTCCTGAAAAGAGCCAGTAAGGTATGGAGGCATAGCAGATTGGGATTAGATTTCAGCATGGGTGTCCCAACTTCATTCAAAGTCTGGATCCATCAATGGTTTAACATCGCTCCGGAGAAGGAAGATCGAGAACTAGCATGTTTTTATAATCTGGAGTATTTGGTGTGCCAGATGTTCTGTCGCACTACAACAAGCACCTATTTCCTTTAAATATATAATGGATGAAATACAAGGACTTACTAATAGAGCCACGACAAGGGATAGGGATAGGGACCAGCACAATTCAGACTCGGATCAGGATCTCACAGGTACAAGGCCTCACAGTGATGCAGATGCCGAACTACTCAAAGAAACAATAAAGATAGGGGACATCACTCTCATGTGGCTCAAGAAGGATAGGAGTATAGACCATCTCTTTAATGATAGCACAATTATCACCACTGATGCACCGTTCTGCAGCAGCAATGGAAAAGGAGTGGCGGCATGGTGTGCCAAGTCTTCCACACAGCTTTGATGGAGTGGGAAAGTAGCCATCTATGTAGGATCGGTGGTACATGCTGAACTAATGGCAATATTCCAGGCTATGAAGCAGGCTACCAATAAAAGCAATTGGAATCTACTCATTAAAACAGACTGCACAGATGCATTATGATATATAACCACCTTCCCAAATAACCCGCCAGATATAAGACATTTAGTGAAGGAAATCATAATCCTAGGGATGGTGTTCCGGAGCTTATCAATTCTTAAGGTGGATAGACTAGCAGTGGTTGAGGCTCATGATCTAGCACATTCCCATGTAACATGTACCAATCTCTTTATTAATGAATGAAGTAAGACTGTATTATTCCAAAAAAAATGGACTTCTTTTAATTCTGTATATATACGAGGGTTTAACTTAGATTTGTAGATTTCAATTTTTTATAATGTTTCAGTCAAATTAGACTGATCATTAGATTTAATTTATATTTAGACTGTTTACTCGATATCCTTTTAGCTTCGACTTAGAGACAATTCAACGCACTACAAATGATTCATATACACCAAAATAAAAAAATTTTGGCAATCAAAATGATAGAGTTTAGTATCTTTGTTTAGGGTTTAGGGTCTGGAATGAGTTAAATGGAGACTAACCGGATCTTTACTTGGGGAATTTTAATTTTCTTTGTTCATCCATACATGCTCAAATCACAAATCCGCAAACATATAATATTGAATTGCATTTTTGGGTCGCCGATTTCGTGATTCAACAACTCCAACTTTCTTGGAGGGACCTAAGTTCAAAAGGTAAAAACTTTACTGGTTAATCGATATTCAAATTCGCTCGAACGTGATGCTACACTATACGCCCCCATTGTATTTTCCAAGTTTGTAACAGAATATTTATCAACAATCAGTCTCAAGAACATATATGTAATCCTTTCTAATTTCCCTTTCTTTACCTCTAAGTAATCAACTCTAAGTTACTCCAGAACATGTACTAGCGTTTTTCATCATTTCTTCCAAAAAAATATTTATTTTCTATTTCTATATTTATGCAAGAATAACAAAAATCATGTATTTTTGAGAGAAGGGTATCGTCGTAACAATTTTTTGGACCATAGCGTATTTTTAATTAAATATGTTAGAGACACTTCCGTTAACTCATTGTAGCCCAAATTTTGAACATGCAATCATCTGTAATTTAATTTTTCTACATTCTTCATTCAATTCTAAACTATCAAAAAATCAATCAGGTTCCGTATCAAAATTTATGAAAATAAAAAATAATTAATTATTGAAGAAAAACTAATTGTAACTATATTTTTCAAAATTTGGATAAGTTTAACTAAAATTATATACTCCCTCATTGAAAATAAATTTAATAAAATCAGTCTCCTGCAAGACTGCCTTACCGTAAGACCAAGGACTAGAGTGAAAATATGTAAATAGCAAATGAAATGCGGGGTCAAATTACAAATATTCTTTTTTTGGAGCCATAATGAAAAATACAAAAAAATGGAGGACCAAACAACAAATGATGCAGAACGCGTCTTTTACCTTCTTCTTGCCTTTCCCACCGGTGCTGCCTCGCCCTCCATCATTGTTGCCTTGCCGCCTCGCCATCTCCTCGCCTTTTTTGCCGTCGAATCGACTTCTCCATCGTCGAAACCCTAGTTTTAGAGATTTGCATAAACCAAAACCCTAGTTTGAGGTTATGCTACTTTCTCTAGCTTCAATTTGTTGGCTGTGATGATGAATAAGCTCCGAATCTCAGTCAACGAAGTTCTCCGACCCCGATTCTTGTGTTCAAATTGCATCACGTTGGAGGCTAGAGATTTAAATTTGGTTCGCCGACGTCATTGTCTTCGTGGGAGGCCAGGGGTTTGCGAGGAAGTTGCGTCGGCGTCTTCCCCGGCGGGAGTAGATGGTTACCTGTGGATTTGAATGTATGAGAAATCAAGCTCATGATTTTCTGATGACTTCCCGATGATTTTCCAACGATTTACCAGCGCCACCTAATCATATCCAACAATAGTTCCTCATTTGGGCCTAATTCAAATTTTAACCCAATTTAAATGGGCCTTTTTCCATATTACTAAAATCTGCAACTTAAATATAAGTGAATCAAGTTTAAATTGTAAAATGTCAAATAAATTAATTGAAACTTCAAATTAAAATTTAAAAACATCATATAAAATTATTATAATATATATATATATATATATATATTTATTTATTATAGTTAGTATAAAATACAAATAATAAATTGAGATAGTGAAACATCAAATAAAATAGCAAACATATCAAACAAAAATTGCTAAACATAAAAAAATATTTAAAATTAAAAATTAAATAGTAAAAACATCAAATATAATACTATGTATATCAGATAATAATAGTAAAATATGAAATAAAATACTAATTTATAAAATTAAATTAAATTAAAAAACCAACTAATTTTCCAAATGATCAATTGATCTAAAACCAGTTTGTAGGGACTTGATTATTATTTACTGTCATACTGTGATGTTACATAGTGACACAGTGATGATCTTTTTTTTGTTTGTTTTACAAAAGTACTGATGAGAACATGATAAAACATCATACACTGACAACTGAAAATCGAAGGACGATGAATCATCATGGACACAACAAATACATATAAAACTAGCATATGAAAGTGGAAAACTTTAATTTGAAATTTTACGTTAGCATGTGAAAATGTCAATCGCCATACTATAGAACCATCAAACATCATTCATTACAAAATGGTTCAAATGCCCTAAAAAAAGCTAACATAAAAATGGAAAATTTTCAAATCAAGGTAAAACATCAGTTACAATCAAGCGCCTCAACACTAACACTAACAATCAACAATCATAACTGAAAAATCAATGTCATACAATACATCCTGAACAATCAAATTTTATTTTTTTTCTCGACTTGTTTCCCTTCGTTGTTGGTTTTTTCACGAACTTGCCTTCTCCTGCTAGTTTTGAAAATGACGACTCCCATACCCCTTCATTGTAGAGAACAAAGGTCGACTGCGATTCTTTATTCAAGGGAACACCTTCAGAGCATGGTTCCTCATACCATTTTTTTAGTAACTCATCAATGGCATCATAAAGCTATACCTTGGAAAGTATTCCTGTGATATAATATAAAACATCACATATTGTAATTAAAACATCAATCTGTAATTAAAACATCACAATAGCACATTTACATCCCTGACAACTAAATTGAGGAAAGCTCAAATACAGTATTTAAAACATCAATTTCAAAATTTTAAAACATCAAATAGTACACACTAAAATATCAAAAGAACAAAACTAAACATCAGTTGCATACTTAAATATGAAAACACCACAACCATCAAACACTAAAATTAAAAATATTACACCAACACACATAACAATACTTAGAGCTCAAACATGAAAGCTCAAACATAGAACCTGAAATATCAACAACAGTATCTAAAACATCACAGCTACAAAAAAAAAGAAAACTTACAGCTCCTACTTTATTCTCGAATGCAACAACAGTGGGCAAGTACTCTTAGACATCTAAGAAATAGTGACAACAACACAAAAATGAGCACAAATAAAAACAAACCCTTAAGATATCACACACACAATCAAAACAACAAAACTGAAACATCAATTGCACACTTAAAACACTACAAGCATCAAATACTGAAATTAAATCATCACACCAACACATATAACAATACTTAAAACCTAAACATGAAAGATAAAACATAAAACCTGAAACATCAACAACAATATTTAAAAAGTCACATCTGCAAAATAACAAATTTACAGATCCTCTTTCCTTCTCAATTGGAGCAACAATGGGCATGCATTCTTATACATTTAAGAAACAACGACAACACAAAAATTAGCACAAATAGTAACAAAACCCTAAGATATCACACACACAATCACAGTAAAAAAAATTAAACATCAATTGCACACTTAAAGCACTTCAAGCATCAAATACTTATATTAAATCATCAGACCAACACAGATAAATAATACTTAAAACCTAAACATGAAAGATCAAACATAAAGCTTGAAACATCAACAACAGAATTTAAAAAGTCACATATGCAAAATAACAAAATTTACATATCCTTTTTCCTTCTCAATTGTAGCAACAGTGGGCAAGCATTCTTACACATCTAAGAAGCAACAACAAGAACACAAAGCTTAGCACAAATCGTAACAAAGCCCTACGATATCACGCACACAATAAAAAAAACAAAACTGAACATCAATTGCACACTTAAAACACTACAAGCATAAAATACTGAAATTAAATTATAACACCAACACAGATAAAAATATTTAAAACCTAAACATGAAAGGTTAAACATAAAACCTGAAAGATCAACAACAGTATTTAAAACATCACATCTGCAAAATAACAAAATTTACATATCCCCTTTCCTTCTCGATTGTAGCAACAATTGGAAAGCATTCTTAGAATCTAAGAAACAACAAGAACAACACAAAAATTAGCACAAATCGTAACAAAATCCTAAGATGTCACACACAATCAAAACTCAATATCAATTGCACACTTAAGCATGAAAACACCACAATTATCAAACGCTGAAATTAAAACATCAGACAAACACATATTACAGTACTTGAAGCCTAAAACCTGAAACATCACACTGAAAACGAGAAACATCAATACCTGTACATAAAACATCACGACCGAAAATTAAGAAGACTTACAAATCCTCCTTTCTTCTCGATTGCAGTAGCAGTGATGCAAATCTCCTTAGACATCTAACAAACAGCAGCAACAACACAAATATTAGCACAAATCCGTATGAACTACTCACAAAACACTAAAAATAGAGAAATCCCCAAATATTAACACAATGAACAACATAAACCCTAGAAAATCACATGAACAAAAAAAACCAAACAAAGATCGAAAAAAACAAAATATTCACAAAAACCCTGAGCAAAAATATTACCTTCGAAGATAAACACAAAATAAAGCTCGTATTGTGTTCGGCCGCCTGAAAATTAGCTGAAAAATTCACCAGAAAAATCCAAAAATTGTGCGCAAGAAAAGAGAAAGAAAAATGGAGAGGATGTGCAATTGAATGGAAGAAAATGAGCTCGAATTGAAGGGAGATGGAAGAGAAATGGAGAAGAGAGAGACGAAGAAGATTTGCATTGGAAAAAGCATAAGGAGAAAGGAAAATCAGCTGAATAGGAGAGAGAAAAGAAGAAGAGAGAGAAAATTTTAGAAAAATATGAGAGAAGAATCAGGAAAAGTTGATATTTATACCTGAACTTTTGGTAAATTAGTGAAATTTCACATTCAGCCCCTGGACTTTTAAAATTCAATTAGAAAACCCATGCTACATCTTAACAATTTAATCCCTGGTCTCGCACAAGACTTTGTCAATTTTAATAATATCTCACGTGATATTTTTATTATTTTCGTATATGTATATATAATAATTATATTTAACTATCAATTATTTTGTAAAAATTTATTGAATTTAGCTTCAAGGCAGAAAAGCCCATATACGAAAAATGTGGGCATATCAACCCAAGTTTTAAATACCCACCTTATAACCTAATGTATCTAATTCAAAAGGTTGTGACTTATTACTACTTAAATTCTTTTTTATGCATGGCCGAGACCAATGTCCTTTTGAAACATGTAAGATTTTCTAACACCAAAATAACTATTTACATCTACACAAAAATAGCTGCTACAATGTCAAAAGGTTGTGACCTATTACTACTTAAATTCTTTTTTATGCATAGTTGAGACCAACGTTGTTTTGAAACATGTAAGATTTTTAAACACCGAAGTAGCTATTTACGTCTACACAAAAATAGATGATACAATGTCTAAAGGTTGTGACTTATTAATACTTAAATTATATTTCAAGCATGGCTGAGACCAACGTCCTTTTGAAACATAGAAGATTTTCTAACACCAAAGTAGCTATTTACGTTTATACAAAAATAGGTGCTACAATGCCAAAAGGTTGTGACCTATTACTACTTAAAATTATTTTTTATGCAAGACCGAGACCAACCTCATTTTGAAACATGTAAGATTTTCTAACACAGAAGCAGCGATTTCTGTCCACACAAATATTTTTTCTACCGATCGCACTCATCGCGGAGCTGCTCATTTTCACTTCGCATTTGTGTGTTTATAGCAAACTACTCGTTAAACTTGCTCTGCCATCCAAGGGCAGACGATGAAAAGTGATCACACTCATCCTGCTTTTTCTTCAACTTATCGAACAAGTCATCAAGGTGAGCACATTGTTTATCAATGATCAGTGGCTTCTGATGAGCCTCGTGAGTCTTGCTCACAACATAATTTCTAGCCTCCTCCTGTCGTCGAAGCATATTCACCATGGTCAACTGTTGACGGTGAATAAGACTGTTCTCTTAATTGCAAACCTTCTTAAATTGTGCTTGGCATCCTGGGTGTCCTTTACAGTCTTACCCCACTTTGTTTCAAGATCATTAATACCCAGGAGCATGTACTTCAAATGAACGCCTAATGATAATGCTCCCTTTTGGACTTCAAGGAGGGCAGACTCTTCAGTGCCGAAGATGGGTTCCACTCACGCATATCTTTCACAGCCTTGCAATAACCTACGGTGCAAGCAGAGCTGGAAATATCCTCAAATAGTTTGGAGAAGGACTTCATTTTGCAAAGCCGATCCACCAGAATTTGAGGATACTCAGAAGAAGCAGGCCCATTGGTGTGCATCTTCTGTAGTTCAAGATGAAGTTGGACGACTTCTTCCTCTGCAATCCTAGCATGCTTCTTAGCAATGTCCACCTTCTCCTGGGAGGCTTTAAGGGAAGTCTCTAAGGCCAAACATTTTGCCCTTTTTGCCTTATACTTTTCCATCAACGATTTATCCACGTGAGAGAACATTGAAATCCCCTCGATCACAAGCTGAAGGCTCTCACCAACCTTACAGAGGAAAAAAGATACATAAAAGAGATAGCTGATATTCTACATACAATATGTCAAGGTGTGATGAAGGACACTCAAGTTAAGAAGCAAATTTACCATAACTAAAGTATCGGGAAGAGAAATCTTGGAAAGAGTATCAGGTATTGTTCCCTCCACCAATGGATTCTCGGTTCACAAGTGAGGCTGACTGTCACGTCCCCTTTTCACTGGAGGTAGCGTGTGACTCAAGGACTCATCAGTCTTGTCCCTCTTGTTCTTCTTCTCCTTTAATTCGCTAGCAGGGTGAGCGCCAACTGCTTCTCCACCCTCAGTAGACTTTCCCTTCGCAAGTGCAATACTAGTGCTTGTTTTGTTAATACCCTGTTGGAGGTTGTTACTCGCAGCAGTATTGTTAGGTTGAACAATGGTCTCAACCACCTCCTTATCATTTCCATCAAAGAGTGATAGCATTTCTAGCCAAGTCCATGTCTAGAGAATAGTAAAGAACACAGATCAAACGAGCACATATAAGAAGTACACGCTCATCAAATATGAGGAGGAATATAAATCAAACACATTAAAACAATAACAAACAAAACACCTTCAGCATCAGAGTCAGTATGGTGAAGACGTTGTGTATGAGCACGAAGTGTTACCACGATCTCGGTCTCAGCAGTAAAACAGACACTCAGACCAGGAAGCTTAGATTTGGGAACTTTGTAGTTCCAAGAGGGCACGGCCAATTCGTAATTTTAATTAAGTTTTATAAAAAAAAATTTTGTTTGCCAAAGATCGACGTCACTAGGGAAACCGCTCACAAGCTCAACCCCAACAACCACAAGATAAAAAAATAAACTCATCTATGGTGTTTTTCACTTTTCAAAGGTGATAGAAGTTGCAAAACAAATCAAGGGTGAAAGGAATGTCTTCTTTCTCACACACCCGAAGAAATCCCATTGTGATAGCGATGCCATTAGGATGAAATTGGGACAACGCAATTTGGTACGAGCATAGAATATCAACAACGTGTTGAGGAAGAGGAAAGTAAAGACCAAAATTCAAATAGGCTAAATAACATGAGATATAGCCAGGAGGAGGATTACGAACGCATTCAGAGTTCACAGAAGCGCAAAGCTCAAAAAGAGATTAAAAGAGGTAAATAGTTCTTCAAGTCATCAAAGTATGGACCAGATAGCATACTGCGTATGCCAGAGGATCCGGTGACTTGGCCAAAATCCCATTAGAGTTAGCATTCTCTACGGGAGACTTGATTCGATGAGAGGAAGACATTTGGGTAAATAGGAACCCTAGGGTTAGAAATATTATCCTTAATTAGGGTTGAGGACCGCAGATAAGAGTCTTTTAGAACAAAGCTTAAAAGAAGACACGTCAGAGAAGATGACCAGAATATTATAAAAAAAAGCACAACAGGTAAACTGCCAAAAATTTAAGAAAATAGGTATCTTATCAAATTTAGAGCATGCAGTAAAGAGATTGGAGATTGAGTTTAAAACAAACTTACTCTTTAAAAAAGATGAGGAAGGGTGATGCTCAGAAAATCTAGAGACAACCAGAGAAGATGAAGATTTTGGCAACTTATGAGATTAGCTGAAATAAAAAGTAAGCTTTTATGTTTAAATATAAAGGAAGAGACGGCAATATCGAGGAAGACAATCAGTTCAAAAGCACAATGATGATGGTCTGACACAAAAGTAAGTTACCTTTTACATATATCAAAGCGGCATTGGAATATGAATAGACAGCGCACTGAATGATTGTAGAGTTATGTCACTCATTTGAAATTCCTCATTTAAGAGATAGAGTGATAACAAACATCAGGAAAATCCATAAACGAATAGCAAAAAAGGTTGATCGAATCTCGGCCCATTGGTACAAAATGTACACAAATAACCTTATCACAAAGATAACAAAGATCAGCAATTCAAAATTTAAAATTTGAAATCTGAAGAGTTGGCAGAGACAGAGGTCTAGCCACAAAGCTAACGTCACTTTGCAATTACTACGAAGGTAAGATCAAATGTTGAGCAGGCTGTTGGTGTACAACATCAGTTCACATTTAATTAGTAATCAACACCATTGCTCCATGCCTTTTAGTCTTTATGGCTAGGGGGGCTTATGGTGTATACCTAGCCCAAATACTAAGCGGCATGCCCAAACCACAAAGGGGACTAATGTTAACCAGTGATGCGAGCTGAGGCAGATGGACTCGGGACAAGCTAGGTTAATCCATAAACTGAGAAAAGTGGAGACCATGATTAGGTGTCAGCCACGAACCGCCTTTCTTGGCTCGATAATCAGACACACGATGGCAAGCCCAGATAAAGTGGAGCCATGTTTGTGATACACTATAAAAGATACAAGGAGAATACAAATCCAGGTAAGTGCAACTAGACTAAAGAGGCTTGATTCTAAAGACGGAAGTAATTGAATTGGGCGTCAGAGTTTTTTCCATGGAACCACTTCCGAGATCTCGTTTGCAAGCACACCATGGAGTACGACAATCAACCGATCAGATTGAGAGTACCATAACAGCCGCGAACCCTAGTGACCAGCTGTTGAGAAGTTGGGTTTGGGTGGTAATGGTGTCGAGGGAAGGGTGGGGTAGGGGTGAGGGCCGCCAGAGGTGGTGGTTTGTGGCAACGACCCCCCAAAATGAACTATCATTTTTACAAAGTGAGAAAGAAGCGGGTTAGGTGAGAGAGAAGCAATGTTTTTAAGGGTAAAACCGTAATTCCTATTTTTTCATTATTAAATTTTTTTGAAGGTGTAAAATAGTCTTTTTACTAAATTCTGGCCAAAATCTATCTGAATGGGTAAATTGCACGTACATAAACTATCTATGGTTATGTTTCCACTTTTAATTATCAAAAGGTTATATTGACACTTATGTAATTTGGTAGGAATATAAGAGTTCGTTTCTCAAAAGATGGTCTTTCCATAAGGCCAATGTTTAAAGTGGTGCACAACAATCAACCGATCAGATTGGGAGTACCACACCAGCCACAAACCCTAGTGACCAGTTTCCAGGAAGTTGGGTTTGGGTGGTAATGGTGTTGGGGGAAGGGTGGGATTGGGGTAGGGGCCACCGGAGGTGTTGGTTTGTGGCAACGGCCCCCCAAAATGAACTAGCGTGTTTATAGAGTGAGGAAGAAGTTTTACACCAAAAATAAATCAAGCTCTAAGCTGAATTTTCAGTTCAGGATTCTGTGGTCGGTATGGGCATACCGACCAGTATAGCTGCGAGCAGGTTCGTTTCCCAAGAGATTGGTGAGACTTTTTCTTTAATCTTTAATCTGCAAATTTGTAACCAAAAGAACCAGATGAGGGTTGTGAATAAGAGAAACTAAAAATCGAGTAAAAACAGGAATGAGAAATTGTTACAGATTGCGAAATAATTCAACTATGATGAGAAGATTCCGGTTTCGATCAATTCCATACTGGCTTTCTATCTCGATCCTTGATGCAAAGATGACTTTAAATGCATGCACACAAATTGGTTATAGTTGCAAGCAACCAATCTTTCCTTACCTTGTCGATAATCAGGAGGACGCCTCACCAACTATTTCTCTAACTAACATATAACCTAAGAGACGCTCTATAGATTTAATATGCTAGCAGCATTAAGAATGAGAAAGACCCAATTCATAACCAACAGACTCGGACGCCGGAATGTTAAATTAAGACTGTTGTTCCCTACCACTTATTGAACTGAAATCACAATTACGGATGATTGGTTCAATTGGCATTAAATTAACTAACATGCTATCAAATATTGGCCACTACTCAATAACATGAGAGCAATCATAAACATTATAATCAAGAACAACAGATGCAAGCATGGATATTTATGATGGGGTTGATTTTACCATATATTTTGGGCTGATTATTGAGTTAAATGATTTATTAAATGCTTGGATATTTATGTTATTCGTAATGTTCTTGCAGTTTAAAGATTTAGATGCTGAATTGGCAAGTTGGTGCAGTTTATGGTCATTAATGCTTGGAGATGGAAGAGGAAATAATAATGGAGATATTTGGTGCTGAATTATGGCAATTACAAATGTAGTTGGAGAAGAATCAGATTGATTTGAAGACTCCTAATTGTTAGGAGAGAATATTGGGATTACCTTTTAGAGTTCTAATTAGATAAGGAAAGACATATTTTATTCCTTATCTATCTTTTGGTTGTAGTAATATTTTTGGGAGACTTGGTTATTTTACACGCATGAACGTACGGCCAGGAGGACAGAGACAGAATTGTGTACGACAGTCCATTTGCGCAGACAGTATTTTGCGATTTGGGTTTTTTTCCAGTATTTTATTCAGACAATTTTCATCATTTATTTTTATGCTTTTGATTGTTAATTCAATTATGTATTCTAGCTAAATTCTTCTTTTCCGGTAAAGATCAAGGAAGTACTGGCGTCGATTCTCGTGAGATCTAATTAGTTTTAATACTTTGATTGCATGCTTGCATCTGTTGTTCTTGATTATAATGTTTATGATTGCTCTCATGTTATTGAGTAGTGGCCAATATTTGATAGCATGTTAGTTAATTTAATGCCAATTGAACCAATCATCCGTAATTGTGATTTCAGTTCAATAAGTGGTAGGGAACAACAGTCTTAATTTAACATTCCGGCGTCCGAGTCTGTTGGTTATGAATTGGGTCTTTCTCATTCTTAATGCTGCTAGCATATTAAATCTATAGAGCGTCTCTTAGGTTATATGTTAGTTAGAGAAATAGTTGGTGAGGCGTCCTCCTGATTATCGACAAGGTAAGGAAAGATTGGTTGCTTGCAACTATAACCAATTTGTGTGCATGCATTTAAAGTCATCTTTGCATCAAGGATCGAGATAGAAAGCCAGTATGGAATTGATCGAAACCGGAATCTTCTCATCATAGTTGAATTATTTCGCAATCTGTAACAATTTCTCATTCCTGTTTTTACTCGATTTTTAGTTTCTCTTATTCACAACCCTCATCTGGTTCTTTTGGTTACAAATTTGCAGATTAAAGATTAAAGAAAAAGTCTCACCAATCTCTTGGGAAACGAACCTGCTCGCAGCTATACTGGTCGGTATGCCCATACCGACCACAGAATCCTGAACTGAAAATTCAGCTTAGAGCTTGATTTATTTTTGGTGTAAAACGACACACCAAATTTTGGCGCCGTTGCCGGGGATTGGTTTAAGCAGTATTTTTTCTTTTAATTCTTTAGTTTATTTTCACTTTTTCTTGGTTTATGCCTCGTTCTTCTCGTACAGGAGAATTGATCTTCACTCCAGAGATTGAGAAACTTGCACGAAGTCTAACGAAGCAGACAAAAGCCTTGAAAGGACCTTCCTCGTCTGAATCAACCGCCACTGAAACCCATTTCAACATGGCTGACGAACAAAGACATGAGGAGGAACCACCAGCCCAGCGTATAAGAGACATGGGACGCTACAGACACAATCGTCCTCTGTGCATTGTCCTTCCCAACATCAACCGCAACTCCGAGATTAAACCAGTTTTCATACAAGTATTACCTAAATTTGGTGATATGCCAGGTGAGAGTGCTCATAACCATCTTGATGAATTTGACCTCGTCTGTGCAACTCTTAGACCACAAGGTTTTTCAGAAGATCATATTAAACTACTCACCTTTACACACACATTGCAGGGAAAAGCCCGTGAATGGCTTTTTGAACTCCCACCCGGTTCAATTCGAACCTGGGAAGATTTGGAGGAGAAATTTTTACAAAAGTTTTTTCCCGAGTCTAGAGCAGCTAATTTGAGATCTGCAATAAGTGGTATTAGACAAAAGAAGGGAGAGAGTCTTGCGAGTTATTGGGATAGATTTAATCAATTGTGTCGCAAGTGTCCTAACCATGGTTTTACTGAGTATCAGCTCATCACTAATTATTTTTATGGCGGTATGTCCTCTATTGACAGGAAGATTTTTGACGCAGCTTGTGGAGGAAATGTGCTGAACAAAACCATGGATGAAGCAAAAGAGATCATCCTTGATATGGTCACTCATGAGTATGATGAAGATGATGATAGATCTAGACCAGTCAAGGTAGCCGGTAACTCACATTTGGATGAGAAGCTAGATGCTCTCACTTCAATTGTAAAAGATCTAGCCATGAAGAGTGCTGGAGGAGCCAAGTGCGAAATTTGCTCGCACATGGGACACTACACTGATTCTTGCCCTACTCTTCAAGATCCTCAGACCGAACAAGCCTTCTTTGGATTTGAAGATAACCCACAAAGGCCGAGACGGAACGATCCATTTTCAGATACATACAATCCAGGATGGAGGAATCATCCAAACTTCAGATGGAATCAAAAGGGCCCGGGAATGTATGCTCCGAAACAAGCACAAGTTGGTCGTGAAGCAAATCCAGCAACAGAAGATCAGAGGGTCACCATGAATGAAGTTCTTAAAACAATGGCCCAAAGCAGCGAAGTGGTGCAAAATTTAGCCAAAAACACAAATGCTTTCCAGCAAGAGACGAGGGCTGCTATAGGGAACATTGAGCAACAAATGACTCAACTGGCTGCGGAGGTAAACAAGTTGAAGTTCAACTCTGGGAGGTTACCATCCCAGACGGAACCGAACCCTAGGGAGAATGCAAGTGCAGTCACACTAAGAAATGGGAAGATATTGGATGATTCTGTGCCAGAAGAAGTTCATAAGGAAAAAGGCAATCATGAAGAAGCCAAAGAGAGTAAAAATGAGTCCTCAAAGGTAAACCCTGAACCTATGACATCTATTTCTAACCCAAATGTCGCTCCACCTTTCCCATCCAGATTAGCTCGTAACAAGAAGGAAGATGATGAGAAAGAGATTTTGGAGGTTTTCAAGAAGGTAGAGATAAATTTGCCCTTGATTGAAGCTATTAAGCAGGTTCCCAGGTACGCAAAATTTCTTAAAGAGCTTTGTTCAAAGAAGATGAAGTATGGGAAAGATGCTAAAATTAGGGTGGGGGAAAATGTTTCTGCTGTCATTCAACGTAAGTTGCCACAAAAATGTAAGGACCCAGGAATGTTTTCTATTCCATGCATAATTGGCACAAAAGCTGTTGAAAAAGCCATGTTAGATCTAGGTGCATCAATTAATGTCATGCCTTTATCTGTGTATAATGACTTGCAATTAGGACCATTGAAAGAAACTCGTGTGATAATCCAATTAGCTGATAGGTCCAATGCATACCCTGAGGGAATGATAGAGGATGTACTTGTGAAAGTAAATGAATTAATGTTTCCTGTGGATTTCTACATTGTTGATATGGATGACTCATTCTCTGCAAATAGATCCTTAATTCTTCTAGGAAGACCATTCATGAAAACGGCGAAAGCCAAAATTGATGTTGATAAGGGAATCCTTAGTCTTGAGTTTGATGGAGATGTAGTTTCTTTCAATATTTTTGATGCCATGAAACATGTAGATGATCCTGAATCCATGTTTACCCTTGATGTAATTGACCCGTTGGTTGATGAATATATAGAGAGATACTCCAGGGACGACAAGTTGGAACAGGTCATTTTCAATGGATGGGTTGACAAGAATATGATGGACGGTTTAGACGAAACATTTTGTGAAGTCATCATGCAGCTTTACTCCACCAAAGAATACAGCTCCCAGCCACTTTTGGGCGGAATGCCCATACCGCCCGTTTTCTGCTCAGAAACTCAGGAATACAGCTCCCAGCCACTTTTGGGCGGAATGCCCATACCGCCCGTTTTCTGCTCAGAAACTCAGAAATACAGCTCCCAGCCACTTTTGGGCGGAATGCCCATACCGCCCGTTTTCTGCTCAGAAACTCAGAAATACAGCTCCCAGCCACTTTTGGGCGGTATGCCCAGACCGCCCGTTTTCTGCTCAGAAACTCAGAAATACAGCTCCCAGCCACTTTTGGGCGGTATGCCCAGACCGCCCACATCCAGTCCAGAAGTTTACCATATCTCACAACCTACATCAGTCGGGATGATCATTCCACCTACTCCTGAACACACCCTTCCTTCGATTGAGAAAGCACAAAAGCTGGAGCTGAAAACTTTACCTGAACATCTCAAGTACGCTTTCTTAGGGGAGAACGAGACTTTCCCAGTCATCATCAGTAAGGACCTGAGCATGGAGCAAGAAGATAAACTGGTAAGACTTTTGAGGACACATAAATCTGCAATAGGATGGACGCTGGCAGACATAAAAGGTATTAGTCCTTCTATCTGTATGCATCGCATTTTACTTGAGCATGCTAACAAACCTTCTAGAGATCCTCAGCGAAAGTTGAACCCAGTTATGAAAGAAGTTGTGCATAAAGAAATCCTTAAATTGTTAGAATTAGGGATAATCTACCCTATATCTGATAGTGCATGGGTAAGTCCAGTGCATGTGGTACCTAAGAAGTCCGGGTTTCAATTGGTTAAAAATGATAACAATGAGCTAATACCCATGAGACTTCATACTGGTTGGCGTATGTGTATAGACTATCGAAAGTTGAATAACGCTACTAGGAAAGACCATTTTCCCTTGCCCTTTATTGATGAGATGCTTGAAAGATTAGCTGGGAAATTATATTTTTGTTTCCTTGATGGCTATTCTGGTTATTTTCAAATCTATGTGGCTCAGGAAGACCAGGAAAAAACAACTTTTACATGTCCATTTGGAACTTTTGCTTATCGTCGCATGCCTTTTGGTCTTTGTAACGCTCCAGGAACATTTCAAAGGTGTATGATGAGCATTTTTTCTGACATGCTTGAAAGTTGTATTGAAATTTTCATGGATGATTTTACTGTACATGGTGACTCATATGATCAATGTCTTGATAATCTTGATAGAGTTTTGCAAAGATGCACTGATACTAACCTTGTTTTGAACTATGAGAAATGTCACTTTATGGTCAGAGAAGGCATTGTACTTGGACATGTGATCTCCGAAAGGGGGATAGAGGTTGATAAGGGTAAGCTTGATTCAATTACGAAGATACCTTACCCTACTAATGTGAAAGAGATTCGTGCTTTCTTAGGGCATGCAGGTTTCTACAGGCGTTTCATCAAAGATTTTTCAAAGGTCTCTCAACCCCTAACAAGGTTGTTACATCAAGACGTGTCATTCAACTTTGATGACAAGTGCCAGGAAGCTTTCGACCTCTTGAAGAAGAAGTTGACATCAGCCCCCATAATACAACCACCAAAATGGGGAGAGCCATTTGAGATCATGTGTGATGCGAGCGACTTTGCTGTGGGAGCAGTGCTTGGGCAAAAGAATGGGAAAGAGAGTCATGTCATCTATTATGCCTCGAAAACTCTTAACCCTGCCCAATGCAACTACACAACAACTGAAAAAGAACTTCTAGCTGTGGTTTTTGCTTGTGAAAAATTTCGATCATACTTGATTGGTTCTAAAGTTGTTGTTTATTCTGATCATGCAGCACTCAAGTACTTACTCTCGAAGAAGGAATCTAAGCCTAGACTCATACGATGGATCCTTCTACTACAAGAATTTGCCCTGGAGATCAAAGATAAAAAGGGCGCTGAAAATAAAGTGGCGGATCACTTGAGTAGGCTGCAGTCAAACTCAGTCGGTATGCCCATACTGGATGAATTTCCAGATGAGCAATTGTTCACTTTTAAAGGTAAGACCCCATGGTATGCTGATTTGGTAAATTTCTTAACCGCTGGAATTTTTCCCAAAGGCATGGAGACAGCTCGGAAAAACAAATTAAGGAGTCAAGCCAAGTACTTTATATGGGATGATCCGTACCTATGGAAAATCTGTTCTGATCAAATTATTAGACGATGCATCCCTGAAGAGGAGGTTCATTCCATCTTAGAGTACTGTCATGCCCTTGCTTGTGGTGGCCATTTTGGACCTAGAAGGACAGCTAGAAAGGTTCTTGATACTGGTTTCTACTGGGAAACCATTTTCAGGGATTCTTTTCAGTTTTGTAAGAATTGTGATCGTTGCCAACGCACAGGTAATATTTCTTCCCGGAATGAAATGCCCCAAACACCTATTCTGGTATGTGAAATTTTTGATATTTGGGGAATAGATTTTATGGGACCTTTCCCGAGCTCTTTCGGAAACCTATACATTATATTGGCTGTTGATTATGTCTCGAAATGGGTAGAAGCAAAAGCAACCAGGACTAATGATTCTAAAGTGGTTGTAGGTTTTCTTAAGTCTAACATCTTCCATAGATTTGGTGTACCACGAGCCATTATCAGTGACCAGGGATCTCATTTCATCAATAAGACCCTTGAGGCTCTTCTCAAGAAGTATGGGGTACATCATCGAGTGGCCACAGTTTATCACCCACAGTCAAATGGACAAGCCGAAGTTTCAAATCGCGAGATAAAGAACATTTTGGAGAAAACGGTGAATCCAAACAGGAAAGACTGGAGTTCACGACTGGATGATGCTCTATGGGCATATCGCACAGCATACAAGGCTCCAATTGGAATGTCCCCGTACAGACTTATATTTGGTAAACAGTGTCACCTTCCAGTGGAGTTAGCTCACAAGGCGTATTGGGCTGTCAAACAAATTTGCATGGATCCGACTGTTGTGGGACAAGAGAGAAAATATCAACTGCAAGAGTTAGAGGAAGCACGACTGGAATCCTATGATAGTGCTTGTTTCTACAAAGAGCGTACTAAGTTTCTCCATGACAAACATATTAGAAGGAAGCATTTCGAAGTAGGCCAGAAGGTGCTACTTTTCAATGCCAGGCTTAAGTTAATGCCCGGGAAGTTGAAGTCAAGATGGATGGGTCCTTATGTGGTCATCAATGTTAGTTCTCATGGGATGGTGGAAATTAGAAGCGTAGACACTCATAAGACATTCAAGGTGAATGGACAGTTATTGAAGTCATACCACGAGGGGATGGAGTTTCCCACAGTCGAGGGAATAACACTAGCATTACCCACATCTGCCTGATCTAAGCAAGCCGGCTGAGTCTAGCCTAAGACGTTAAATAAGGGCGCTGCTTGGGAGGCAACCCAAGATTTTTTTTAAATTATTTTTTTTATTATTATTTTCGAAATTAATAAATAAATAAATAAAAGCATGTGATTTTTTTTCCAACTATTTTTTACCTATTGTGATGATTCTATATTGCAGGTTTGCAGAAAAAATAAAATCAGTGGAAGGAGGATTCTGAAAGCTTAAATTTCAGACTTTGGAGATGACTTTCAAAGAAGAATAAAGGATGGAGGACTTTTGTGAAAATTCCTAAACTACTAAACCCTACCTTACACTTATTCTAATTCATAATTCCTCCTTGTCTTTCTCTTTCCTTATCAGCCGTTCCCCTCCATTCTCTATCATCAATTTTCTAAATTTTTTTTCTTTCTTTTTCTCTCCCTTTTTCTCGTCTCCAGCCGGCGCCACTAGCAGATCTCGCCCAGCCGCTACCGCCGATCACGCCCAGCCGCTACCGCCGATCACGCCCAGCCGCTACCGCCGATCTCGCCCAGCCGCTACCGCCGATCGTCCCCAGTTGCCCGCCCGCCGGTATTGAGCTGCGGCCGCCAGCAAGTCCAGCCGCTTGTCCACCGGAGTCCAGCCGTGCGCCACCAGCGAGTTCCGCCAGCGAAGTCCAGAGTTTCAGCGCTAGGCTACTCTCCGTTGGCGAGCCACCACTCGCCGACGAGTTCGGGCCCTGCCGCTAGTTAACCACCTGTGAGCCGCCGTGACGTTATCTCCGACGACCAACTCCGGTGAATTTTGCCATCGCCACAATCATGGGTAGAAAATTTGTTTTGAAGTCCAGAGGCCCGAGCAAGATTCCCTCTCCACCAAAAGAAACGAAAAAATGTCGACAACCTTCTCCGGAGCCGGAGCAGCCAATCCGGCGGAAGAGTACAGCACCACCTTCCAAGCGTAAAAAGAATATTCCGGAGCCCGAGAAATCTCCGACCCCGGAACCTGAGTCTGACGGAGGCATTGGAGAGGATGCTGAAACTACGCAGCCCGGAGGTGCAGTCCAGCCATTATCCGACGATGAAAAGCGTCGCAGGTACTCTCTTCTCCAAGATAGACCTATCGTGGAATGGTATGAATTTGATTGGCGAACGTTGCGAAAGTTAGAGGTTAAACTTGAAGTTGAGCAATTTTTTTCTAATATTGGTTGGAATGCATTGTTGTGCGTTACTGATCCTGTGTGTCGGAAATTATGTTTAGAATTTTATAGCTCTTTCGTTTGCCAGGACTTAACGAAAACAGTTGATGTCATGAGCCCTAATTTTGTTACCTTTGATCTTGGGGGACAGACTTGGACAAAATCAATTTCTGATCTAGTTGTTTTATTGGGTTTTGAAACCCCTGAGAGTATATCTTCTGATGCGTATCTTTCTTATATAACTGTACCTGACCCTAAGTATGCTAAATCGGTGAACAATGAGTGGAGTATTCTTTCTTCTGAAACCGCCCATATTAAAAACATGTCAAAGAGTACTTCGATTAAAGATGGTGCTTTGAGACTTTGTCATCGTTATTTGGCTTATAACTTGTTTGGTAGGGTGGATGGTGCGAATGTTGTCACCCAAACTGAAGTGTCTTTGTTGTTTAAAATGTGGAGAGAGCGGAAAGTGAACTTTGGTTATTGGCTCCTTAAACAGTTCAAGTTTAATTGTACTCATATGAAAGGGAAATTGGCCCTAGGAGCATTAATAACCGAACTTGCTAAGCGTCTAGGTGTGTTTCAGGAGTCTAATCTTCTTTATGGGTTGCAACCTAGTCGGATTGACATGCCTGCTTTAGAGAGAATGAGATTAGTATATCTTGACACTGCTTCCGGGCAGTATAAGTTGTTTGAGCCAGGGGTTTTACCCCCGAGCAGAGCCTCCACTTCTGTTGCAGGTACTTCATCTGCGGGAAGGACCCATAGTGGACTTGGGGCAGCAGCACCGCAATGGGCGGTTAACCTGTCCAATCAAGTCAAAGACCTCCATGACCAGCAAAGACAGCTTCAAGAGCAACTACAGAACATTGATGAAAAGATCCAAGGATTGGTGCAGAAAGTTTCAGCCCAAAGTAACCCAACACACCCACACTGACCGGGATGCACTGGTTGACCTCAAGGCTAATTAGCCGCCCAGGGAGCATTTTCCTTTTTCTGTCTTATTTTTCATTGTTTGTTCAATTCTAGTACATTTGTAGAGTAAGTGCATGACATCATATTTCCTACATCATTTGCATATGTTACCTCTCTCTTACACAATGAGGACATTGTGTCGTCTAAGTGTGGGGTGAGGGGGTAATATCATTAGTTTGTTTTTCATAAAAAGTTTTTTTTCTTTCTTTCAAAAAAAAAAAAAAAAAGACTTCAGAAAATCATGAGAAAAAAAAAACAAAAAGATTTTCATTTTTTTCATCATTTGAGTAAAAAAAAAACAGCAGCCTTGAATTGGAAATTTGAATGGTTAGAGTTAAAATTTGGTTTGTGGTAAGATTGAATGTTGTTTCCCTTTGTGAAGGAAATCATTGATTCCTTATATGCATTTTAGGATGATGAATGTGCAATAAGTCATTTTGCTCTAAACCTAGATATATTGTGAGGATTTGAGCCTTAAAAGAGCAAAAGCCAGAAAAAATATAGGCATATTAAAAAAAATGATGATATTAAGTAGCTCTTTATCTCTTTGTTGAGTGATCATATTTTGATATTCATTGCTTGGTTTGTGCCATGATTTCGAGACTGTTTTTGATACTTGAGTATGAAAATGATAGAGGCACTTAGGAATGAGCCCTACTTAGCTTCTACTATATACTTCCTTCCTTACATTGATCCCCTAGTTTGCCCCGTTGAAGCCAGAAAACTCTTTCTTTGGTATTTAGTCACTAAATATTTAGCCAAGAGCCTTAGCCTTTTCTTAACCCTCTGAGAATATGTTAGTGATTTATTATTGCATGTGATGTGGATTAGAATTGTATGGTGGGTTAGATATGGTTGAGATTTTGTGCTAATACATGTGGAGCATAGAGTATTTTGGACTTATATTCATTTGGAAGGTGCATGTATAGTTTTTGCATGATATTATTGATCTTGTATGCCCAGAAAATGCTTGTAAGTGCTGCTGTCCAGAGAAAAAAAAAATATTTAGTAAAAAAAAAAAAAAAAATCTGGTCAGTAGCATATTGGGCTGAAAATTTTTGGTAGCAATAAGGGTATGGTTTAGTGCTTGGTGGTGGTGATTATACTTCGTTGTGTTTTAATGTTTCATATTCATTCGAAGTATGAAAATAGAGGAGCATGAGGTGATAATGGATTGCTTGCATATTCTCAGATTTTTAGCCTCGTATTCCCTTTATCCTACCTTTCTGACCCTAGCCCCGTTACAACCTTGATAAAGACCTCATTGATTTGTACTCAAGTGTTCAATTACTACGGTGGAGATAGTGGTATATACAAACCTGTTGTGATGAGTATTGAATATGATTTGTGTGAATGACCTGATTATGAATTTGAGAGATATTGAGTGATCTTGGTGAGGCTGGATTTTATTGCATGTTTTGACTAGAATGTGAGGATGATGTGATTTTATAAGCAAAGGGGAATGGTTTATGGTATGAAGGTTGATTGTGTTTTGACTCTACTATGACGGTTTTTGATTTGAGGGCTGCTGTAGTGTTTTAATTTGAGTCTCACGTTTACATTTATGTTTTGCATTTGCATATGCTCGAGGGCTAGCATTATCTAAGTGTGGGGTATTTTGATGGGGTTGATTTTACCATATATTTTGGGCTGATTATTGAGTTAAATGATTTATTAAATGCTTGGATATTTATGTTATTCGTAATGTTCTTGCAGTTTAAAGATTTAGATGCTGAATTGGCAAGTTGGTGCAGTTTATGGTCATTAATGCTTGGAGATGGAAGAGGAAATAATAATGGAGATATTTGGTGCTGAATTATGGCAATTACAAATGTAGTTGGAGAAGAATCAGATTGATTTGAAGACTCCTAATTGTTAGGAGAGAATATTGGGATTACCTTTTAGAGTTCTAATTAGATAAGGAAAGACATATTTTATTCCTTATCTATCTTTTGGTTGTAGTAATATTTTTGGGAGACTTGGTTATTTTACACGCATGAACGTACGGCCAGGAGGACAGAGACAGAATTGCGTACGACAGTCCATTTGCGCAGACAGTATTTTGCGATTTGGGTTTTTTTCCAGTATTTTATTCAGACAATTTTCATCATTTATTTTTATGCTTTTGATTGTTAATTCAATTATGTATTCTAGCTAAATTCTTCTTTTCCGGTAAAGATCAAGGAAGTACTGGCGTCGATTCTCGTGAGATCTAATTAGTTTTAATACTTTGATTGCATGCTTGCATCTGTTGTTCTTGATTATAATGTTTATGATTGCTCTCATGTTATTGAGTAGTGGCCAATATTTGATAGCATGTTAGTTAATTTAATGCCAATTGAACCAATCATCCGTAATTGTGATTTCAGTTCAATAAGTGGTAGGGAACAACAGTCTTAATTTAACATTCCGGCATCCGAGTCTGTTGGTTATGAATTGGGTCTTTCTCATTCTTAATGCTGCTAGCATATTAAATCTATAGAGCGTCTCTTAGGTTATATGTTAGTTAGAGAAATAGTTGGTGAGGCGTCCTCCTGATTATCGACAAGGTAAGGAAAGATTGGTTGCTTGCAACTATAACCAATTTGTGTGCATGCATTTAAAGTCATCTTTGCATCAAGGATCGAGATAGAAAGCCAGTATGGAATTGATCGAAACCGGAATCTTCTCATCATAGTTGAATTATTTCACAATCTGTAACAATTTCTCATTCCTGTTTTTACTCGATTTTTAGTTTCTCTTATTCACAACCCTCATCTGGTTCTTTTGGTTACAAATTTGCAGATTAAAGATTAAAGAAAAAGTCTCACCAATCTCTTGGGAAACGAACCTGCTCGCAGCTATACTGGTCGGTATGCCCATACCGACCACAGAATCCTGAACTGAAAATTCAGCTTAGAGCTTGATTTATTTTTGGTGTAAAACGACACACCATGGGTTACGGGAGAGAGAAACAATGTTTTGGAGGGTAAACACATAATTCCTATTTTTTTCATTATTAAATTTTTTTAAAGGTGTAAAATAGTTTTTTTACTAAATTTCGGCCAAAATCTGATGGAATGGGTAAAATTGAAATTACATCAACTATCTAGGGTTATATTTGCACTTTCAATTATCAACAGGTTATATTGACCCTTATGTAGTTATGTAGGAATATAAGAGTCCGCTCTTAAAAGATGGTCTTCCCATAAGGCATTGAAAGACCGATGTTTAAAGTGGTGTACAACGATCAACCGATCAGATTGAGAGTACCACAAAAGCCACGGACCCTAGTGACCAGTTGTCGGGAAGTTGGGTTTGGGTGGTAATGGTGTTGGGGAAAGGGTGGGATAGGGGTGGGGGGATGCCAGAGGTGGTGGTTTGTGGCAACGGCCCCCCAAAATGAACTAGCACTTTTACAAAGTGAGAAAGAAGTGGGTTAGGCGAGAGAGAAGCAATGTTTTGGAGGGTAAAACCGTAATCCCTATTTTTTTCATTATTAAATTTTTTTAAAGGTGTAAAATAGTCTTTTTAATAAATTCCGGCCAAAATCTGACTGAATGGGTAAAATAGCACATACATAAACTATCTATGGTTATATTTTAACTTTCAATTATCAAAAGGTTATATTGACACTTATGTAATTAGGTAGGAATATAAGATTTCATTTCTTAAAAAATGGTATTTCCATAAGGGTTAGAAAGACCAATGTTTAAAGTGGTTTACAACGATCAACCAATCAGATTTGGAGTACCACAACAAACGCGAACCCTAGTGACCAGTTGCTGGGAAGTTGGGTTTGGGTGGTAATGGTGTCGGGGGAAGGGTGGGAATGGGGTAGGGGCCACCGGAGGTGGTGGTTTGTGGCACCGTCCCCCCCAAAATGAACTAGCGTATTTACAGAGTGAGGAAGAAGTGGGTTGGGCGAGAAAGAAGCACTGTTCCTATTTTTCTCATTATTAAAATTTTTTAAAGGTGTAAAATAGTTCTTTTACTAAATTCCGGCCAAAATTTGATGGAATGGGTAAAATTGTAATTACATCAACTATCTAGGGTTATATTTGCACTTTCAATTATCAAAAGGTCATATTGACCCTTATGTAATTATGTAGGAATATAAGAGTCCTTTTAAAGCACGGTTTTCCCATAAGGCATTGAAAGACCGATGTTTAAAGTGGTGTACACTGATCAACCGATCAAATTGGGAGTACCACAACAGCCGCGAACCCTAGTGACCAGCTGTCGGGAAGTTGGGTTTGGGTGGTAATGATGTTGTGGGAAGGGTGGGATTGGGGTAGGGGCCACCGGATTGGTTGATCTTCATGTTAAGTATACCAAGGCCAAGGTTAGCTTTTCCATTGGCATATACGATTTCTATGCACTTTGTAATATTCTGCTAGTGTAATAGGCTGGTACTTGTCTCTAGTCCTCCAGGCGAACCAATACAGAGCTGGCCGTATTCTGGGAGATGCTTAAATATAAATATTAACATTCCTCTAGGGGTGGGTGATTTCAACATTAGCAATGCCTGAAGCGATTCTTTTAAACCATCATATGCTGTCTGGCATTCTTGGTTCCAGCTAAAATTCTTAGCCTTTCTTAGAACCCCAAATAAGGGAAAGTGCTTATCTTTCGCTTTCGAGATTAACCTACTAAGTGCTGTTGGTGACCCCATTAGAACCTGTCTGTGTTTGACAGTTCTCGGTTAAGAGAGGTTGACAATGGCTTGGAATTTCTCTGGGTTGGCCTTGATTCCCTTCGAGGACACCTTGTATCCTAGGAATTTTCCCTTGCCTACTCCGAATACACACTTCTTAGGGTTGAGCTTCATCCCTATGGCACTTAACGTGTCCAAAGTCCCTTGCAAATCCGCCGCGGGGCTACTCACCTTCTTGCTTTTGATGACTATGTCATTGACGTACACTTCAACATTCCTCCCTATTTGATTACAAAAAGTGTTATCCACTACTCATTGGTATGTTGCCCCTGCATTTTTCAGCCCAAATGGCATCTTTATGTAACAAAACATCTCAAAGCTTATTATAAAAGCTGTTTTTTCTGCGTCTTTTGGGTTCATCAATATTTAATGGTATCCTTTGTATGCATCCACAAATGTTAGCACCTGATACCTAAAACTGCCTCAACTAGTTGATCGATTTTTGGTAGTGGATAACAGTCCTTGGGGCACATCCTCCATCCTGCACCAGACTTTCTCACCATAAATGGATTTGCGAGCCATTTTGGGTATACAATTTCCTTTATTATGCCAACCTGAAGCAATGTTGTGATCTCATCTTTAATCGCTTGCTGCCTATCACTGGCGAAGCAGCGCTGCTTCTGTTAGACCGGTTTTACCGAATCACTGATATTTAAAGAGTGTAGCAATTTGTGGGTCGAGTCCCCTAGTGTTATGAACACTTTATGTGAAAGTTTCTCTGTGGTTTCACAGGATTTGTATGATTCTCTCTTTTTCTATTCTGGGAAGGTATTTTCTTATCCCTACACACTTTGAGCTATCTTTGTTTTCCAGGCTAACCAGCTACATTTCTTTTCCTAAATTAACTGCTGACTCTAGCTGGTTTGGGGACACACCATTTGAAATTGTGCTAACCATCTTTGCTTTTTCTCTCAATCTTCCTGCCTTCATTGCAATGACCATACATTGCCTCACTATTTGTTGGTTTCCTTTTATAGTTGCAATTCCAGCTAAAGTTGGGAATTTCATGACTAGGTGGTAGGGAGACCATATGGCTTTTTCTTTGTTCATCAACGGTCTTCCTCTGATAGCATTAAATGTACTTGGAGCGTCCATAACTATGAAGTCACACATGATGGTGCAAGTTTTTCCACTTTTCCCAATGGTGACAGGTAGTTGTATATTGCCCAAAGGCATTTCTGTTTACCCTATGAATCCAACTAGCGAGGGCGTGGATTTTTTGAGGTCCACTCGCTTGAACCCTAGTCTGTCGAAACAGTCAACAAATAGTATTTCGACTGCACTTCTATCGTCTACGAACACTCTATGCAGTAGCATTCCTGATTTTTGCTATAATTACCATGGGGTCATTATGAGGCAACATGATTGGTACTGCATCATTTTCGCTGAAGGTGATCGTCTCATCTAAGTGGAGTCTTTTGTCAACAGGTTCTTACGGGGGCGAGTATTGTGCTCTAGCTCTTCAAGCATTGTTGGACAATAACTCCGTAGATCTATGTATAAACAAGATAACTGTCTCTGGCATTCCATTGCTCTTGTCCTCCTTGCAGTCAATCGCTGCAGTCATCTTTTTATTCTTTAGCATTGTAGACACTGTCCCCTAATTCCTTGCCATGATGTTTGCTGTCTTGCTCTATTTTCCAAACTAGCTTTCTCATTTCTTTCTATATTGACCTAAGAAGTCATTCCTCAAATTCTCTTCAATTTGTCTTCTTGGGTCTCCACAGTACTTGATTTTGTGGCCATGGTCCTTGTAGAAAGCACAATAATATTCCCTAGATCTCTTTTTCGGTGGCTCTAGCATGGGTGCTGGTTCTCGAAACGGATCCTTATGTGCTTGCCATATTTCCTTCCTTGGCTTTGTCAAAGGTGTATCCTGAAATGTTGTTGCCTACAAACCTAGTTCTCTTCCTTTGAAAGGGATGCTTAACTTTCCTCTTTTCATAAGTCCCTTTTGCGAATCTTTCCACGTTCGCTTTTTGCCTCTTTCCCGCTCTATTTTACGGTTATTTACTTCTTCTGTTCGCACATGCTGCTCTATCATCTTTTGCAGTTCCCTTGGGTTTTCAAGCATATTTTTCGTCAATTCTTTGTAAAAATCTCCTGATTGCATGCCTCATGTGAATGCTCCTAATGACGTTTGGAATGACAGGTCGTGAACTTTTAGGCTTTCCGTGATGAACCGATTGTGATAATCTGCTAGGCTTTCGTCGCTTTGCTAAGCGATGTTATTGATGTTAGCGATCGTTTTGGTGAACTTTTATTTTTGGTAGAAGCGCCCCAAGAATAAGTCAGACAACTGTTCCTAAGATTTGATACTCCCATTTGGGAGGTCTTCATACCAAGTGATCGATGTCCCTGTAAAAAAGATGGGAAATGCCTTACAAACTAACTCGATGCTCGCACCGTAAAATCTCATGATGTTCCTATATGAGTGCAAAAATTCCTTTGGATCCATGGTCCCGTCGTAGATTTTAACGTGCAAAGGGAGCTTGAAATCCTTTGGCATTTTAAAATCACGAAAATGCATAGCTAGAGGCGATTAATCTGCATCATATTCTGCGACAATTTCACGCAATTCTTCTCCATAATTAATGTTTTCACGCTATTGATTTACCCTTTTTTCTAGTTTTGGGGGGTTTTTGCTTGAGCATTTCCAAAAATTAGTCATAAAGGCTTTCTCTGTTCACTTCCAAGAATGCCGCGAACGCCCTTTTTCCTTGTCATGGTTATTGTTTAGAGACTCTGCTTCCTCCTCAGTGTCCTGTTTGGTGTGTTCTTTTTATCTATTCGGGGTGTGTTCTTGATTGCGTTGTACCTCCTTATCATGTCCTGGTACTTGTTCACGTGATTGATGATTGTGGCTCCGCTCATACCTGGTGAACACCATTGCTTACTTGAATGATCTTGAAATGAGAAACAAAGTATTTTTGTCCCCACAGTCGGTGCTAAATGGTGTGATTGATTGCTCAGTTAGGCTGGTTGTCCTCTCTAAGAATTCTTCCACCTGTAAGGTTAATCCCGGAAGTGACTCCGGGAGAAAAGCTCTGATGATCAAGTCAGTTTTCTATTTTAGAACTATAATTTCTTAAGATCGTAATGCTTACCTTAGCTCTTCCATAGCCTATTGTATTTATAGGCTAATGTGGTTGCGGTTCCTTGCTTTTAGGGATTGCGATCGTGGGCGTACCACGATCACCACGGTCTGTGGTCGTGGAATTCATGCTCGTTGTTGGTTCCATGTATTTTGGCTCATGTATTTCATTCTGAACCAAACTAATTCTCATCTTGGGCTGAAATATGCTCATTTCGTTGTGGGATGACATTGGGCTGGGCCTAGTGGCCATCAGCCACTTGATTGATGGGCCATATATATACCTATTGGTGGGTGGTACGCGGTGGAGGTCTTGTGTGTGACACCATACTTCTTCAAGAGTGCCTCTATTGTTCAGTTTTAAAAATGGGTGTCACGGTCACTAATCAAGGCTCGAGGAATCCCAAACCTAGAGAAGATATTATCCTTCAAGAACTTTGCAACCACTTTTGAATCATCAGTTCTAATGGGTTTTGCTTCAACCCACTTCAACACATAATCAACCGTAAGAAGAATGTATGTAAAGCCACAAGAGTTAGGAAAATGTCTCATAAATCCAATGCCCCAAACATGAAATATTTCATAATATAACATAGCTGTTTGGGGCATCTCATTCCTAGAAGAAATATTTCCTACTCTTTGACACTTGTCACAAGCTTTGCAAAATATGTATGCATGTTTATTCAAGGTAGGCCAATAAAAACCACACTCTAGGACTTACCTAGTGGTCATTTTCGCCCCAAAATGACCACCATGTGCAAAAGAATGACAAAAAGAAAGAATTGAATGCACTTCATTATCGGGGATGCATCTTTTAACAACTTGATCTAAGCAATGTTTCCACAAAGAGGGGTCATCCCACACATAATACTAAGCATCATTTCTTAGCTTATCTTTTTAGCCTTAGAAAAATAAGGAGGGAATTTACCGGAGACAAGAAAGTTTACAATGTCGGCATACCATGGTTGGAGGTCCCTAATTGCGAAAAATTGTTTATCGGGGAACTCCTCTCGTAGTTGCTCCTTCATTGATGAATTTACCTCAATGTCTTGGCATGGAGTAAACCGACTCAAATAATCAGCCACAAGGTTCTCCGCCACCTTCTTGTCTCGCACCTCCAACTCAAATTCGCTCAAAAGCAGAATACATCTAATCAATCTTGCCTTGGCCTCTTTCTTCGTCATTAAATGACGAAGAATTGCATGGTCAGTGTACACAATAACTTTTGTACCAAGTAAATAAGATCAATTTTTCTAAAGAAAATACCACCGCTAGCAATTCCTTTTCTGTGGTGGAATAGTTTCTTTGGGCCTCATTGAGAGACATGGATGCATACTAGATGGCGTGAGGTGATCTTCTCACCCTTTGACCGAGCACTGCTCTAATGGCGTAATCACTAGGATTGCACATGATCTCGAAGGGCAAAGACCAATCTGGGGGGTTGTATGATAGGGGCCAAAACTAAGCTTTCCTTCAATGTATCGAAGGCCCCTTTACAACCTTCGTTCGCCACAAATTCCACCTCCTTTTTCAAAAAATTGCACAAAAGAGATGCAATCTTTGAAAATTCCTTGATGAACAGGCGGTAAAATCCTGAATGACTAAGAAAAGAGTGCACTTCGCGCACATTAGTAGCATAAGAAAAATTTTGAATCGTGTCTATCGTTGCCTTGTCTACCTCAATACCCTTGGAGGAGACAATATGGCCTAAGAAAAAGCCTTGCTCTACCATAAAATGACACTTCTCAGGATTTAACAGAAGATTAGTATCAATGCAACGTTTAAGAACCTGTTCTAAATTTGCTAAACAGTTGTCAAAAAGAATTACCATGATTGATGAAATCATCCATGAATACCTCAACAAAGGTTTCAAAAATTTTTGAGAAAATGCTTACCATACACCTTTGGAAAGTAATGGGGGCATTACATAGCCCAAAAGGCATACACCGGTAAGCAAACGTACCAAAGGGGCACGTGAAGGTTGTTTTCTGTTAGTCCTCCGGGGCAATGGCCACTTGAAAATAGCCCGAGTACTCATCCAAAAAGAAATAGAACGGGTGACTTGCTAGCCTCTAGATCATTTGATCAATGAACGGTAACGGGAAGTGATCCTTCTGAGTCTTCGCATTTAGCCTCCGATAGTCAATGTAAATGTGCCACCCATTTTGGACTCGGGTGGGCACCATTTCACCTTTTTCATTTATGACTACCGTCATCCTACTCTTCTTGGGTACCACTTGAGTTGGGCTCACCCACTTATCCAGGATTGGATTGATCACACCCGCTCGGAGCAACTTGAGGATTTCTGCCTTCACCACCTCCATCATAGATGGGTTCAATCGGTGTTGGGGTTTCCGTACGAGTCTTACATCCTCCTCCAACAAAATTTGATGCATGCAAGTGGATGGACTTATGTCCTTGATGTTGGAAATATTCCATCCAATTGCTTCCTTATTCTCCCGTAGCACCACCATTAACTTCTCCTCTTGCTCTTGGGTGAGCTTACTCGAAATGATAACTGGGAGCATCTCCCCCTCCCCAAGAAATGTATACTTGATGTCACTTGGCAAAGGTTTAAGCTCTATAACCCCGGCTTTCACTAGCGATGGGAGGAATTCCGGTTCCTTGAGCTCCTCTAAATCTAGAGGAGGAGGGTTTGAAACCATCTCTTCAAGAATGCTCAAATCCTCAATTATTTCCTTCAAGTTAGTACTCATGGAATATACAAGACATGCATCTTCAACATCATTTTCCAAAGCAACTAACAAGGAATCATCACCATTTAATTCAAAAACATCTTGCACAACATTATTAACTATATCAATAGTATGGCAAGAATATCCATCAATAGGATACTTCATCGGGTCATTTATGTTAAACTCTACTTTAATCCCATCAAATTCCATGGTGAGGGTACCATTATGCACATCAATGATAGTCAATAAAGTTTTCAAAAATGACATCCCCAACAAGAACGGGGTGGCATGTTTATCGTGCTCCATGTCAAGGATATAAAAATTCGCTGGGAATATTAAGGAATCCACCTTAACCAACACATCCTCGAAAATACCCTTAGGGTATGCACTAGAACGATCGGCTAATTGGATCACCACCCCAGTTTTGTGCAAAGTACTAAGATTGAGGCTTTCTTACAAAGAGTACGGAATCACAATTATTGATGCACCTAGATCAAGTATGGCTTTTTCAAAATGTGCATTTCCTATCATGCAAGGGATTGTGAACATGACGGGATCGCTACATTTAGAAGGGTAATTCCTTTTGGGACAAGGCAAAGACATGTTCATTTTCCCACTTTTAAGCTTATTCTATGCTCTTTGTTTCCTATTCACAAAGTACAATTCCTTTAAAAAAGTTAGAATATATAGGAATTTTTTTAACGACATTAAAGAGAGGGATATTTACCTCACATCTACAAAAGACTTTGTAGATGTTCTTGTTGGACTCCTTCCTCTGTTTGTCCTTCAAAGCTTGCAGAAATGGTGGTTCTAGCACGTATGGAGGAATTTCCACCACCTTTGCCTTCTTGAGAAGATGGGATGAAGGTTTGGGATTGGAGGTTGATTTTTCAACAATGACCTCCTCTTCCTTCTCCTTCCCATTCCTTGCTTTCTCCTTGGCCAATTTCTTGGCCTTTTCTTCCACCTCCCTTTCAAACACCTTAATCCTTCTAGGCTCGTCTTCAACAAATTCACCACCTGGGGGAGTGCCAACCTGTTTACCACTTCTCAAAGTGATAGCACTAGCATTTTGGTGGGGATTCAACTCCGGTTGGGAAAGAAATTTTCCCTTTTCCCGTGCCTCTATCCGATTCAAGGCTTGTTCTATTTGGCTCACTTGAGTTTCCAAGTTTTTTATGCTTGCCTTGGCTTTATTTTGGAATTTTTTGGCCTTCTCCGCACACATACCCAACCTTCCAATGACTTGCATCACTTCATCTTTTGACAAGCCCGAGCTTTCCCTTTAATCTTGGGGATTGTATTGAAGCCTATGATATTGTTGTTGAGGGGGACAATATTGTTGTTTAGGGGGGGCGATACAGTTGAGCATTTTAACCTCCCTGAGGGTTTTCATACCAAAGATTCGGGTGATCTCTATTTCCCACATTGTAAGACCTATTTTGGTATCCTTGATTCCTTTAATAGCCTTGTCCACCTTGATAACCTTGGTAGCCTTGCCCACCTTGATATACCATGGCACTCACCTCCTCCACATAATCATCTTGTAAAGTAGGGCAAGCGTCCGTAGGATGTGCCGATGAACAAATTTCACAAGATTTTACATGTGGCACATTTCCAGACATGGTCATCAATGACATCATCATAGAAGTAAGGACCAAGACTTGATTCTTAAGATTTCCATTGTTGGAAGGAATACTGGTGGTGTTGGGATTTTTCCTTCTCAAATCGACCCTCGAACTAAAGTTCCTCGACTCTTCGGTAACTCCTCATAGAGCTCCATAGCCTCCATCAAAGTCTTGTTCCCAAGGGCACCGTCACAAGCTTCCCTCACTAGTCTTTAATCCTCATCAAGAAGACCATTGTAAAAATAATAGACCAAGTCTCCCTCCGAATAGCCATGGTAAAGGCAATTCAAGAGAAACTTCTTGTACCTTTCCCAATAGTTGTAGAATGACTCTTCATGCCATTGGAGGATGTTGCTAATGTCCTTCTTCAAAGCAGCGGACTTTGGGGCTGGGAAGTACTTGGCGAGAAACTTTTTCTTCATGTCAAGCCAAGTTTTTATGCTTCCAGGTGGTAGGTAGTGGAGCCAATCCCTTGCACCATCCCTCAATATGAATAGGAATGCCTTCAATTTGTAGAGGTTTTCATCTACTCCATGGGGAACCGTACCACCACACAAAAAGTGGAATTCAGAGAAATATTTGTTGGCATTTTTCCCTTGCCTACCAAAAAATATTGGTAGCAGGTTTATCAACTCAGTCTTAAGCTCGAAGTGCTCGGTTGGTCCAACTAATGGAAATTCTATGCAAATCGGTTGTTGATCAAGGTTAGGGGCTATAGTTTCCCTTAATAGAGCTTGCCTCAAAGGAATAGCCCCGCCAAGAGGAGGATGTTAAGGTCCTCCTCCCAAATTCTCATTTTCATGCTCGTCTTGATGCTCCATAGAAGTAGAAGTATCCGTAAAATGGTCACTAGGAGGGGTGTTATTCACACTTTCCAAAGAAATCCTCCTAGCCCTTCTCAAATTCAACTCTAACTCGGGGTCATAGTGCAAGGTTTCTTGTGAAGAGGATCGCGTATGGACCATACACCAAGAACTCGACACTCTGTCTCCAAGACAAGCAAAAATGGCAAATCAACTAAACCCCATAATAAATTAAAAAACTAAAAAATATTCACAACTAGCACATACTCACACATAATATGCCTAAACACTTAAAAATAAAAACATCTTCCCCGGCAGCGGCACCAAAATTTGGGAGGTCGTCATCGTACCTCTCAAAGTTAATATTTTTAAGCCCTAATTCTTTCTATCTACAATTAAGTAGATAATGGCAAGTCAGGGCTATCCACAAGAAGCAGGATCTTTTCAAGTATTTAAACACATGAAGCGGAAAACACAATAGGCATAGATATACACCTACACATAAAAACAAGTAAATATGGGGGGGGGGGAGGTTTGGTTGCTTTTGTCCTAAGTTATGAAATTAAAGACAAGTAACAAGCAAAGCAAGAGAACAATGATAATCATGCAACAACAACTAAAAGATGATTAAATCAACAACTAACAGAGCCTTGAGGGCAATTGATGCTCACTTCCAAACCTCTTATAGATCCTACATTCATGAACTCTTTCATTGACATTTATTGCCTATGGGGAAGGCTATCACTTCCCAATTAAAGAGCAACATTTGTTCCTTCTTAATAATAATTTGCAAACGCAAACACCGATATTTTGCAAACCTCGTTGACAATCACTTTAGACGAACAACGCTTAAAGGTGTTTCATCAACGGCATTTCACACGAAGGACCATAGATTTGATAACAAGTCTTCTACCAAAGATATAATCATTTTAACCAAACAAAACATTTATTAGGCTAGCCCTAAAACAAACGACATTCAAGGTTCAACCTTTCTTTGCATCTATAAGACAAATATAAGAACAATCCACATTAACATACTTATCTAGAAAGAATCACAACACATTATACACAAGAAGTTATAATTCCATGCTCTTGGATTTTCATGTCAAATGAGCTAAGAAATTGTACACTTTCCTAACACCCTAACACTTTAATCATACAAACACTTCATATTCTCAAACAACCAATGACATAAATGAAGTAAAACATAGCATTAATGACATAATAAATGTTTCCCAATAAATGTTCATAAATGAGAAAAATCAAGAGTCTCACTACATGGGTTTGGAAGGTTCAATCAATTGCTCCTGGGAGATTACATAGCTACTAGAATCCATACTAATTAACAACAACAATCCAAAAATTAATCAAGCTAATGAAAGTGGTATAAACTAGGGTTTGAAAAGAGGAAAAAATTATCTAGAGAAGAAGTGAGGGGAGAGATAAGATAAAGTGTTATTTATAGTACAAGAAAAAGAAGATAGAATTTTGGCCAGGGTTCATCGCGAGTCGCGACAGGCACCCAGAAACAAAACATGGTTTCTTTCTTCTTCTTGTCTTCTAGCCTTCACTTCACAACAAATTTCCTCAATTCTTTAGGTATTCAAATCTTCAAAGCTAGTCTTCAAAAGATGGTGTTCAATGGTCTCCGGTTTTCAAGTCTTGATTTTATTTCCTTGTCACACAAAATCCACTTAGAAAAGGTAAAAAGCGTAAAAGTTGCTCTTATTCCTCCTAAGAGAATTTTAAGGTAAAACACAAGCTCTAGGTGACAAAGGAGCACAAAAGTGATCCCAAAAAGTCCCAAAATATGCATATAAAATGGACACATTAATAGTAGTAGAAGAAATTGACATTATTAGAAGAATGTTAAGAAAGAAAGGATAAATTACTTGGAAAGAGTTTCTTGGAAAATCTTGAAGGAGTTTAAAGATGGGGGAAACTTTGTACTCAAAACGACGGCTAGGAAAGGACTTGTGAAAGTGGAATGGGTTTTTGTTAATGAAAGTAATTGTTTGACGCATACTATTAAAAGGTGTGCATCCGCCAGACTTAGGATGACCGATGGTCCTTTCGAAGCCTACTCAACCACTCATCCCTCATCGAAAAGCTACAACCTTCTGACATTCTCCCGCAATCCTCTTGTTTCTGGAGAACTTGCCACCGTGGTTCCTTATCCCCCGGGAGTTCGCCGGACTCACTGCCGCCTTTGTTTGTTGGGAGTATCAGCACTTCTGGGTCCTGTCTGTAACACTGCAGCATTCCCAGATAGGTACATTTATCATGAGTTTTTTTGGTATTTCTTTGGATTTCATTAAGCACAACATGCATTTACATGTTTTCAGGAGAAAACTCAATTTGAGGTTGGAGGAGTATTCTTTCTTTGCTCTGGATATAATATGTTAACCATATATATATATATATATTTACTGTTGAGTTAGTCATGATTTACTGTAAGATCCAGTCTAGTTACTTACTCTTCTGATTGTATGGTTACGTAGAATTAGCAGAATTAGTCAATACTGTTAGCTAGTAGAATCCCTATCATAGTGGGATCTAGTTACAAACATCTACTCTATATATATTGTACACAATCGATGAATACAATTAACATTTTCTGTCATTAAAATCACCCTTATATTATTTACATGGTATCAGCCTAAATACAATCTTATGGCTTCTGATCCACACTCCTCTAATATCTTTATTTTGGCTTCTTTTGATTCCACCCCAACCTTCAATTTTAATTTTCCCAATTTGGCCCTACGTCTTGACCGGTCAAATTATGGAGAAGCACCATCCGGTCGGCTCTGGAAGCTTACGGGATTGACTCCTTCCTCATCGATGTGACGCCACCGCTAGCCACTATCACCAATCCTGACGTGTGGCCACCGGACTCTGCTACTCCCAGCACTGGCACTCCAGCAAGCACGGTGCCCAATCCAGCTCTGGCTATATGGCTGAGAAAGGACAGGCTCGCCCTTCTCTGGATTCGCTCCACTCTGACAACCGCGATGATCCGTATCGTCACCCGGGCCTCCTCCACCGCGGAGGCGTGGTCGATTCTTGGTCGAACCTTCCAGGCCCACACCGGAGCTCGCAAGATGCACCCCCGTCAGCAGCTCCAGTCTCAACTAAAGGGCTCTCTGTCGGTGATGGAATATTTTGACAAGAAATGGGCTCTTGTTGATTCCTTGTCCGATTGCCTCTGCGTTGTTCCGGACAATGAATTTGTGAGCTGTCTTCTCTATGGCTTAGGTGCCCAATACTCAGCTCTCTGTTCGGCAATTTTGATTCACTCGGATTCGGTTACTTCGGACGAGCTTCTTGGCATCCTGCTTCAGGAGGAATCATGAGACTGCCGCCTTCCGATCGCCGACAATGAACGCTGCTCAGAAGTTCTCTGGTCGCCGGTCAATGCCGCCGACATCACCGGTCAACAGTGCTCCTGCCGTCGATCGTGAACAGTATTCCTCGGATCAGCACCCAAACTGTCAAATCTGTCCCAAACCTAGTCATGACGGTAAAAAACTGCTTTAACAAGCTCAACCTCAGGCTATTCCCTGCCACCAATCTATAGGCTATGGCTTGTTTTCGAGGTATCCATGGTGGGAAATCAGCATTTTTTGCATCTGCTTCCAGTCCGTCTGATATTCCTGATCCGTGGTACATTGACTCTGGTGCTAGTCATCATGTGACGGCTGATTTGGGCAACCTCATTCTTCATAACCACTACAATGGTAATGACGGACTCACTATTGGTGAAGGTACATCCCTTCCTATTACTCATTATGGCAATTCTACTCTTACTGCTCAGCATGCTGTCAAATCCATAAAATGGAATGATATTTTGCGTGTTCCACAAATCACCAAATCCCTTCTTGGTGTCTCTAAATTACTCGTGATAATCCTATTTTTGTTGAGCTTCACTCAGACCATTGTATTGTTAAGACCTTGCAGGCCCAGATATTGCGAAGGGGAACCCTTGAAAATGACCTTTACTGCCTTCCGCACTCTCCCCACCTATCACCGCCCCCACCTCTCCTACCGCATTCCTCACGGAGCGCACTTCACTTCAATGTTGGAATCACCGTCTGGCTCACCCGCACGAGACCATCCTTCGTCGTCTTGTTTCTAGTTACAATCTTCCTGTTTCTAGTAATAAACTAGCATCGATTTGTGGCTCGTGTCAACTTGGCAAAAGTCAACGATTAACTTTGTCTACTCAACCTAGAACTTCTTTAAAACCTTTTGATTTAATTCATTCTTATGTGTGGGGACCATTCCCCGATTTATCTACTTCTGGTTGTCGATACTATGTCAGTTTTATTGATGACTGTACTAAATTTACATGGTTATATTTTCTATCTGCCAAATCCCAAGTGTACTTAGTCGTTGAACTCTTTCTCAAACTTGTTCACACCTAATTTTTAACCCACGTCAAGGCTTTTCAATCTGACTGGGGTGGTGATTACCGAAATGTCTCTACACTTCTTGCCTCTCATGGAATTCGCCACCAAGTTTCCTACCCTCATACTCCTGAACAAAATGGATCTGCTGAGCGCGCAATCGTATGATTGTCGAAAAAGGGTCTATCACTTCTCTCCCACTCTTGCCTCCCTACCAAATTCTGGGAACAAGCCTTTCATACCGCTGTCTATCTCATCAACCACACCATCACACCCACACTCTCCTATAAATCCCCATACCGCTATCTCTACAATGAAGTTCCTAACTACAGCCTCCTTCGCTCCTTTGGGTGCATGTGCTACCCTTTCCTTCGCCCATACACTGCCAAAAAATTGAGTTTCTTTCCCCTCCTTGCATTTTTCTTGGCTACAGTTCCAAACACAAAGGATATCAGTGTCTTCATCTACCCACTTCTCGCACTTACATCTCTCACTTTGTTGTCTTTGATGAGACTGTCTTTCCCTATCCGGACATGTCCTCCTCTAGCTCTCCCTTCTCTCCACCCTCTTCCTATCCAATCCCACTCAACCCTCTCGATCAGGCCACCGCCATTCCATCCTCTTTGTCCCCACTAGCTGCTCCTTATACACCTCCACCTCCACTGGATTCCACCCCACCTTCCCCGTCATCACCATCTTCCCCTCTCTCGCCATCTTCTGTCTCTCAGACCTCACCTCCACCTTTTTGTCCACCTCTAGCAAACCCATCCTCTTATCCCAATGCTCCTACATGGTTTCGTCCATCCAAACAATCCACACATTCCATAACCACTCGTTTCACTACTCATTCCCTCAAGCCCAAAGCTAACCTATCTACTAAATATCCTCTTCCCACATCTCTCACTGCCTCTCTTGAACCCAAACTTTTTCACCAAGCCTCCAAAGACCCGAACTGGGAGCATGTTATGCAAACTGAATATGATGCTTTAATGACTAATAGGACTTGGGACTTAGTCCCTCGTCCCTTGAATGCTAATATTGTTGGTTGTAAGTGGGTATACAGGGTTAAGAGGAAATCAGATGGCTCAATTGAGCACTACAAAGCGCGCATCAGCCAACGGCTTTCATCAGGAAGCTGGGGTTGATTACTTTGACACTTCCAGTCCAGTGGTCAAACCCACTACCATTCATTTGGTGCTGAGCTTGATTGTCTCCACTAGTTGGCCCCTTCGACAGATTGATGTCAACAATGCCTTTCTTCATGGTGACCTTTCTGAGACAGTCTTCATGGATCAGTCGTAGGGGTTTGTTGCATATGTGACATCTTGGAGCGGGGTGACATGATTGGAGTGATAGCGGGCGGTCGTCGCACCCCTATTCAAAGATAATTTATAAGCCCTTTTTGCTTACTTTCTACAACTAGGTAGATAGCGGCAAATCGGGGTCGTCCAAGGAGAAGAGGGATCTTCCTAAGCGCTTAAGCACAAATGGTTGATATTATGCTAGGAGTAGATATATATACATACACATAAAAGCATGTAAAAATGGGGGGTTTGGTTGGTTGGTTTTCCTAAGTTACGAAAGTAAAAAGACAAGATAACTAGCAAGGTCAAGTGACTATGCTAATCATCAAACAAAACTAAGAAAAAGGGGTTTTAAAACTACAAAGATAAAAAGCCTTGGGGGCAATGGATATCCACTTCCAAACCTAATGTAGATCATTGAACCATTCACTCATCCTATCGCATTCGTTACTTGGCTTAACATTAACATACCTCTCTAGCAAGAATCACAACACATTATGCACAAGAAGTTCTAAGTTCACATTCATAGATTTTCATGCAAAGGAGCTACGGAATTCGTCACGTTCCTAACACCTAACCAATTCAATCATACAAACATTCCCTATTCTCAAACAACTCATGGCATAAATGAAGGGAAACACACCATCAAGAATACACAAATGCTAAATAACAAATGCTTCAAGGATGAGTAAAACCATCTATTCACTACTTCAACTACTTGTTGTGAAGACTAAACTTCTATCCTTCTTAGGTAGTAGTTTGCAAAAGTGAATTCGACATCTCTTGTCAAACCTCACCAATGACTCCCGTTGTCGAGACCACGACTCAAGGTATCCCATTGATGGCATTTAGCACGAAGAACCAACAAGCTTGGCAATGCTTATGACCACTACACCGTGACTAAGCATTTAACCAATTCATGCAATTACACGAGATTGGATGAACGTGCAATGCACATTCATCCAAGAGCATATAACTCTCTCGTTTGCTACACAAACGAAAATGACGAAGAGTTCAACATCAATCACATTCATCTAGCACATTATCAATCCATCAACACAATCAAAAGCTCTAAATCATACTCGTACATTCCTAACAAGAACAGGGGAGAAATCAACCCAAATTCCCCAAACCCTAGCTAGCAATTCATACAAGTATTTCATATGCTCAAGCTCTCAACAACATCAATGAAATCAACAATTAACATTCAAAGCACAATAAATGCACAATAGAAAAAACACCAAATTGATAGATATAAATGGTCCTTACTACATAGAAATGGAAGCTTCAATCCCTTGTTCCCAAGATAGAACTAAGCTATAGAACTACAAGACATAATTAAACTACAAAAACTAAGAAAAGAAAGAGAAGAAAACCAAGGGTTTTCAAGCCCTAAAACCAGAGAAAAATGGGCTGGGCAAAGCTGGAGAAGAGGAGGAAAGAGAGTGGTATTTATAGTGCAAAGAAGATAAAGTGGATTTCTGGTCAGTGGCCGTCGCGACTCGCGACGAACATGTTGGTCGCGACGAGTCCGTCGCGACTCACGACGGTGCTAGAATTTTACATGTTTTCTTCTTCTTCTTCATAGCCATCCCTCTCAATCTTCAAGTCTTCAACGGCTCCAAAAATGGTCTTCAACGGCCTCCGGTCTTCATGTCTTCGAAGTGAGTATTCAAAAGTCTTCGAAAGTGTAGTCTTCAATGTCTTCCGGTCTTCGTTGCTTCCGTGTTCTTCCCTCGTCACACAAAGTCCACTTAGAAGAGGTAAAAGGCCGGAAATGGCTGGCCATTGCCATTGCCAGCCATTGCCAGCCATTTCCGGCCTCTTCTATGCCAATGTGGCTGGTAAAAGAATCGCTTCCGGTAAGACTCAAATCCTTGTGCCGGCAAACATTCCTGGCTCTTCGGCTTCTGCTGCCAACTTCATGTCTCATTATGTCACGAAAAGAAACCACTTTGCTTATACGTGTTATTGCTAGTTTCCACCCTTGTGTGAACAGAATTTTTCCCTGTAAGCATACTCAACCCGTCGGGGTTACATCTATACTTCCATGACTATAAATAGCGAGTAGCAATTATCAGTGTGTTTATTGTACCACAAACTTTTTGCATCAGTGAGTGAATGTAAGCTTTTGGTTGAATCAAAAAAAAAAAGAGGTAAAAGAGCATAAAGTTGCTCTTACCTCTCCTAAGACAATTTCAAGGTAAAATACAAGCTCTCGATAATAAAAGAGCACAAAAGTGATCCTAAATACTACTAAATAATGCATATAAAATGGACACATCATGGAGCTCGTCCCATATGCTCTCCTGCTGAGCCTGGGTCTCACCTGGTTGCTGCTGGGAAAGTCATCTAGGATCCGTCCCTTTATCGCAGCATCGTCGGTGCTCTACAGTATGTTACCATTTCTAGGCTAGAAATCTCCTATGTTGTTAACTGAGTCTGCCAATTCATGCATTCACCTACGGAGGATCACTGGTGTGCGATCAAAGACACTATCTCCTCCGGCCTTGTTCTGCAAAAAGGCAGTGACTCCCGCCTTGTGGCCTTTTCTGATGCGGGTTAGGTTTCCGATCCTGATGACTGTCGCTTCCAACATGGCTTTGCCATCTACTTTGGTGGTAATCTCATAAGTTGGTATTCTCGCAAGTAGAAAGTCGTTGGTCGCTCCAGCACTAAAACAGAGTATAGAGCCATTGCCTTTGCCTCTGCTGAACTCATCTGGCTTCAGCAGCTTATTAAGGAAATTCATGTCTCTGTCCAGCGTCCTCCTATCCTCCTCTGCGACAACTTGAGTGCTCCTTTTCTCTCGGCCAACCCAGTCTTTCATCAGCGGTCCAAGCATATAAGATTGGTTATCACTTTGTGCGAGAACAGGTTGCCTCTGGTGATCTTGTTGTTCACCATGTTCGGTCTCTTGACCAGACTTCTGATATCTTCACCAAGGCCGTTGGGAATCAACATTTCACTACTCTCCGTTCTAAGCTTCATGTCCTTCCTCGGCCATAAGCTTGTGGTGGGGGGTGTTAACCATATATATATTTACTGTTGACTTAGTCATGATTTACTGTAAGACCCAATCTAGTCAGTTACTCTTCTGATTGTATGGTTACGTAGAATTAGCAGAATTAGTCAATACTGTTATCTAGTAGAATCCCTATTATAGTGGGATCTAGTTACAGAATTCTACTCTATATATACTGTACACAATCGATGAATACAATTAACATTTTCTGTCATTAAACTCTTCCTTATATTGTTTACCTAATATAATGTCACAGTCAACGGATTCATGTCTGTTATGCCTTGGATGATACTAGTTAGTAAGAATAACCTTCCTGATTTTGCTGATGGGGAGAAAAGAGTTGTTTCAAGTCTCGAGCTTGATGTTGCATTCTTCAAGCCTTACGATTGGAGCTGTTATGATTAAATTTTAGTGCCTTACTTAATTTTCTTGACTTTATTCCTTCTGATCTCAAAATGAGCTTCCGGGATACTTTCTGAAATATGTTTGTTAAGTTTAAAGTTGTTTATAGTCATTAACTTGGAAGACATAACACTTCTAATGTACATTCTGAGAAATCCCGAAAAGATTACCTTTATTTTGGTATTTCGAAAGACATATAAAGAGGTACCAATACAAATTTATACAATGCTTTTCTCTAATCTCGCATGTGTTATTGCTGTCATGTTTGTAAATCTTTTTTAGCTTCCCACAAAGATTTACTGCTGAAGTAAAATGGTACAAAAAGCTTAATTCCATTCTTTGCTTCCTTGTCTGAATGCACAATTAAAGCTGCGAAACTATGTAGGTTCATCATTTAAAGCATGTAATTTATTTTTTATAATGTAATACTTGACCTAAAACTCATAATTTTAGGTGAATTCGGTAACTTTTATATCTCGTTTGATACACTGTAATTACGAGATCAGTTTTATGTATCATTTCATCTGTGCTTTGAATTTAAAAATAAAAATAAAAATAAAAAGAAGATACCATGTCTATCATTATGGAAGGAGAGTAAGAATAAATTTATGCCAACTCTCTAATACCATATCTATCAATATCTCATTCTATACACTACTCGTTATAACTTCTAGCTTTGACTTAGTACTTAGAATCTTCCAAGTTTATTCGATTTCATTACCTATCTGCTGGTGCTTTTCTAGCTCAAATATGCTAGGGAATTTTTGAACTGTCCCTATTAGTTCCCTTAATGTAAATGCTTTGACAAAGATTGACTTTAACTTACTAAAATTAACTTTAATTCCCAAGTTAGATTATAATCCTTGGGATTAGTAGCCGAATGGACTTTTAATTTGGCTTTTGTCATTTGTTCATTTAAAAACATTCTTACAGATTCATTTTTGTTTTATTTAGTGAGATATTGGAGTTCGATTCTTGATAATTAGCTTCACCCACTTATTTCTTGTTCATTGCAAAGGTAGTCACTTTATGAGAAATTATGTTCATCGAATGAAAAAAGGACTTGATGAATCAATGCGCCAATCGCGAGAGGTGGCCACATCACTGGTCTCTCTGCCTAGCCACACCACGATATGTACAAAAGTTTGAATAATTGAGCGCTGAATTATTTACGATTAAGGTTTCCTAAAGGTACGTGTGGAATTCACCTAGCTCTCCAAGAATCAATAACATATTCAAAAGGGAACATTGGCATCCTGTCGCCTGGTAGGTTCTCTTGAGCTATTTTGGTTGAATGGTTAGGCCAAGGGCAATGGTAGGGCAATGGTAGAGATTGCTAGTGGTCTCTTACTAATTAAATATATTATTTCTATCAATCTCTCTCTTCCACCTCACCGTAAGAGACCACTTAAAAGATAACCCCTTTTGTTCTCCACAATGGCAATAGATCACTCTCTACTATTCATGGACCCTATTTGATTTTTCTATCATATTCATTAATTTTTTTACATTTAATTTAAACAAATTTGAGCCCCAAAATAAATTGAATGTGAAATTTAATAATACATTTCATTTTAAAATTTTATTTTTGTTTTTTTTACAAAAATCCAGATTTTATTTTTAAAAAATCAGATTTTTTGTGATAAATTGTAAGGTTAAGAACGCCAAATCACGATCCCTTGTAGAAAAAAAGATATAAAATTTCTACCAAGATAACTGGAAGTTCCAACCAATAAAAATCCTAATGAACCTATAAAAAGGACTAAGCCCTCGACGCCTGAGAGGAATTGATTAAATGATACACTAGGAGAAGCAAAGAAGGATCTTACATAAATTTCATAGACAAAAAATTCAGATTTTATAAAAAATTAATTTAAAAAATTTTCAAATTTTAAGAAAAATAAAAAATTGGAACAAGAAAGCATAAAAAGGTAGGCCACATATAATCTCTTGATGATCCTTGGTGGTAAAAAATTATGGAGTGACCTCTTATTAAAAAGCCACCCTTGTCCTTGCCCTTAGATATACTCATCTGGCTGCTCATACTGTGATGATGCTATTATGGAAATACCTTGTCTAGCATGTGTTAGTAGAAAGGCTATTCGAGGAAACCCTGGTGTGGTAGTAAAGGAAGTGTTACATGAGTATTTGAATATCTAAGTAGGTGATTGCATGCACATGCTCCTTATCTGTACAATGATGTGCATGAAACTGTGGGGTTTTAGATACCACAACATGATGTTTAAATTCACAGGGAGGTGTGTTAACGTGGAGTATGTTATCTTCTTTAATATATTTTAGGGATAGGTGTCAATATAATCCTAGTTATTTGAGTAAGTGTCAATATGATCCTATGATAATTTTTAGTGCAAATATAATCCTACCTAGTTAATGAAAGTGCCAATATAACCCTCATACCCCATTTTCAGCATTAACCTCAATTTTCCGGCATTGAATCTATATAAATTGACCAAAATACCCTTTGGGCTAACTCTAAAATTAGGTGGATAATTTTACCCTCATAGTTCGCCGGATCGCCGCCGGAACAAGTAGGGTTATATCAGCACATTATGCAATCTTATTGGGTTATATCAGCACATCTCTAATGCTTGTAGGGTTATATCAGCACATTTCTAATGTTTGTAGGGTTATATCAGCACATTTCTAATGTTTGTAGGGTTATATCAGCACATCCTTAAAACTTATAGGGTTATATTGGCACTTTCACTAGCTAGATAGGATTATATTGGCACTTTCGAATATTGAAAGGTTATATTGGCACTTATGTCAACTAGGTAGGGTTATAAAAACACTTTTTTCTAGATTTTATCCTAAAACTGTTATAGAACTTAGAGCGTCACTATTATCACAAAATAACCTCTAGGGCCGGACTAAAATTGTTAGAGTAAGTTAATGTGATGATTAGATTTGGTTTGATTTGTGTTTATCTTGTTGACTAGGCTAGAGTTATTTTAGTCATAGTCTACTCTATTTATTCCATTCAGTAACATCATAATCATTACGGGAAATCATTCTAATCATTCTTTCATTTTATCAGAACAAGTCTGATTCTTCGACCTAATTTTCCCCTCCCCCTCTCTTTCTCTTTCTCTTTATTTTCTCTCTTTTTCTTTCGTCATTATTGCCTCAGCCTTCCTGCCGATCAATTTTCGGCCAAGTCCCGGTCAGTTTTTGGCACTGCATTTTTTCTCCGGTGATAAATCCCGACCATTTTTTGGCATCCCTGTAGCAGTTCTCGGCGTCATCTCCGATCCACGACGTTCTCCCTATGACGTCCATTCCAGCGGTGCTCGATCCAACTTCCGGTGTCTAGTGCCCGGTGTTCTCGAGGTCCAGCATATTCATGTGTCGTCTCCGGGTTTCCGTCAGTGCTCACAGAGGCATCCTCGTCCTTCCGGTAAGTTCCACAAACAGCGGCGTCGTCTCCCACCACAGCCTCTGCCTCTGCTTCGGCTGCTAGCATCCTCAGCTTCGGCGACTCAGACAACCTTTTGGACAGTCATCTCTAGCCCTCCACCGACTCAGATCCACACACCCTAAGGTGTCCCTCGCGTATCCACACGTGCCAGCAGATTTCTTCGCGTGTTTCTACATGCGCCTGAAGGTTCCAGCGCGTCTTACACGTGTCTGGAGGTTCCAGCGCGTCCTTACATGCGCCAACAAGTCTATTTTTGTGCATCCCTACACGTGCTCAGCTGCCCTGCACTTCTTCTTTTTTTCCCAAAAGGTGATAACCCTCGCCCTCAGGGCCCCGACCGCAACCACACCAAGCACGCGGCCCTCGAATATACTCAGTGGCCACAATGAGCACCTCCACTGGAGGATACTCCCACACTGCGTCTGCCAAGATTTGAACCCCTCCCCATGGGGAATGAAACCACAGCACCTAACCACTTGGGGTATTAAGTGGGTGTAACTTCTTTTTTTCCCATTTTGTCTTTGGGTGCATTATGGCTTATAATGGTGGTCTCTTGAAGTTTAAACACCATGGTTCCATGTGGATTTTGGATTCTGGCGCCACAAAACGCATGACATCATCCTCTGCGGATGTTGATTATGTGACACCATATAATGGTTCTGCTCGCGTCTATGTTGGTAATGGTTCTCAACTCGCCATTACTCATGTGTGTGATTCTCACATTTCTAAGTCTTTGTCTCTATATGATGTGCTTATTGTGCCTGATATCACTAAAAATTTGCTTTCGATTAGCAAATTAACTCGGGATTTAAATGATGTTTTCTGCTTTGATGATCGCTCATTTATTATTCGGCATAAAATTACTAGTAAAACTTTGGGTCACAGTCATAGTGAAAATAGGCTTTATGTTTTAGACTATGGTGCATCTTCTTTGTTGTCTATTGTGGAATCAAATAAGTCGCATGTATCTTTTGAAATCTGGTATGCTAGACTTGGTCATGTTCTGCATTCCGTTAATTCTGGTTTGTGTGCTTCTGGATCCCTATCCGTGTCATCGGTCTTGCCAAAACCTACCCTTTGTGATGCGTGTGAAAAGGTCAAAGGGAAACGTTTATCTTTTCATACAAATGATAAACGTGCTGCCAGGGTAGTTGATATGATTCATTGTGATTTGTGGGATCCCTCTCCTATTTTATCTGCTGATGGTTTTCCTACTATCCCATTTTCCTTGATGATTATTCCCGACTCTCGTAGTTTTACCCACTGCACTGCAAATTTGATTTTTGGGATGTTTATCTCCAGTTTGAGACTTTTGTGGAGAACCAGTATTCTTTCACCATTAAGGTGTTTCAGAGTGATTGGGGAACATAATTCGTATATGGTCGCTAACGCTTTCATTTCCAAACAAGGGACATTCACCTTTAGATTTCTTGCATGTATACTCCTGAGCAGAATGGTCGGGCTGAGTGCAAGCACCGCCACCTTGCTGAGATGAGTTTATCTATGTTGTATCACTCTCATGTTCCTGTTTCGCACTGGCCTGGCGCCTTTGCTGCAACCACTTATACCATAAATAGATTTTCCACTCATGTTCTTGGCAGACGATCACCATATGAAGTTATTAATGGTCGGGCTTCTATATATACCAATTTTCATGCTTTTAGTTGTCAGGCCTTCCCGTTTGTTTGCCCTTTTTTTGACCACAAATTGTCTCCCCACAGATTGTCTCCCCACAGTATTCCGTGTGTATTTATTGGCTACAGCTCGCAAGATAATGGTTTTCGGTGTCTCAATCGCATTACTAGCATATTCTATGTCACTCGACATGCTCGCTTTGATGAGATGTGTTTTCCATTTGCCCCATACCTTTCTTCGGCGACTGGTTATCCACCTTCAGTGTTAGATCCTTCTACATTTCCTGATTCTGATTCTGACTAAACACCTCATTTGCCTACAGTTTCTCCTATGGCGACTCCATCTACTTTTGCCCCTTGCTCAATTTGTGCTACAGATCCGGCTCCAGTTCATCAGATAACGCTACCTGCATCTGCGGGGGCCAGTCCGGTGCCCAGTCTCTGCCCAGTTTAGCCTCTCCTTCACCAGTTTCCTTAGCCCAGTTGCCTTCTCCTTTATGACCTCGTACCCATCGGATGGCTACTAGGTTGGCTACTGTGGCCACACAACGCAAGGATTATTCAGATATTGTCGCTCATGGTCTCACTATTACCTTACTTGCTCAGTCTGAGCCCACAGATTATCGCACTGCCCTTCAGGATCCGATTTGGGTTTCTACTATGGATGATGAGATGGCAGCTCTTCGTGGTCAGCACACCTGGGATTTGATGCCTTGCCCTTCAAACGCTAACATTGTTTGTTCAAAATAGGTTTATTGATTCAAGTATCGACCAGATGGTACTATTGAGCATCATAAGGCTAGACTTGTGGCATAGGGTTTCTCACAGATTCCAGGTTTTTACTTTGACCACACTTTCAGTCATGTGGTCAAAGCCTCCACTATTCGGACAGTTCTCGCCATTGTTACAATGCGCTCTTGGCCACTTCATCAGCTGGATGTCAAGAACACCTTTCTTACTTGTGTCCTCGATGCTCCAATTTATATGAAGCAACCCGTTGGATACAAGGACCTTGTTCATCCAAATTATGTTTATCCCTCGTGAAAGGCCATTTATGGACTTAAGCAAGCTCCCCGGGCATGGTTTCAGTGCTTTAGCACTTATTTGATTCAGCTTGATTTTCAGTGCAGCTCGGCCAACACCTCTCTATTTGTTCTTTCACGAGGATCATCGTTACTGTATCTCCTGGTGTATGTCGAAGACATTATTACTACATGGAACGATTCGACTCCACTTTGGCAGTTAATTGATCGGACACATCGGGAGTTTGCGATTAAGGACCTTGGCACTTTTCACTACTTTCTTGCCCTAAAAGTTTCACCTACTTCATCAGGTTTACTTCTTGGTCAAGCAAAGTATGCTCGGGAAATTCTCACTCGTGCAGGAAAGTCTGATGCTGCACCATCTCTACACCATATGTGCCAGGTTCTCAGTTGCACAGTTTGACTAGTCCACTATTTCTGAATACGACCTTCTATCATTATCTAGTTAGAGCCTTTCAGTGCTTGACCATCACTCGCCCTTATTTGGCTTGTTCGGTCAATACTACCTGTCAATATCTTCAAGATCCCATAGATGATCATTTTGTTGTTGTTACTCAGATACTGCAGTATGTTTGGGGTACTCTGCATTTTTATCTTACTTTTCAGTCTGCCAGTTCTCCGAAGTTACTGGCCTACTCTGATGCTGATTGGGCTTGTTGTTTGGAGACTCGTCAATCCATTTATGGATATGCTATTTTCTTGGTGGAAACCTTGTTTCATGGAGTGCTAAACCCACAGTTTCTCGTTCCAACACAGAGTTTGAGTATCGTGCTCTTTCTAAAACTGCCTTGGAAGTTGTTTGGCTTACTCATTTGCTTCGAAATCTTTGAGTTCCCTTGTCTGGTCCTATGGTGCTGTTATGTGAAATAACAGTGCCATATTCTTGGCATAGAATCCAGTTGCTCACAAGCGGGCTAAGCTTATCGACATCGACTATCACTTCATTCGAGAGTTGGTTGCTTTCGACATGCTGCGAATTGCTCAAGTTCTAACTTCACTTCAGATTGCGAACATCTTCACCAAAATTCTCTCTCGTCCGTTGTTTAAGTTCTTCATATCCAAGCTTTGCATCGGCAAGCATCCAACGCTTCGCTTAAGAGGGGTGTTAGAATAACTCAATATGATGATTAGATTCGGTTTGATTTGTGCTTATCTTGTTGACTAGGCTAGAGTTATTTTAGTCATAGTCTATCTATTGTACTCTATTTATTCCATTCAGCAACATCAAAATCATTATGGGAAATCATTCTTTCAAAAATGATTTTAAATCCTTTTTTAGATTTTAAAATAATTTTGGGGGCAGTAACTATGCATAAATTATTTTGCAACAAATGTCAGGTTGAAGGAGCCAACACCTTACATGACTCCATTTTAGAGAAAGGAATAAATTTAGATAAAATGATTTATACTGTTTGATTGATGTATATTGCAAACAAAGGAAGATTAACGTAGCTCTTAAGATATTTGAACAAAGCTATATAGAAAATGGTTTCCAAAATTCTCACTTACAATGTGCTGGCTCAATTCCTATGAAGGGAAAGTTAAAAGATTTTACATTTAAAGATGCAAAGGCTGTGCTTGATAAAATGAATAGCCCGGGACATACGTCAATTCTGACATATATACTTACACTTCTTTTCTTATTGATATTGCTAGCGAGTGCAGGTTAAAAAAAGCAAGTAAAACTAAAATGTGAATTAGCAGCAAAAGTAATAGCAGAAAATTTTCACCATCTGAAAACACATATTTCTTTCATCAGTTTCATAAAAAAGGGGGTTGAGTTTAAGTGTTGTATATGTGATTTAACTTGCTCATTTTATATATATGAGTATATGTTCCTAGATCTTCTAGCCTAATGCATTTTTTTTTTCTCTTCTGCTAGCTAAGTGATGAGTTGCCTTGTATGAAAAAGATTCTCCTTGCGTGTGATCACTCTATTTTTATTTCATGGATGCTTGAACAAGTTTTATTTATTTCTTATGTATATCCTTCTATCGCCCAGATTATGTGTTTGCATGATATTACTTCTATTGCCTTCGCATCACTTGTCGTGACTCTGGATATGGTGGGTCTGACTTTGTGATAGAATATCATTATTTGTTTGTATGACATTTATGTCCTAAAGGCCTGGGTATGGCTCTGCGATCAAGATATTAACGTTGTTGATATTGATATATCTCTTATTGTCTTTAGAAGGTTATCATCCAAACAGTACTATCATGTTCGAATGTTTTTCACTTGCGTAAAAAAACCAAGTTTGACGATTATTCACTTACATCAAACATACTAGAAGGGACATATATACTCATCAGCATTACTTACATCAAACACGCTGATCAGCATCAGTTCAAAGGGATAGAATTACTCATCAGCATTACTTACATCGAACATGCTGATTAGCGTGTCAAGAAAGACAACCGGTTGATGGTTCGAGTATGTTGATATACTCTTTCTCTCTGTGATGGTTTGAGTATGCTGATAAGCTACACTCTCTGTGATGGTTCGAGTATGCTGATAAGCTACACTCCCCTGTGATGATTCAAGCTATATGCTAATAAGTTACACTTCCTGTGATGATTTGAGTTGTATGCTGATAAGCGGCACTCATTGTGAAAATTCCAATTTCGTATGCTATGCATTGTGACTGATGAATCGAGCTGTGATATGATAATTCTAATCTCGTATGCTAAGTGTTACAATTGAAGATTTGAGTTATATGCTATTCCAATGGCTTAATTATAAATACTCCCAAAGGGAAGGAAAGTTTCAATTACCCACTAAAGGGACGACACAACGAATTCATCAGGAGGCAACTTACTCTTTTCCTTCTACAGAGATAAACCATATCCTCGGTTACTTGATTGCTCCCTTCTATGCTGAGTTCGATAGCCGAATAACATTGGGCTCCGTAGTTGCAATTGAGAAGATTGGGGCTCTAACTCTTTCTTTTGTCAAGTATAATAGCTAGAAAACGGTAAGATAATCCCACAAATGCAGTTGAGAGAATCAAATGCTCAACAATATTTTGGCGACCAAGAGAGGACATTATAGAACACATGATCTCCATGTGTTCACAATAACTTTGGTTACAACATCTCAAAATACAAATTTCATTGATGAAAAAACTAGGAAATCTATGGCGACGAAGTCTTCCATGGTCGAGGAGCTACTAGTGATAACTGGTGTCCTCCAACTGAAAGGGATAGTGTACCCAAGGAAACCACTGTCAAAAGTTAAAGGACACCCTTCTCGACTCCAGATTCATTATTAGGGAATCATAATCCCAATGTTACATCCAACTATGAGATTTATAATTATAACATGTATGCTCAGTGCTACATTTTTACAGACTTGCTCAGCTTCGGATGCCCAGAGCGACACTGTCTAAATCTACGTTGTGTATAAAACTTCGTAGACTTGATCGAGTAAAATTACTTCAAGCATACCTCGATAAATAAATAAATAAACGTATATATATTACAATATATAGCATGATATGCTGCAATGATAAATTCTCTTAAAGACTCCATGAGGGACTCAATGATAGAGCTTTATCGAGAAGCCCACCATTGAGGAAGGAATCATTATTTGCAAGATCTCCAAACAATAAATCATGGGCTTCGATAGTCCTTTGTTGAACGTTGATCTCTTCCTTGGCATACTTGTTTTGCTCCACCATCTCACTGACTCAAGTTTGAAATCTACTTTCCTCATGCGGTTGGGTGACTATTATTACACAAAGATTCCAAATCCTCATTGGCATTGGTTAAGTCCCGCTTAATCCTCATCAACTCAAGGATTGGTCATAGTCAAATGATAACGAGACTCCTCTAATGCTTCTCTCGGATTCATACCCTACAAAGGCAATGAAAGGAAATTTATCAACAGGGAAAAATGAGATTATATCCATTGTTGAAAATTTTACCTTTAGCCCCACTCCTTTGAGGTGTTACCACTTATGTGGCAGACCACCTAATCAGAGAGGTCCATAAGGAAGTTTGTGGAAGCCAACTCGCAACCCGAGCAGTTGCGAAGAAACTTATTCGAGTTGGGCACTACTTATCCATAATACTGGATGATGCTAACAGGCACATCCAGTCTTGCTGTTAGTGTCAAAAGTATGCACTGATCAACTATGTCCCTCTGGAGAAGATGCTGAACATATGTGATTCATAGACTTTTAACAATTGGGAAACTGACCTCGTCAAAAATTCTGTTGAAGCATAAGATTTCGAGAGATCCCTCGAGCGAGGAAGGAAACTCGCTACGCGCATCCCTCCAAATTCAAAATTAAATAGTAACTATCTTAGAAAACTTAAGTGTTTATAGGTTTGAAGACTATATACTCACACTTAACTTTTCTGGGGGATTTTTATAATACTCTTATGAAGTTAGAGTTGGGCTGCATCCCAACTAATTAAATAATAAGAGTTGGGCTACAGTCCAAAGAATATCTTTGGGTTGGTTTAGTCCAATAGGGTATAAGCATGATTAATACTGTCATTTAATATATTTAATAAGAGTTTCGGCTATGTACAATGACTGTTAGGATTCAAGTATTATTAAATAGTAAGGTACGTATTCATTTGTCATTCATTCTGTCTTTGAGATGATATTGATACACTTTACTGACTTTATCATTGGAGGGTCTTCCCCCGGATAATTCCGAGGGCTCTATTTTGCAGGTCACGGTAGGGAAGTTGGTAGTACAGTCCAATTGATTTCGAGACACATCAAAGGGTAGTAATTATCACTATGGAAATTAGAGGTAGTGTGCACCTTTTATGGAAAGTGCTTTCTCTCCACCCAAGGTCCTGACAGATGGGCTTTAATAAGCACAGAATGTGCTAACGATTTGAAGGCCTAAAAATTACCCGGAGGAGAGGGAAAACTAAGGGTCACACGTGGTGCATGACCTTCAAATATTAATGCATGAGAGAACTAGAGGTCTCTCCGAAGCAAGGCCTTCATCTCTCTCGTGGGCTATAGTGGTTGAGAGCTAAAGCTTACTACTTAGGCCAAATGCCATGCAACTATATTCTACTGCATCGAAACCTAAGATAAAGGGAAGATCTCCATCTCTGAGTCTATCTATGGAAATATAATCCTTTTCTAGGTACAATTATAGAATACTAAAAATATGGTAGTTCTTTTATAGTAAGACATTTATTCCTACATGAAATATGCATATTTATCCCAACGAGAATGGAAGAAGTCCTAGGGATATATCCTTATAAATACCACAGTATGTCCTCAGTCTAGTCATTCAATTTTTAATATTTAGGAAAATCACTTTTGGTCTAACATTAGCATCGTTGCTTCTTCCCCCGCACACCCCCTAGGAGTTTGTTTTGCTAGTTTGGTGCATTGGATTAAGTTTCAGCAGTCAAATCGTGGTTCAACATGCATCAGGTGAGATTCTATTAGACTTGAGAATTTGCATATGACTAGAACAAAAATCTTATAGATCCTCGCTTTGGCTATTAGCATTGTTGAGAACTATTTGTGCGTATTACTCGAAAGTTGGAAACTCTTCAAGAAGAGAACTTTGGATAATGAGGTAGATGTAAGTTGATGTTATTCTACTTCTTCTACAATGTATTTGGAAATAATGTACGATAACATGATGACCACATTCCTTGTGTATACACATGGTACAAGGGAAAAAAACAAATGATTGAAAGATTGAACAAAACACCCCATACAATGAGTATGATCCATTATTGCTTGGCCGCGATCAACTTCATCATGGACACGCTATAACAAAGATATAAAAAATTTGATGGATGACGGAATGACAAAAGAAGAGGTAAAAGATTCGTCAAACCTGTTGAGGTTGAGGAAATTGAAATAATTGATCTTTTTCTAAAAGGCCAAGAGAAGAGATTGGGTAGTTACAATAGTGAAGAAATACATTAAATAGAAAATTGAGTGGTTAGTGTTCTTCAATTGATTTCATTTTTTGAATATTTTTTTACCTTCTTCCTTCCATGTTTCAATTGCAATGACATTATTGCACTTCTTTATGATGCTATCGGAGCGTACAACCACTCCGCCGGGCTACAGGTGTCGGGGAATTTATGAACAAATGTGACACTTTTGGGATTGTCCGATCTATTAATGAAGCTAAGACTTTGAGGATTCACTTCTTGCAACGAGAAATTCAATTTTGGGACAAGAGGATGGAGAAGCAAGATCTATTCATTCAAATACTGGTCTAACATACTGTGGTTTCTCTACTCGACAATTTGGATGACCTCACTTTGGAATGGGATACCCCTTCCAACGGATCTTGACACTCCCCGGGCGAAGTTTAGGTAAATCCGGATGTGCGTATTTCCACCCACCCAATGTCGGTAATTGGGACAAAAATGAAACTTACATGAATATGGTTTGTATGTTACATGAAATTCCACCTTTTTCTTTACAAATTCGAAGTACGGTGCTATATAAGTCTTACATTAACTGTTGCACCTATTGTAGATAAAAAACAAAATGTGTGTAAGCTATTTACTGATCAAGGTGACAATGCATGCTCATTGCACGTTGCTTATGGAATTTACATGAATCAAAGTATCTACATCATTTCAAGCCTATAGCAGAGGGAATCACAATGATCTTTCTAGAGAAAACATTGGTTAGAAATGAAAATGTCCCGAAGGACACTACGAGTGGGCTTGGAAGAATGAATGTTTTTTAGGCCAATATGACTAATATTCGATGATGCTAACAGAAAGAGTCTATTAAAGATGACACGAATGGCTCTCGCAAATGACTTGTAAATTGCCGCTGCAAGATGCTAACCTTCAATGCAAAGAGCGGCAATTGTAACAGTATCACCGATATTCATTGGGATGTTGTACGATTTCGTTGATTCACATTCTGTGGGACTCAACTTACTCATTCCATAAAAATAAATGTGTCTTTAGTTAGAGTAGAGATACAATTGTCCCTTGGAAGTGCCGGTGGAGATTTACATGAATCAATGTGTCTACATCATTCCAAACCTATAGCAAAGGGTATCATAATGATTTCTTTGGAGACAACATTGATTAGAAATGAAAATTTTCCTATTTATTATTCTCGAAGGTCATTACAAGAAAGTGGGTTTGACGGGATGAATCTTGTTTAGGACCAAAGCGACTCATATACACTGATGCTAACAAAGAGAGTTTATTGAAGATAACAGGACTAGGTCTCGCAAATGACTTGGAAATTTCCTCAACAAGACATAAACCTCTAATGCTAAGAGCCGAGATCTTAAAGGAATCACCGATATTCATTGGGTTTTGTACAAGTGTTTCACTCTGCACCCCCTGAGACTGAACTTACTCATTCTATTAAAATGAGTTTGGTTTCCGTAAGATCAGAGATATCGTTGTGTCTTGGAGTTGATGATGGTTGGGACAAAGCCCCCAACTTAAGTTGAAGCCTATGCACTTATATTCTACTATTACCCCTAGGCCAGAGACCAATACGAAGTTAAGATCTCCTATTTCCAATCTATATATGGAAACATACATCTTCTTCAAATATATTTAAGGAATACTAACATATGGTAACTCCAATATGGTAAGACACCTATTTCTACATGGAATGTGCAAATGTATCCCTACATTAATGGGAGAACTTGTAGGCATCAAGCCATATAATTACCGTACTATGCCTCATTTTATTCATTCTACTTCCAATTTTCAGAGCAGACATTTTTTGTCTGACTTTAGTATCGGGCAGTCTTCCCTCCAGCCCCTCAGGGACTTTGTGTTGCAGGTTTGGTGCTTTGAAGCAAGGTTCAACTATTAGATAGATGCTCATCCCTCATCAATTGGCACACCCAGTGGAACCTGATTTTTAACAACCAAACACCCTATTCAATGGTGCCTGGTGTACCTTTAATTTAATGGTATAACTAGTAATTATTAGTATACTTTAGAGTGTATATACACACACATTATGGCGTATTTATGTAATCTAACAATTCTAGGATGATTTGGATAATTCAAGGATTTGACAATAATTACAAACTTTTGAAGACTTGAAGACCCACTTTTGGATCCATAATGAAGAACTAAAGATAATGGAGAGTCGAAGATGAAATACTATGATCCAATAACCGTGGAAGGACTGTAAATGGGTAAGATACTTTGGTGTAATCCTCCATTCATAGCGATCGAGGGCTTCTTCTATAGAATTTGGGGGGGAAAAGGTTAGTAAAATTTGGATGTTGAATAGGGGAGTTTTTCTGGTAAAATGTTTGTGATGTTAGAAATGAGATTGTGGAAGCGGGAACTATATTCTCTGATGGGAAACCTATAGTAGTAAAGCTCTGATCTATTGATTTTGATTACTCAGAACCCAGTAAAATCTTGGTTTGGATTCAAATGCCTAACTTGCCTGTCATTTCCTGGAATTCAAAATTGATTAGCAAAATAGTAAGCCCTGTTGGTATCCCACTTTGCTTGGACAAAGCTACACAGCAAAAAAGACAGATTGTCTTATGCTCGGGTCAAAGTGGAAGTGGACATATGTGATAAACTGCCAGATAAAGTGCTCTATTTAAATGAAAACAAGGTCATTATGCAGCAAAGTTTGGTGTTTGAGTGGAAACCGATCAGGTGTGGAACATGTAATTTGTTAAGGCATGGCAAGAAGGAATGCAGAGGTAAACCTGAGCCCAAGAAGGAGGGGATGCACAGAGGCTGGAAGGTATATGTCCCTGTCAAAAGGGTTGAGAGCAAGGTAGTGAATGAAAAAGCTATGATCAGGGAAAGAAGGACTAATAAGAGACAGGGGAAAGCAATAAATGGAATGATTGTTGCTGGAAACATAGGAGGAACAGTGATAGAGTTAGAAGGATCTTCTGCTCAAGGTGTTGGTTTAGAAACTGTTGTACAGAGAAGGGAGAGAAAACCCCCTGATGGAAAGTAACTAGTTGGTGTGGAACGTTCGAGGTTTGAATAAAAGCAGTAAACACGGTGTAATCAAGAGGTTCTGTTTACAGAACAATATTGGCTTCCTGTGTTTATTGGAAACAATAATTAAAGTGGAAAAAGAAAAAGAAGTATTGAAAAGCATTGGGTTGAACTGAGAGATGATATCCAATGTAGTTAAAGATGAGAGAATATGGATAATGTGGAGGATTGATTTTCTAGAGGTCACAATACTGGCAAAGGGAGATCAGTGGATGGATTTGAAGTTGCAGTCAAAGAGTTCAAAATAGACCTATCTATGCACTACAGTTTATGGATTTAATACAGGGGTACAAAGAGAAGGGTTGTGCCAGTTTCTAAAGGGGTGTAGGAAAAGAGATAGAGCTTGTCTAGTGGTGGGTGACTTTAATTCAACATTAGTCTTCCAAGATAGAATTTGTGGGATACCAGTTGAGGAAAATGAGTACAGTGATTTTCAGGAAATTTTTTAGGAGTTGGGTTTGCAGGAGATTAAAACAATAGGCTGTCAGTACACTAGGAGCAACGGAAGAAAATGATGAGGCGGGGTGATGAGCGGAGTGGATAGAGAGTTAATCAATGAGGTCTGGGTGATGGAATTTAACAAGGTTTTCTGTGAAATTAGAATGGAAAATATATTTGATCACCTTCCATCGATGATTAGATCTGATGTAAACAATGAGATATCAAGAAGCCCTTCAAATAGTTTAACACGTGGTCACTTTCAACTCAGTTTAGAGATACTGTGAAACAGGTTTGGAGCAGCACAATGGCTGATTTACAGAAAATGCTCAAAGCATTGGAAAAACCACTCGCAAGGCTGAATAGAAGAGGATTTGGTGAAATAGTTGAGAAAGTAGAGTTAGAGATGGAAAAATAGATAGGGGCATTGGATGTTTTGAATTCAAACCCTTTGTCGCCGCTGAGTCAGGAAAAAGAAAATGAAGCAAGGTAGGCCCTGGAGAAATTACAGGATGCAGAATTTAGGTTTCTTCAGCAAAAAGCAAAAGTGCAGTGGTTGTGTGAAGGAGATCGTCCTACTAAATTATTCTATGATGATGTCAGGACAAGACAATATAAGAGAAACATAGTCTCACTAGTTGTGGGTGGGAAGACTATCACTGAGCAAAAAAGTATAGAGAGGGAGTTACTGAGGCACTTCAAAAACGTTATAGGCAGTGATTAAAAAATAGTGAAGTTGGACAAAACTGTAGCAGGATATGGAAAGGTGCTGAACTTGGAGCAGCATGCAAGACTGATTCCCCCTGTCAGTCAAAGGAACTTAAAAGCAGCACTTTTTGGAATTCATCCACAGAAGAGCCCTGGAATAGATGGCTTTACTAGACAATTTTTTTAAAAAAACCAGGAGCATAGTTGGGAAGGATGTCACTGTTACTGTAAAAAAAATTGAAGGAGAAATGATGCCAGACAATTTCAACAACACATTCATAGCCCTACTGCCAAAGGTAACTCTTCCACATGTTGCTTTTGACTTTAGGCCTATTTTTGTTGTTCATTAGTTTGTAAGACATTTACTAAGGTGATATGCTCTAGACTAAGACTGGATTAGAGTGCCTTTATGAAAGGAAGATATATTGCTCATAATCTACTGCTAGCTCAGGAGTTACTGCATAGATATAAAAATGAAAATATGAAGGCTAGTTGTGTGATACAATTGGACATTAGCAAAGCTTTTGATAGTATTAGCTGGGATTTTCTGCCAGATTGTTTATGTGAATTGAAGTTCCCTAATTTGATGATTGAATAAATAATGAGATGTGTAAGGAAATCTAGTTACTGTTTTTCCATTAATGGCAGATACTCAGAGGGGTTTGTTGCTACAAAAGAAGTCAAGTAAGGTGATCCTATGTCACCTTTGCCTTTTGTGCTATGTGTGAAGTACCTATCCAAATTGTTCACTAGAGGATTTTGGGAAACATGTTTATTACCATTAGAGGTGTAGACATACTGGGGTGCATTGTGAACCCCGGCCTTAATGAAGTTAGTGTGCATGTAATAATTAGGTTTTAACCAGAAATAATAATCTCGTATCTACCTTCTTCAACTATTTCCTACTATAACTCAAAACTCTACCAGAAATTTTAAAATAAAATGAGATGAATAAATAAGTAAAAATGAAAGAGTAATTTGAGTGGTTAATAAAATATTTATATTATTGGAATCTAATAATAAAGCCATTTAATGTTGGAACTACAATTGAAAATAAAATATTGACAATTAGTTTGAGTGTTAATTAAATATTTATATAAGCATAATTTTATAATTAAGTCTCCTATTATCAAAACTTACATTTGACTACCCATTTTAAGGTAAAAAATAAAAATTTTATAATTTATAAAAAAAATAAAGGAAAATTGATATTTTTTAAATTAAAATATATACCGAGTTATAAGGAACCAAGATAGAATGAAAACGAGAAGTAAAATTCATACAATTAAGGTTGAACATTTAATCAAGTAAGAAGTAGTAATTAAAGTTTACCATTAAAAAGAGCTTAGTTATATGATAAAGCTATATTGAAATTCTATGATATTAATATCATATTATGATGATTAATATAAACAAAAATAATTAAACGAATATATATAGAATTTATAGTTGGAAATTTAAATAAAAAGAACAAAAATAATAATAAAATCGAAATAAAATAATATATGTATATATATATATATATATATATATATATATATATATATATATATATAAAGGGAAAAATTGAAAATAATATCATGGGGTAGGCTGAACACCTACTACCTATGTGTCTCCTAAATAAAGAATAACGTGTAAAAATATTTGCCTTGTTAGCACCATTCATGAAGGTAAGAATGAGACATGTGTTCACGTTGAATTAAGATAATAATAAATAAATAAATAAGCAAGTAAATAATATCAAATGATGATAAAATATTAGTTTTATTATATGTTTCATTTAAGGAGGTGGAAGTGAATAATAGTACACCAAATTAAAAAGAAAGTGAGATATACACTTCGCACATTTTGAAAGGAACAATAAATATAATAAGTACTCCCTCCATTTTTTTTTCATTGGCACACTTACTAAAAGTGGTTTTTTTTTTAATTGGCACTTGCTATTTTGGGCAAGTTTAAGGTTTTTACATCCACTCATTTTACTTTCTCTTCTTTCAATTCAATTTCATCCAATCATTTAGCATCTCCTCAATTCTAACACTAAAAGAGAGGTGCCAATGAAAAAAAAACGGAGGGAGTACATAAGAAATAACAATTTGAGTAGTTGATGCAATATCTATAATTACGTCATTAGAATTTCATAACAAAGTCTCGTAATATTGAAATCACATTTCAAATCAAATAATGAAATTAAATGAAATGAGGGAGCTGAACATAAATCTTACAATAGGAAAATGGAAAACGAAAGAAAATTGAAAATGATGAAATAATCCCTTATGAAACCCAGATAAATGATATCATAAGGTAGTATGTAGGCTGTGCTATGGCTCTTTCTCCCTTATCACAATCAGATAAGCAATGCATCAACTTTTAAGAGGGATTTCCGTCACCAAGAAATGCTTCCTATAAATAGACCAAAATTGGAGTCTGAAAACAAAAAGCTTTTTTCATTTCCTAGTTTGCGCCCAAAAGAAAAAACAAAGAAAACAACACAAAACAAAGTTTTCTTCTGATTGATCCAAAAATCCAATAAGCCATCTAAAACTCAGACTGGCCTCCATTAGGTGAGTGTTTTCATCGCCCTAACACGAAATAAATTAAAAGTTGTTATTATATATATATATAATAACAACTTTTTTTTAAATTCCTACGTACTAAAACGACGTCGTTTCACATTAGTGAAACGACGTCGTTTCATTCGGCCTTCTTTTCTTATTACCTAAGTACTAAAACGACGTCGTTTCATTAACTTATATGAAAAAAAAATTCGAAATGGGAAACGGATTGGGCCAAAACTGAGCCCAATCCTATAGCCAAACATTAATCCATTCCTTGCCAAACATTAATCCATTCCATTGTATATGCTGGAGGCGAGAACAACAACAACCAACAAGTCAGTACCTCCGTTCCCTCCTTTGCCTCACTGCCTCACTCTCAGCCCGTCAGAGCCGTCCGCCACCGCGCCACCGCGCCACCGCCGTCCGCCACCGGCTGCTGCCTCGTCCCGCCGCCTCTCCAAACCACGGTAAGTCTTCTCTTTATGCTAATATTTATTAATTTTAGGGTTTATTCTCTTTTTTATTTATTTCTTCAAAACTTAAATATATGTGAACATGATTTTTAGATTGGATGTTTAATTGAATTTATATGATTTTATTATATATGATTGTTGAAGTTTAGTTGAATTGCATATTTAGTTGGAATTTAGTTAAAATTAATATTGTTGAGTTGAATTTTTAAAATTTATATGTCATTAATATTTATCACCCTTTCTTCCTTCCGTCAATTCCCTCCTCAGCCGAGACACCAAAATTTTTTCAGTCTCCCTTAAAAAAAATTTCTGGTTCTGCCCCTGTTTCTATTTTCTCCAGTCTGCTTGACACGTTTTCTTACTTTTCTCGAGATGGGCTTTCCGTCGGCGTTATCTTGCTGCATTAACTTCGTCGGGGAACTCCATCTCACGCCCAGTAAACTTTGCCTCGCATTGGGAAGCTTTGTCTCGTGCTAGGAGAACTTCGTCTTGCACTGGGGAGGATCGAGTTTTTGCCTGAAGAAGTTGTTGACTTGCCGGACGAGACGACGTCTGAAGGAGCATCGTCGACAACCTCTTCCCGTCGATGGAAGGGGGCAGGGGCTTCGTCCGCCTGACCCGCCAGTGGGTCTGCTGCTAGCCAGAGAAGATGGTTGGCTCGGCCATATCTAGGTTGACTCGCCGGAGGAGATTGTGAGTTGGGCCGAGTCGACTCGGAAGATCTGGGTTGGCTCGCCAGATCCATACGCTGTTTTGACTCTTTAAGTTGGACTGACTCGACTCATTGAGTTGGACCGAGTCGACTTGGCAGATCTGGATTTGCTTGGTCTGCTCACGAACATCACCTTTTTTACCTGTTGTTTTTTTTTTCTTTTCAAATTATAGATGAACATGGGAGTGGGTATGCTTTTCCTCTTAAAAAATGAAAAGAGAAAAATGCATATATAACTCTATATAATTGATGAAAGTGCAGATATAACTCTGTAATAATAAAAGTGCAGATATAATCATGTGATAATTGAAAGTGCAAATATAACCCTGGTCGGTCAATGTCGAAAATAATGGTTTTAGGGTTATATTTGCACATATGTACCCAAATGAAAATGATTGATTGTATGGACAATATATTTGTTTAGCTGTACAGATGCATTTGTTATGGCTGCTGTGCAGGTTGCATCTATTAGAGCTGCGTGAGAGCTTGGTTCTGGGCTCCCAACAGATAGTGCCAAGGTTAATGCTAAAATTTGTCATAGGCCGAGCCTGGCAGCCAGCTGGTCAGGGTTTGTTAGAGCTGCTGGATGTGGCATATGTTCGGGCATTTTTCTTGTATGATTCCGGCATATATGGAGTATCTGTAAAAGACATGGGTCACTCAAGGTGGGGCGGCTTGTGTCCGTGCCTGCTCTAATGGCCAAGTTAAATGCGATAATATGTGTGGAGAGGGTGAAGCTGTAGGGTTTTTTCTTTATTTAGGTTGGATGCTGGGTCTTTGGACCTGGTTGATAGGGATATGAGCTTCAAGCTAATACTTTATCAACCTGCACATACAAGAAAGACGGGCAGGGGCACAAATGCTCAGGGAATGACCTTGCAATATCAATCCTCCACTTCGCAAAAGGCCAAGGGGACCTTGTGCAGGTCATCCGCTCTGCATGCTATCTTTGTATCATGGCATGTTATTGGCACCTGTGACGTTCCACAACCATTTTTTCATCATCCGCCTTCATGGTTGGCCAATAGTACCCAACCCACCTAACTCACAGTGCGACCATTTTTGGCCCCTAGTGGCTACCTCAGCTTCCTTCATGTATCTCTCTGGGTACTGTGTTTGCCAGCTTGGGTTCCGCGCATTTAAGCGACGGCTCCGTATGCCCCCGCTTGTAAATCAAATCATTCCTCATGGCATATTGCAATGCCTTCCTCTTGACTGTTCTCACTTCTTTCTCATCAGCTAGCAGTGTTTCGTGCTCCAAGTAGTTTCGAGTGGGTGTTGTCCAACTCGTCACTACGCTCTGCATTGCTCTGATTATCTTAGGATCGATCAACCTTCTGGCTAACTATTCCTCTAGGATGAACTTGGTCAAATGTGCATGTTCCGAAGATGCCAGCTTGCTTAATGCATCGGCCCTCATGTTATGTGACACGGGGACCCTCATAATATCAAACTCTTAAAAATCTGCTACAAGACTTCTAACCCCATCTCTGTATTGCAAGACTCCTGACCAAGCATACTATCCATTGTATTGGTTGGCCACTAACATGGAATCTCCGTGCGCATGCTGCTTCTTTGCTCCCAACTTCATGGCTATCTCCATACTCGTAATAAGTGCTTCATATTCCGCTTCATATTCCGCTTCATTGTTGGAGGCTGGGAACTTGGAACTCGAGGCATAGATTGCATGTACGCCTCGCGGGTCAGATAACACTAGGCCTACACCCGGCCCTTCTACTCCTGATGCTCTGTCTACATACAACTTCCATACATCTGGTCTTTCTAGCCCACATTGAATCACTGTCTACACGTCATTCTGCAGCTCTGCTATCTTGTTTTCAGCTTCCTTGGGCATTTAATCCAGGAAATCTGACATTATCTGCCCTTTTATCACTTTCCGTGTGGCATATTCGATGCCATGTTCACCCAGCTTCACTGCTCATTTCACTAGCCTTCCTGAGGCCTCCGGTTTGGTCAGGATCACTTTTAACGGTTGGTTAGTCAGTACTATCACAGTGTGTGCCTGGACGTACTGTCTTAACCTCCTTGCTGCATGAACCAAGGCCAGCGTAATCTTTTCCTGGCTCATGTACCCTCGCTCAGGGCCTTGCAGGGCTCGACTCACAAATTATACCGGTCGTTGTATCTTGTTTTCCTCCTTGACCAACGCACCACTAACTACCTCATCGCTTGCTGCCACATACAGGTTTAAATTCTCTCCTTGTCGTAGGCTGGTCAGGGTGGGAAGGTTCTTTAGGTGGGCCTTATACTATGCGAAAGCATTCTCTTCCCGTTCTTCCCATTGTACATCCCCTTTCTTGTCCATGCATTCCTTCAATGTTTTAAAAAAGGTTAGCGCCCTTTTTGCTGCCAGGACATGAAGCGATTCATGGCTGTTAGCTTCCCATTCAGACTCTGCACCTCTTTGACCGTACTTGAAAATTTCATCTCCAATATTGCCTTCATCTTCTTAGGGTTTACCTGCAATCCCTCATTCGACACCATGTGCCCCAAGAACTTCCTTGCCCCCATACCAAATTGATATTTGGTTGGGTTCAGCATCATCCCTATCTCTCTGAACTGTGTCAGGGTTTCTTTGACATCCTCCACAAAGGTCTTATATTGGGCACTTTTTATCACCATGTTATATACATATACTTCCAAATTTCTCCCAATCTATCCCTGGAAAATCTTATCTCCCACTTGGCTCTGGCGTTTCTTAGATCGAAAGGCATCATCCAGTATCCAAAAGCCCCCCTTCTCAGTTATGAATGCTGTCTTTTGTATGTCACTTTCTAGCATGGGAATCTGATGATATCCCTTGTATGCATCTGGAAAATATTAGTTGGGTAATTGGTAAGGGCAACTAGCTTTTAGTCAATGACCGACAATGGGTGCAATCCTTAGGCAGACCTTGTTCAGGTATGTGTAATCCATGCACATTCTCCAGCTGCCACCTGCATTCTTCTCTAAAACTGGGTTCACTAACCATGTTGGGTAGGATATCTCCTTCAATAACCCCGTTGCTACCAGCTGGTGTACCTCCCTTTTAACAACCTCATTCCCCTCCCTACAAATCATTCTCCTCTTTTGTTTGACAGGTTTGTAGGACGACTCTACCTTCAGCTCATGGCAACCCATTTCTTTGGAAACTCATGCCATATCTCCCGACTTCCAAGCGAAAGCGTGTTTTTTTTCCTTTGGCACCTTCACGAGCTCCCTCCCGACGTCTGGTGGAAGGGATGCTCCAACCTGCACCAATTGGCCCTCTCCCAGCTATGTTGGATGCACCTCAACGCCTGGCTTGAATAGGCCGTCCCTGTTTGTGACCATCTTGACAGCCCTGGTTTTCCCAGCCTTTCGTCCATGACTCAAGACCCCATCTTCCCACTTACGCTTGCTAAGAGCAATTTTGTGACACTCTCTCACTTTCTGGTGATCTTCCATGACCGTGGCTATCCCCTCTTTTGTCAGGAATTTCAACAGAGGTCGAGACTATTCCATTCAGCAAAGCTAGAGCCGTCTTGCCCAATATCACGTTCAAGATGTTTGCCTTTACAACAATGAACTCCATGTCTACAGTCTTGCTCTCATCTCCTTCTCCCAAGGTCACCGGGATGAGGATTGTCCCCTCCGGCCAAACAGTTATGTCTATGAAATCCACGAGCAAAGTTTCCAATAGTTCTAGCTTTCTCTTCGTGTTCTCATCTAACTTTCAAAATAGTGCCAGTACATGATATCCGCCAAACTTTCGCCATCTACATATACTCGATAGATCCTCTTGTCCATCACCCTGACCGTTACTACCACTGCATCACCGCCAACCGACCTGTCTGGTATCAGGTCATCTGCGCCGAACGTTGTAATCTTGTTCGTACCTAGCTTCCTGTGAGTTGGCATTGGTTGCGACATCAGGCTGCATTGTGCTTTCCTCTAGGATCCAGTTCTTCCTCCAGCGCTACCCCTTATGATGGCTTATATGACTATCACCATCACCGTCATAATGTCTTCCACAGAGGAGTCCTCTCTCTAATTTTTACATCTTTCTTCCCCCAGCCTCGGCTTTGGCTACCTCTTTTCCCTTGCCATGAGCTTGCTCCCCTTCTGGACTCATTGGACTGCCCCAGCCTTCCTATTGGTTGCAAGGGCATGCGTACTTATTCTTGCTCTGATACGTGGCTTTGTTGTGATCATTCACATCATTTGCCAGGTGTGCTAGCTCTCCACTCCACACACATTACTCTATGTCCTGCTCCAAGTGGATGCAACCGTATGTGTTATGAACATAGTCTCCATGATAATCATATAAATAGGACTTGCTCCTTTTTCTAGGATCAGTTTTCATCTTTGTTGGGACATCCAAAATGCATTTTCCTGCCACCAGGGAAAAGATTAATATAGACATCTTTATAAGGGGCGGGAAAGTTTTCTCCACCCTTTCAAACGTGCTCGGCCAAATGTGGCCTACTTTCTTATGCATGTCGTCCTTGTCTGCATCAGTCTTCCGTTGGCTATGACCAGTATGGGTTTCTTTTCTCCTTTTATATCCAAGTCGGCCCTGCTAAAATTTCAAACTCTTCGCATCAACTCGCTCGATGGGTACAGGGTACAGTCCCTTAGAAACTGCTCGTGCCTTAAGCTATTTATGAAAATGTCTATGAGAAACTGGTTGCTCCTCTCTTCCACTTAGTTTGACTCGTAGTTGAAACTTTCCCAGTACCCTGACAGCGTCTCTACCGATTTCTGCCTAATCATAATGAGCTCTAACCTAGTCTTCTGAAACTTCTTCCTCTGTATAAAATGGGTCAAGAACTTCTGTTCCACCTGACTAAAGTTGTCAATATTTTCATCCTCTAAGTTCTTGAACCACACTCGCTGCTTTAGTCAAAGTGGTTGCAGACACTTTATATTAGATGGCTTGCAGTATCGCGAAGGTGCCCATGTTGGTGCAAAAGGTGTGCAGGTGGCCTTCCGGGTCCGCCTTACCATCGTACTGCCCCAGATTGAAGGGTATCTTCAGCTTTAGATCCACCGTGAACAGTTGTATCCTCCTGGTGAATGGGGACCCTCTCCTTTTTTTCCCAGATTCTTGCCCTACGTCTGCGGAGCCTTACCCTTGTTGAGGTCCTTTCCCCTTGGCAACCAGACATAGCCAGCATGGGCCCTGTGCCCAGAGGTGGTTGTGCTTGTGGCAATCTTGGTTGTGCTCCTACTTGTTTGCGACCCCTGTTCCCTCCTCTGGGGCTCTTCATCATCGCCTGCCTGGTCATGAAAGAGCTTGGTCGATTTGACACCGTGTCCCTTCTGCTCTAACTTCCACTTTTCTTTCTCCTCCATCTCCTTCAATCTCCTCATCATCTCCCTCTATGATGCCATGATTGTTTAGAGTATCTATGAGTTGTTTGCGAGGTCTACTGTCGTTTGTAGTTGGTGTTGCACTCCAGTCAACGTCATGGTGGTCTCCTCCTCTAGATGCATCACGTCTTCCATAAGCACTTAGTTGAGTAAGTTTCCCACTCGTGGTTGTCCTTCCATAGTGTCTGAGCTGCATGGATGCTAAAAAAGATGAAGCAATCCCCATAGACGGTGCCAATGTTGATGCCAATTTTTGCTGATATCCTCTATGCGTTCTCCTACTCCTCATATTACTCCCAAACCTACAAGACAGACAGAGGCCAGCCAGGCAGGCACACGGTTGTGCCTGCTCGGATGCTCCGATCAATACCATTTTCCATGTAAAGCGTATCTAGTGAATAATGTATTGATTCTGAGATCTTACCTTACATGCACGTTCCTTTCCATAGATATACACGTTTAACGGCTGATGTGACCGGTCTATCCCATCACGCCTTCTTCCCGTTATTCTTTTCTTCGTAAAATTGGACGTTTGCTCAATGTTGAATAGGTTGGGCTCTTCTGGCCCATACCTTATCAACTATCATTACTAATGTCCGATCCAAAACAACCAAAAATGACATTGGTGTACATTTGGCACCGAAAGATAAATTCACAATTTATCTTCAGCAAATAGAATTGATTTTGATTCGGTACCCGACATCTGAAAACCATTTGACAAGCAAGTCTATATATAGCCTCACATTAATTGCGAAAGCCAACCCGGCTTTGGAAATTGGTCCATTCCTACCGCAGTCCTGATATGAAAATAGGTATACTCCCTACGGTCCTTTAATAATATCTCACTTTCTTTTTTTGAAAGATTTTTTATACGTTGACTTATTTCCATTTTTGGCTAATCCTAGATAATTTTATCTACACAATTTAATTTTCCTACTTTTATTGCAATCTACATCATTCATTTTACTCTTTGTAAAAAAGAGTGCCCAAAAGTTGAGGCTAATAATAGAGGACTAGGGGGAGTAGGTCCAATGTATGACAAACCGATTTCACATTTAAATTAGGATAAATATGTCAATTGAATAGAGTTCGAACGTCAGATCGTGTGTAAGTTTGTTTACAACGACATCAAGCAACGTGTCGCACGATTACGAAACATTCAAAGTCTCAATCATGTGTATCACATTGGAACGGCATCCAAAAAAGTCAACCCAACTAAGCATTATTGAATCTTCTTCCGAATCGGAACAATCTACGCCAGAGATTCCCAAATCGACCAATAAAGATACTTTACGTGGCAGATAATTTTAAAGTCAACCCAACTAAACATTATTGGTGGGGGTGAATCCGGTAGGGAAAGGGAATCTGAGATCTTGACTCGCTTTGTTAGTGTTTGATTTGGCTTTTTTATCCTTGCTTTTCCCTAATTTTAGTTTTACGGTTCTCACAAATGGGAGTAATGTGATTCCCTAGTCTTACTCTGGGATTGAGATTCCCCAACTTCCATAATCATCCATTTTGATTGTCCACCTCTTTCTAGCTTTCCTTCTTCATAAAACCTTCACCTCTAAGACGATTTTATGTTTTTTGTAAAAAAATGTTGAACTCTATTTTTATATCCCTAAAACGCCAATTTTATAAAAGATAACGTATGTGATTTTTTTAACATCATTATTAGCACATTTTTATATTAAATGAACTACATATGATGAACTGCAAAGTTTTAGATCAATCTGTTGTGTGTGATATAAATATTTTAAAAAAACATATGAACAAAAAAATATGTCCCGTCGTAGTTTTCAATAATCAATGATGGTTCTTAAACCATTGTTGTTCGACTAACTGGTTGAATTGTTGTGTATCCATCCGTTTAACCACCTCGAATCTGACGTTTCTGCACTTGTGAATAGCCCGCATTAATTTCACCACCTTCGTACTCCTTTTATCAAATCTGACTTGGGCATTGGCTTCGTACTCCTTTTATCAAATCTGACTTGGGCATTGGAGCGGGCACAACCCATTCTGAATGACTCGTGTTCTTTACGAGTAGCCATCTATGCCAACATTATGCTGAAAGGAGCCCGAACAGAGACCATATCATGCTAGACCAATGACAATTTTTGGAATTAACATGGGTGCCTTCTGTGGGGATTCGACATCAAGGCCCTCACGCAACTGATGCGGCTTTAACGAATCTGCACAACAGTTAGATCAAATGCACTTGCACAGCTAAGCAAATTCAATTGTTTTCATTTTCAAGGGGAAGAATATACCCATTCTCCAGACCCAAATTGCTCACCTATTTTTTTTTAAAAAGAAAAAAAAGGTAGCGGAGCGACTTAGCAGAATGGAGAAAAGGAAGCAGAATGGAGAGTTGACTCAGCAAGTAAGGAAGGAGAGCAGACCCGGTCCAACCAGCGAGTCAACCCAACTCACCGAGCCAACTCAGCCCAATTCAGTGAGTTGACTCAGAGACCAAGTCCGCTGAGTCCGATAAAGAATATCGCCGGCTACGAACGTCCGAGTCAACCATCCAATGATCTCGCCACCAACGATTCAACGCTCCTTTGTCACCGGCGAATAACTTTCCACCACCTTCACCGGAGTTCAACCAAGACCGGAGCTTTCCCCCGTCGACAAAAACGGTAACCCAGTTGGCGTCCTCCGGCGACGGAAATAGCAGCAGATCGGGCGTGCCAGCAGATCCGGCGAACGCGATGACCTCCTGCCCTGTCAACGCCGCTGGTCAACTTGCTGAGTCCACCCAGCAATCTCGCTAAACAAGCGTTAGGGTCGACGGCGCGTAATAAGAAGGAAACAACTCGAACCCGGCGCTCCACCGGCGAGGGCATAAAGCTTCTCAACTTACATGTTGAGCTCCTCGAATGTGCAATTTGGGAAGATGAAAAAGTATTTTTTTCAATGGGGAGGAAAAGAAGTTATCTGCTAGATAAAGAGAGAGAAAAAAGAGAGAAAGAAACATAGAAGGAAAGAAAATTTCAGGAAGAAAACGATAAAGAAAATTCCTTTTTCAAAGAAAAAAAGAGAGGGGAAGGAGCATGGGCGGAACCAGTGGTACATAAGGTAGGACTTCAATTCTATTCGAGTTGTCGATCGAAGGCACTAGTAATGGAAGGATTAGGTTTTCGGCGAGTTTGCACGTCTTCCAGCATATCTGCGCGTCGTTCGGCCAGCCTGCTCGGAGAACCATTTTTTTTTTTGCCCATAAGACGACAAAATTTTTGCGTAAATGAAACGACACTAGTAGTGGAGGGAAAAAATAGGTTTTAAGGCTTGTTAAAACTGAATTGGGCCATTTTCCCCAATCAAATTTCAGATTCAGAAAACAGGAAAGAGAAAGGGTGCTGCCCAGTGGCCAATCTCAGCTCCGCCTCTGCCTCCTGCTCGAAGATGCCGCCGTCCCGCCGCCGCAGCCGATGTCGATGCCACAGCCCACCACTGTCTAACCCTCCACCGTTCTGTCTCCCCGAACAAAATTTTCTAGTTCAACCACTGGGAAGGAGTAATAATATTCATTACTCTACTTTAATTTATTCTCCTTATATCAGATAAGGTACAAAGAGTTAATTTATGGTGCAGCAACAGGACTCGGCAGAGCTCAAGCACAGCCTAATGCAGACATAACCCAGGGTAAGCACTAAGAGTCGACATCAAAGTTTGGTGCAACAATAGAACTCAACAGAGCTCATGCAACAAGACTTAGCACAACCTAGAGCGAACACAGTTTAGGGCAGAGCACATCCACACCATTGCAGGTTGGCTACATCACCAACCACCAAGGTTAGGAATATACAATTGTTCACTTAAAAAATAACCTTGGCATGGTTCTTTGTAGAAACATATACAAATTGTTTCGAGTAGACTCACATAACTCCACGAAAATGACTATTTGCTTAGTACTACCAAATACGTTATGTATACACACTAGTAAGAAAATTAACTCAAGAAATTATGTATGTGATTGTCATGTGAAATCCAAAACTAAAGACACTATACATGATTACTTAGTGATCAAAGGATTCGTGTGAGTGCCAGTTATATTCTACATGCCTCTGCCATTTAAGTTTATACATGATAGCATGGTTAATAAAGTCGACCCTTTAACGGTTGTTTATTGAAGAAACTGAAAAATAAAGAGTTGATAAATCATATCATCTGTTGGACTGATGCATGCTAGCATGGTCAGTTTAAATTGAGACACATTAGCATGAAATGCGTAGTTGTATAGGTCGAGCAGTAAAGTAATAGACAAAGAAAGCTTAGCTATCAGCCTGTCTACCAACCTGTCAGTCTGGGCGCTGATCAAACCTCAGCCCGCCCAGGCAGACACATGGATCACTCCTCAGCCTGCACGATTAGGATAATGCTTTGATGGGTTATCAACAGATAAAACTCAACCCTTTTACCTGTCCAAGCAGGGCCAAGACATAGTAGACTCAAGAAAAGGCGGTATGATCGTATATGCTATATATGAAATAGGTGCAAATGAATGCTACTTACATTTGCATACCTCGTGTGGGTAAAAAATAATACTAATTGTGAAATTGAAGACCCGATGTATTATGTTGATTCTTAGACTGATGCGTGCTAGCAATGGCCACCAAGGCGGCACATGTTAACATGAAAAGCTTGATTATGCAGGCCAAACAATAAAAGAGATTAAGAAAGGCACCCTTAGCCCCATGAAAGGCAGGATCATGATCTGATACGCCGCAAGGTCCAGTCTTCAGTCTGTTCAGGCAGGGCAATGATAAACCCTTAACTTGTTTGGACATGGCAACAGCAATCGCTTGGCCTATTCAGGAAGGGCCATGAAATAACCACCTTAAAAAAGAAGAGAAGAAAGTAAAGGAACAATATTTATATATATGTCACTTATATTCACTCGAGATATATATGCAAGAGATGTTTTATGTTTACATGCTTGTATCATTTATTTAATATATTTTGAATATTATGGGCAAGAGTTGATGCATTACATTGTCATCTAAACTAACACATGTTGGCGTTAATTCACGTAAACATGAAATATGTAGTTTTACAGGCCCGACAACACAACATCCAGCAGCTTCAGCCACAACCATAGCCGCAGAGCAATGAGCCTGAGCCATGCCAAAATTGCGATCATGGCCCCAATAGCCAGCATATCGTAGGTCGGGTCCAAATAGTCAAAGAAAAGAGCTCCGACCACAACCACAGTCGCTGAGAAATGAGCCTGACCCAGGCCTAAATTGTGATCCTAGCTCCAACAACCAATAGATCACAGGCCAGGTCCAAATAGGCAAAGAAAAGAGCTATGACCACAACCATAGCCGTTGGTCAATGTGCCTGACCCAGGCCAAAATTGTGATCATGGCTCCAACAGCCAACAGATCATACGCTGGGTCCAAATAGGCAAAGAAAGGAGCTCCGGCCACGACCATAGCTGATGAGCAATGAGCCTGACCCAGACCAAAATTGCAATCCTGGCCCTAACACACAACAGATCGCAGGCTTGGTCCAAACAGGCAAAGGAAAGAGCTCCGGCCAAAACCATAGCCGTCGAGCAATGAGCCAGACCCAGGCCAAAATTGTGATCCAGATCGCAGGCTGGGTCCAAATTGGCAAAGAGAAGAACTCCGATCACAATCATAGCCGCCGATCAATGAGCTTGACCCTGACTAAAATTTCAATCCTGACTCCAACAGCCAGCAAATTGTAGGCCAGGTCAAAATAGGCTAAGATAGTAGCTCCGACACAACCATAGCTACAGAGCGCCAGGCCAGACTGCCAGGCCACAACAAGCAGCTCTGACTCACGACAACCAGCAAACTGTAGGCCAGATCCTAAGTGCTCGAAATAAATAGCTTCGACTCACATTAGCCGCAGAGCACCATGCCAGATTGCCAGGCCAAAATAAGCAGCTCTGGCTCACAATAACTAGCAAACTGCAGGCCGAATCATGATGCTACAGCGCATCGAGAATGCAGAGCACATGCACACGATGAAACAACTACCTGACAAGGTAGGCTACATCATCAACCACCAAGGTTAGAAACATACAATTGTTCACTTGCTAATACCACCATAAATGCTATGTGTGTATTAGTGAGCATATAAATTCAGGCTAGTGCATATGCAATTTTTGTCATGAAATTCAAAGATAAAGGCACTACGTATGATTGCTCGAAAGAAGGATTCATACAATTGTCAATTACATTTGCATGCCTTAGTCACTTAAATTGATGCATGAAAGAATGATCGATAAGTTGACTCAGGCAAAGAAAGTTTAGCCACGACAATGAAAAGCTCAACCATCAGCATGTTCAAACAGGGCGCTGATCTCCTTGTTAAGGGGAGAGAGATAGAAGGATATAATATGAAGTGTTGTGTCTGACAGGGCAGCTTCTTAAGGCCGAATTACACATGGTCCACGCAGGCAGGGAGATGTAGGAAAACACACCTGACTCCCGCAGGCAGGAAGATGCAAAAGAGCACACCTAACCCACGCAAGCAAGGAAATATAAAAAACAAACCTGCAAGCAGGGAGGCGCAGGTCAACCCCCCACAGTCCGAAGTAAGCAACATCAGCTTCCAACAGCTAGAGGCCTACGAGCTCAAGACAGCCGGACATGCAGGCCAAGAACAACAAACCAACATGAACTGCTCTGGGTTTACGGGAACTGCAGGTAGCCTCTTAAGGCTGATAAAAATCACCTCTAACCCACACAACCAGGGAGATGTTAGCCAACCTCTTTAGGCTGATGCAAAGTAAAGAAAGCAATAAAGAAGAAACTACGCCAAGAAGATGCCTTCCCTACTAGCATATTTGCGAACAAGAGGGGATGATACAAATAAAATTAAGAAAAGGATGGAATACATTCCACCTTAGAACATTGAGCGAAAAGAAGATGAAAAACACCCATGACTGCTGAAAGTCAGAGAGGTACAAGTCCTAGCAAGATTCTCTAGGCAGAATTTTACAGAGCTGCCATGCAGAGTCCAGGTTAACGCAGCAAGCAGAAAAATATGATTCTGCCTGAAGAATTAATTAGGACCAAAATGAGAGAGTTTGGTCATGATTTAGAAGACCCGGACGAAGAGCCCAGGCTGACGCCAGAAGGGTTGCCATGCACGATCCAGGTAGAATTTATGGAGCTGCATGCATTGTCCAGGTTGAAGCAGCAGGTAGCAAAGCAAGCATCTGCCTGAAGAATTAATGAGACTGAAACGAGAGAGTTCGGTCATGATTTAGAACGAGAAGCCCAGGCCAACGCCAGAAGGGTCACCGTGCACGACCCAGAAAGAATTTTACGGAGCTGCAATGCAGAGTTCAGGTCAATGCAACAGGCATCAAAACATAAATCTTCCTGAAGAATTAATGAGGTCGAAATGAGAGAGTCCAGTCGTGATTTAGAAGGCCCTAACGCAGAGCCCATGCCAACATTAATGGGGTCGTGAAGCGCGGCCCTGGAAAAATATTTACGGAGTCGCAAGGCAGAATGCAGGCTGACATCAGCAGGACTGTTACACAGATTAATGACCACGAGAGACGAAATCAAGATGCAGAGTTTCGCCTTGATGAACAGGCACGTCCGCCAGCAACGACATTCCGACAAGTATATAAGACATTTCGACAAGCGCCCACAACGTTCAGAAATGTATTTTCTCAATGCCCCATGTTGTTCAGCAATGCAACATCGGGCTACGTTGACTTGATAATGTATGGATTTAAGGCCCATATTCCCAACCTCTAAGCTCAAAGGCCCAACATCCAACCCAAAAAGACCAAAACCCTACAACTATAAAATGAGAAGAAAGCCAGGGGCAGAACATGGGGGGGACCAGGGGGTGCCTGGTCCCGGTCAACTTTTTTTTTACCATTGTTATTTGTGTTTTTCTTGTGTTTTATTCATTTTTATATGGTGAAAAAAGTCGGTGGTCCCCCCAAAATAATACTTGCGGCAGATATTCGTAGAATACCAAAGAAAGTAGTTTAAAATGTTAGGAGTCTTTGTTTTTAATTTTAGAGACCAACTAGAAATAGAACTCATTTTATTTATTTTTAAACATACGTAGACTACCAAAGAAAGCACTAGTTTAAAATGTTAGAATTCTTTGTTTTTAAATTTAGAGACCAACCAAAAATAGAATTCCTTTTTATTTATTTTTACCTTTAATATTTATTAAGTTATACTTGGATATGGTTTTAACAAAAATTAATTTTTATCGTTAAATATATCTATATCGCAGGCTTTAACAAGAGTATTTATCCTACGTAGGTTTTAACAAAATAACAGGTATATTTTATTTTTATCTGTCATACATAGGTTTTATTTAAATGAAATAATTTGATTACAATTAAGATTTAAGTTTTTTCTTAATACCAAGATAGTATAAATAGATGAAACACCTTTCAAGAATAAAAAATATGATTTATAAAAATATAAATATTCAAATAAGATATCAAGAAGCAAGGAAAAAAAATCAGTGAAATGTATTTAATTTTCATATTTTTTTCATCCATTATTTCTTTAATTTAGAGTGTTTAAATTCTCTAAATTTAAATTTGACTTCATAATTGTACCTTGTTTAGGTCTATACTCAAAATATGTCAAAGGGAAAACAAATAACTTCTTTCTTCATCATTGTTAGTTGTTTAGGTCTATTCTCAAGTTGTAATTTTGTATTTTCTTTGGAACTAATACGTTTTTAGTATTTATTTTTCCGTCCTTTAAATGAAATAATCTACTACTACTTATTATTTCAAATGGTCGATTTGAGAAAAAAAGTTTTGGTCCCCCCTATACCAAGTTCCTGGTTTCGCCCGGGAGAAAGCCATCAGAAAGGGTAAGTTTACTACAGCCCCCATGACACTGTACCATCTAGGGGTGTTCATGATCCGGTCCAGACCGGTAAAATGGACCGGACCGGATCGGAATTGTATAAATGAAATTTCGGTCCGGTCCTCGGTCCATGTTTTTTTAGATTTCGGGTTCCGGTCCGGTCCGGTCCAAAATTAGATTTTTTCCAGTCCGGACCGAATGGACCGGTATTTTACTTATATATATATATATTTTAAATGATAATGAATTAGTTTAACATACTAGTTTAGATTTATTTGTGACAACTAGTATTCTTCTATTATTTTGAGGTGAATTTTTCTAATAATTTCTATTTTACTATATTTTAAAGGGAAAAAAATATTGATTTGGTATATTTTATAGAAAATGTAAAGTAAAAAGAAAGTATACTAGAATCCGGTCCAACCGGTCCGGACCAGTCTAAGACCAGAATTATTCCGGTCCGGTCCCGGTCCAAAATACCCACTAACCGGTCCGGTCTTCGGTCCAAGGTTTTTGGTGATTCTGGTTCTGGTCCTAATCGATTCCGGTCCTAACCGGTTCCGGTCCGGTCTTGGACCGATGAACACCCTAGTACCATCACCATCTTCACACTCCTTTTATCTGATTTAACTTGGGCATCAAAATGGGCGTGCCGTCCCGCCCTGAGTGACCCGTGTTTTGCTACAGGTACCCATCTACACTGGAATCATGCTGGAAGGAGGCCCGAACAGAGACCCAATCAGAGCTCTCATAACTAGGGGTGAGCGTCGGTTCGGTTTAATCGGTTTAATCCGTTTTAGATTTATTTGGTTTGGGTTATTCAATTTTGCCTCTAAAAAACCAAAAACCAAATCCGACCCGAATAACCCAAACCGAATTTGGAATTTGGTTTTGGTTTGAAACTGAATAAACCGAAATGATTTTAATTTTTTAAAAATAATTACTATCATATAAACTAACTTTAAATTAATTAAAAATATGTAATCTAATTTTTACATCATCAGAATTAAGTTTTCAAAATAAAAATAAAACAAATACAATACAAATTCAATCATAATAATTTTAGCATTACATTTAAAATTAAAGAAAAATAGTTCATTTTAATATTCCTTTTCAAAACATTCACTTTCTTTAAGCCTTCAAGCAATTCACTTAACATTTACGAATCACTTCAAAAACTTACTTAAGGTTTAGAATTTGGGGATAATTTTTTTATTTAATGATTGGTCTTCCAACTTAATGTGTTTATAAATATTTTTTTGGTTTTAAAATTTAATTATTATTATATATTTAATTAATTTATTTAATTACAATTCAGTATTCGATTTGAGTTTTAATATCCAAAATCAAACCAAAAACCATATTTAGAATTTAGTTTATTCAATTCGAATATATGAAAATCACATATTAAATACGGTTCGAATTATTCAAATTTGAATAATTCAATTTTTATTCAATTTTTTATTTTTTGCCCATCCCTACTCATAACAGCTCCAATATGCCCAAGACAATCCCTTCCGGACCATGCCAATCACAAATTTTGACATTAACAGAGACCAATGCAAGTACAGATGCAGACACATTCTTAAACCTGAGGCAGCGGAATTAGTGGAATGCTTTAATTATCTGCATACATGGCTGCACTAAATCCTTGGTGTCTGTTACACCATCAATTCATGTTGGTGATAGGTTAGATCATGCCTTCCATGTTCCTCAATCAATTAAGTAAACATGGGTGCACCCACCACGTGCCTTGCTTCTGTCTTTTGAAAAGTCACCATAGATATGGTGTAGAAAATCTACACAACATGATATGCAATTGACTCAACATTTGTAGCACTGGGACATGGATCAAATGGGCTGCTATGCCAATTTTATTAAACACTCCTGGTCTGATAATAATAGTGCAAATGATTTTAATGGTCCTAAACTATTGTTATTGTTCATTTTTGGCTTTTCATTTTATTTTTGAATGCTCCCCCGAACAAGTAGAAGTGTTAAGTCATTTCACTTCCATCTAGTCAAACTGTTCATCTTTCATTGACATTTTGATGAGCAAAAATATTTTATCTTATTCGGCTCCAAAATTCATTGCAATTCAAATTAATGTCTTCTTGAGCCAGATTCGTAATGGAGGGCATACATTTAAAAGTACACTTACTCCCTCTGCCTCTATTCAAATTGCACACTTATTTTTTGACATTTTTCTCTATTAAAGTTTAATCGCATATTTTGAATAAATATATGAACAATAATATCATCATATGTAATATTGTTGCATTCATCGTAACAAGTAGTTTCTAAATACAGATTTTTGTTTTACCTTTATTATACATAAAACAACTTATTAATAGTTAAACATACTCCCTCCATTTTTTTCATTGGCACACTTACTAAAAGTGGTATTTTTTTTAATTGGCACTTGCTATTTTGGGCAAGTTTAAGGTTTTTACATCCACTCATTTTACTTTCTCTTCTTTCAATTCAATTTCATCCACTCATTTAGCATCTCCTCAATTCTAACACTAAAAGAGAGGTGCCAATGAAAAAAAAACGGAGGGAGTACATAAGAAATAACAATTTGAGTAGTTGATGCAATATCTATAATTACGTCATTAGAATTTCATAACAAAGTCCCGTAATATTGAAATCACATTTCAAATCAAATAATGAAATTAAATGAAATGAGGGAGCTGAACATAAATCTTACAATAGGAAAATGGAAAACGAAAGAAAATTGAAAATGATGAAATAATCCCTTATGAAACCCAGATAAATGATAACATAAGGTAGTATGTAAGCTGTGCTATGGCTCTCTCTCCCTTCTCACAATCAGATAAGCAATGCATCAACTTTTAAGAGGGATTTCCGTCACCAAGAAATGCTTCCTATAAATAGACCAAAATTGGAGTCTGAAAACAAAAAGCTTTTTTCATTTCCTAGTTTGCGCCCAAAAGAAAAAACAAAGAAAACAACACAAAACAAAGTTTTCTTCTGATTGATCCAAAAATCCAATAAGCCATCTAAAACTCAGACAGGCCTCCATTTTATTAGGTGAGTGTTTTCATCGCCCTAACACGAATTGAATTAAAAGTTGTTATTATATATATATATATATATATATATATATATATATATATATACTTCCTTCATTTTTTTTTCATTGGCACCTCTCTTTTGGTGTTAGAATTGAGGAGATGCTAAATGAGTGGATGAAATTGAATTGAAAGAAGAGAAAGTAAAATGAGTGGATGTAAAAACCTTAAACTTGCCCAAAATAGCAAGTGCCAATTAAAAAAAATACCACTTTTAGTAAGTGTGCCAATGAAAAAAAAATGAAGGGAGTATATATATATTCACCTGTTAAATTTAAATGTGTTAGTTTAGAATTTTATATGTTATATAAAATGTTTAAAAATATTAGGTTATATTCATACCTATTATTTCTTTTCATACTAATTAAAAAACGGTGTTTACCTTATCACACTACGCTTAATTATTGTGAAACTGAGTGAATTAATTGCCCTAATATTTTATGTGGATGACCGGCTTGTACTTTATCTTGCCGTGTCAAACATGATTATATGATACTTGATTGCTTGTCTGTGCTTACCAGGGTCCCCGGCGCCCGTGGTAGTTCGGTCAAAATCGGTGGGGAATGGTGTAGACCGGACCGTATGATTAGAACGACTACCCGCAGAGTTTCTGGTATGCTAGTATAACTGGCTGGATCTGATAGAAGCTCGTAATTGAACATCTAATTGGGCGTGGTTGGTGGGAATGAATTCTTGATTGATAGCCTTTGAGCACTACTGAAAAGGTTATGCCTTGTATGTTAGTCAGAGCTGCCATATAGGCACTTGACTTCAACTTGGCATTAACCACATGTATCCTTTTACAACGTGTTAGGATTTAAGTGGCTATTTATTTTATATGATCACTAAAAATCAACTTGGTAAATACTGGTGATGAAACCCACTAAGCAAGGAGCTTACCTTACTCTAATGAACCCCAACAGGTGTAATTGAGCCGAAAGAGTGAGAGCTCGTGCATGAAGCCTTTACTTCATTTGGGATAAGATCCTGGATGAGCTTTTGAATCTAGAAACCAATTTAGAATTTTTATTTTTCAACCATTTAAAACACTTATTATAAGACTTGCATTGTAATAGTAAGTTAGGTTTTGAATTCTAAAACCGCTTTCGCATAATCTGTATTGCTCGTTACTACATGTAAATAATCCGATCAGTTGGATTCTTAGTAACACGTCTAGGTCCGACCCAATACATTCGTTGGGTTGAGGTTTGGGGTGTTGCAGATGTGGTATCAGAGCTTCCTCAAATCAAGTAAAGACAAATCAAAACTTAACCTAATAAAAGACTTCACATTTACTTAACACTCAAAGATATTAGATTCGAGACATGGTTGAACCTTGTTTACAAAACTAACAATTTATTGATGTCCCTATCTAATAAGGAAATAAAATAATTCATTAAATTTAATTCAAAATACATAAGTCTATGATGATTGTGAAAAATAAAAAGTAATACATGAATCCAACCATTAGTGAAGTGTAACGAAATTCTTCCGGTGTAATACCTCCGGTGAGAATACTAACATGTAATACAATGATAATTATGGCAGCAAAGACTAACATTAGCCTCGACATGTTTTCAACAAATTTAGAGAAGTTAGGGTGGGAAGGATATGAGATAAAAGAGAAAATATGGTTTTGAATTGTTGGGTAAATTTGTATTTATACTGTAAAATATAGTTGTTTATAGCTGTTATATTACCGTTGGGAAGATAGTCGTTTATAGCAGGTATATTACCACTAGGTATATATTAACTAATTGTAGTTAAATGCTAAGAGTAGATTAGCAATCAAATGTCATCAAATAAGATGTAAAAATAGACAAACATAGTAGATACATAAAATTAGTGTATCTTCTAAATGAAAAATAAAAGCGTCCTTCAAAATAGTTTTAAAGAAAATTTAAATCCTAACTAAGCATATTCCATTAGAAAATATCATATTAAAGCATGTATTCCTATGGTATATTAAAAATGAAAAAAAAAATTTAATTAGGTATCATTTTCATTTGACTTGAGAAAATCTTTGAATCACTTGGCGATGGCCAGCCCAACGTTTGAATTAGGTTCTCATTTTAAATTGAAAGGTCCCTAAATAATAATAATAAAATTTTAAACCCCAAAATGGATAATAAAGTACTAGTCACCACACAAATCTTCATAGCCTATACAGCAATATTAGGCCGTTAAATGTAATTAATCTAAACCCATATAAAACTTAACCAAAATATCAAACAATTATCCTACCCTAATTGGACAGTGTAGACCTTGGTTAGGGAACGAGAAACCTTAAACCCTTAAATCTTTAACATAGAGAATAAGCAACAGATTTTCTGACGAAAAGGAGGTTAGAACCGACGTAATTAACATAGAACACAATCAAATAAGAAATAACAAGACACAAGAACTAGAGCTGCAGGATATAGAACGCAGGAGTTGACTCAGACTCAAGGTGGCATCCTAGTCTTGTATAGGCTGCATATGCAGATGGCATAACTCGTAAGGGGACCCTGAGAGAGGTTGGAATCACATAGATAAAACTTTATTGACAATTAATCAGAGTATTTATGTACCTCAGATTGACCTTATGAATGGACCTCCCATGGTATTGAACGAGATAAAGAATGTGACTCCACTGAATGATTTAGGGTTGATTGGGAATAGAATCTAGAGAGACTAAATTAGCAGTATATAACTTTTGTAAAAGTACTTGCAGTTCCCGGGAATTTACACTCTTTAGTGATCATTCAAGCTAGGGATAAGAACCTATTGATAGATTAGGGAGAAGTCAAATTTCAACGGAGGATTAGTTAACGAAGTAACCAAACATTTGGTGAAAACAATAATTCAAACCCTTCAACCCTAGGATATATATATATATATATATATATATATATATATATATATGTGTGTGTGTGTGTGTGTGTGTGTGTGTGAGGTGGGTGAGTTGTCTATATTCAAATTAAAAGAGATGAACCCTAAGCTTGGACCATACACATTGGTCCAAGTATCACCTCGAGTCCTTTGCCCGTATTGTGAGAAAGGAAGGCATAAAGAATAGGATTGTTGGAAAGAGGAAAATAAATGTTTGCGACATTGCGATGTGGGAATTCTGAGCACATAATAGTGAAGTTCCCAATAACTTAGACGAGGTCCTCATTTCAACCACTTGGTCACGATCATCCGTAATCAATTTGGCTCTGAAAGGTGAAGCCGGTGGAAGTGGTAGGCTCGAATTTACTACATAGAGAGTGATGGGAACCATGTTTTGACTGAGGTCATTAAATGTACCCTCTCTACCATAGGTAAACCAGCTAAGATTCTCATCGATCCTAGTACCCCTCGGTCATTTGCTCGTTATTAATTTCTTGAAAACCTGAAAGACAAGATGGATAACATATCCTATATGTTAGAAGTTAGTAATCCCACTACTGACTTACCCTATAACTAGTCATATTACCAATAAACTAGCGTGCCCTGCCTTAAAAATGATATGAAGTTATACTCGACATGGACTGGAAAAAAAATTTCCATACGAAGGGGGAGGGATGACAATAAAGTAATAACTATATGTATCTCATTACTATTTTAAAAATATATATTATTATTTTTAAAAATTTATTAACCATTACAACAAGATGAGACAGTTAGAATTAGTAAACCTAAACTCATGTGAAACCAAAAATTATGTATAATAAATATCCAACAAAAGTTATATTTGTGGACATTAAAAAGGAAAAAAAAACATAAAACATAATATTTTTTAAAAAATATTTTAAAATAAAAAAGGCAACATATGATAGGTTAAATACTCATACCAAAACTAAAGTTACATGTATAATCAACAAATATAAACTTAAATGTCCAACATTGTTTTTTTAGGAAAAAAAAGAAGAAGAATACTAACACATAAAATTATAAATAAACCATAAGAATACACTATTAATATAGAGTTTAGAATGCACTCGAATGTAAATTTTTTTAAAAAAAGGAAAGCTTTTTTTGGGGTAAAACTACAGTGAAATTCGGGACAAAGTTCATTAGGGGGGCAGGGGAGACTGTGAAACCCTGACCTTAATGAAGTCAATGTGCAAATTATAGTTGGGTTTTAACCAGAAATCATAATCTCGTATCTACCTTCTTCAACTATTTCCGACTATAACTCAAAATCGTACAAGAAATTTTAAAATAAAACAAACTAAAATGAGATAAATAAATAAATAAATAAATAAGAAATAGTAATTTGAGTGTTTAATAAAATATTTATATAATTGGAATTTTACAATAAAGTCACTTAATGTTGGAACTACAATTGAAAACAAAATATAGACAATTAGTTTGAGTGTTAGTTAAATATTTGTACCAGCATAATTTTATAATTAAATCTCGTGATATCAAAACTTACATTTGACTACCCATTTAAGGGTATAAAATATAAATATTATAATTTAAGAAAATAAAGGAAAATTGATAATTTTTAAATTAAAATAGATACTGAGTTATGAGGAATCAAGATAGAACGAAAACGAGAAGTAAAATCCATACAATTAAGGTTGAACATTTAATCAAGTAAGAAGTAGTAATTAAAGTTTACCATTAAAAAGAGCTAAATTATATGATAAAATTATATTGAAAATTCTATAATTAATATGATATTATGATGATTAATATAGACGAAAATAATTAAATGAATATATAGAATTTATAGTTGGAAATTTAATAAAAAGAACAAAAATAATAATAAAATAGAAATAAAATAATATATATAGAGGGAAAATAAAAATAATATAATGGGGTAGGCTGAAGGCCTACTACCCTACGTGTCTCCTAAATAAAGAATAGTGTACTAAATAAAGAATAGTATGCAAAGATATTAGCCTAGTCAGCACCATCCAATGAGATAAGAATGAGACATGTGTTCATGTTGAATTAAGATAAAATAAAATGAAATAAGTAAATAAATAAGAGTCCGTCTCTTGAAAGACGGTCTTTCCATAAGTTATGGAAAGATCAAGGTTTAAAGTGTAAATTAGAAGAAATTAAGATAAAATTTTTGGGTTGCATGAACCGGGTTATAAATTTTATAACTACTAAATGTTTCATACTAAAACTTTAATATTGCAACTAAGACCTTTTACCTTTTATTATTCTAATCAAACCCCGTCTTTCCATAACCTTATGGAAAGACCGTCTTTCCTAAGACTTTGCCAATAAATAAATAAATAAATGAGTAATTAAATAATATCAAACGACAATAAGATATTAGTTTTATTATATGTTTCATTTAAGAAAGAGGAGGTGAATAATAATACACCGAATTAGAAAGAAAGCTAGACGTACACTTCACACATTATAAAAAGAATAATAAATATAATAAATACATAAGGAATAACAATTTGAGTAGTTAATAAAATATCTATAATTGCGTCATTAGAATTTCATAATAAAGTCTCATAATATTGAAATCACATTTCAAATCAAATAATGAAATTAAATGAAATGAGGGAGCTGAGCATAAATCTTACAATAGAAAAATGAAAAAAAAAATGGAAGTAAATTGAAAATGATAAAATAGAAACCGGATAAGAATTCTAATCCCTTATCAAATCCAGATAAATGATAACATAGGATAGTAGGTAGGTTGTGCTATGGCTCTTTCTCCCTTACAACAATCAGATAAACAATGCATGAGGTAGTTGTGTCACCATGAAATGCTTCCAGAAGCATGCAGTGATGAATTGGAGTCCTAAAATAAAAGGGTTCTTGCATTTCCTAGTCTGCGCAACAGAAAGAAAACAACACAAAACAAAGTCGTTTTATTTTTTCCGTTGATCCAAAAATCCATTAAGGCATCTGGTCTGCGTCCATTAAAACTAGCCAGGCCTCCATTTTAATAGGTGAGTGTTTTTATCACCCAAGTATGAATTGAATTAAAGTTGTTATTATCATTATTATTATTATATATATATATATATATATATATGTATGTTCGCTAGTTAAATTTAAATATGTTAGTTTGGAATTGTATATGTTATATGAAATGTTTAAAAATCTTAGGTTCTATTCATGCCTATTATTTGGTTTCATACTAATTAAACATAGTGGGTACCTTATCACACTATGCATAATTATTGTGAAACTCAGTGAATTAATTGCCCTGGTATTTTATGTTGATGACTGACTTGTACTTTATCTTGTCGTGTCAAACATGGATTATATGCTACTTGATTACTTCTTTGTGTTTACCGGGGTCCTCGGCACCAATGGTAGTTCGGTCGAAATCGGTGGGAAACAGTATAGATCGGACCGTGCGACTAGAACGACTACCCGCAGAGTTTCTGGTATGCTAGCATAACCATCTAGATCTGATACGAGCTCGTAATTGAACATCTGATTGGGCGTGGTTAGCGGGAATAATTCTTTATTGATAGCTTTTGGGCACTACTGAAAAGGTTATGCCTTGTATGTTAGCCAGAGCTGCCATATAGGCAGTTGACTGCAACTTGCCACTAACCACTTGTATCCTTTTACTATGTATTACGATTTATGTGGCTATTTATTTTATGTGATCACTAAAACTTAACTTGGTAAATACTGGCGATGGAACCTCACTAAGTAAGGTGCTTACCCTAGTCTAATGAACCCCAACATATGTAGCTGAGCAAAAAGAGTGAGAGCTCGTGCATGAAGCCTTTACTTCATTTAGGATAGGATACTATATGAGCTTTTGAATCTAGAAACCAATTTAGAATTGTTATTGGTTAACCTTGTAAAACACTTATTATAAAACTTGCATTGTAATAGTAAGTTAGGTTTTGAATCGCTTTCGCATAATCTGTATTGCTTGTTACTACATGTAAATAACCAGATCCTTTGGATTCTTAGTAACATGCCCAGGTCCGAACCAATACTTTCTTTGGGTCGAGTTTTGGGGTGTTACATGCATTAACTAATGTTTGCTGATGACTTTCTTGTTTTTTGTGAAGCTAATAAGAAATCAGTACAAGGAGTTAAACTGATATTAGGTATGTTTCAATCTGTCTCTAGCTTGGGAGTGAATGTCGCAATGTCTAAGGTGATTTTATAAAAAATGGATGAGGCTGGACAGTTTGTTCTTGCTTCCATTTTATAAGTTGTGAAAAGTGATTTTCTTATGAAATATTTGGGACTTACACTTTCCACTGTAAAATGGGACAAGGATGATTATGAAACTCTTGTGGAGGAAAGTGAGACAGAGAATAAAAGGTTGGAATTCAAAAACTGTTTCTTATGCAGGGAAGATTCAGTTAATCAACTCTGTTTTGCTGAGCATCACAGGGTACTGGGGCAACATTATGAAAAATACCAGAAGGAGTGAATGGGAGAATAGTAAATATTTTCACTAGTTACCTTTGGGGTGGAGAAGAAGATCAGAGAGGCTTTTCAGCAGTGTCTTGGGGAGCAATATGCAGGGGGAAATAGCAAGGAGACATGGGCATTAGGGGCCCTAGAATCTGAAACCTGGCAGCACTATGCCAAAATTTGTGGGACATAGAGAAAAAGAAAGATCTACTTTGGGTTAAGTGGATTAATGCTTATTATATAAAAGGGAGGAGGTTTGGGAAGTGTAAGCAAAATGCCTCTCAAAGCTGGCCCTGGAGATTACTATTGACCCTAAGAGATAGGGTGAACAGTACTGATACAGTGTGTGGACAGAAGAGGAAAGTTAAAGATTCGGGGTGTGTATAATAGTTGAAGGGTGGTGATATGGTTGTTGCAAGAGCGGCTATTGTCTGGCACAAACATGTACACCCAAAACAAAAATTCCTTGTATGGATGTTGTTGTAAGGGAAACTAGCAACCTGTGATCGGTTACTCAGTTTTGGGATCATCAATAGTACGCATCAGATGTGCTGTTTCTGTGGTTTGAAAATGGAATCACCCTTTCATCTGTTCGTGGAATGTGCTTATGTAGTGGAAGTGTTACAAGTGCTATGACTGAGGAAGTTTCACTCATTGAGGGAGCTGAAGAAAAGATACTATCAGATGGCAAAAAAGAAGACAGGGGGAAAGCTTTGTCACTTGACAATAGCTTTGTATAATGTGTGGCTTGAGAGACACAGGAAGATTTTTTTCTCAGTTAGAGTTGAAGGCATGCATTATAGCAGCTCAGACAGCAAAGGAATGCGAATGGAAAAATAGAAGAAATTACCTTTCTAGATTGTAGGAGATGGAAAGTGCAGTAACAGAGGGATGAAGAAGGGCTGGAGAACACGGGCAGTTCAAACTGTGGCGGTGCAGAAAGTAGGAAAGTTGATGTTTTTTTATGTTTGGGATGAAAAGAGCCTGTGTAAATGGGCTTAGAGTGATGGCCTAAAATTTTGTCTATTTTCCCGATTTTGCTTTAATATATGATAATCTTTCATAAAAAAAGATTAAATATGGAAGAATGGGGAAAAACAAAGGGTAAACATGGGAAAAGTATCATGTGTGGCAACTCAAAGTCGCACACAACAACACATGAGTTAAATTAGTGGCCCGTGGCCAAGCTGTTCGACGACGTGTGTCAGTACGTCAGAAGGCTTGGGGTAATCCAGCCTGGATGGAAGCTGTCTAGGAATTTTCCTAATCTTAATTGGATTCAGCCCATTGACGTTTGATGACATTGTGTGATGATAAAATTTTATCTTGGGTCCTTTTCATGAACGTTTCCGGTCCTAAGAACATACACATTATAGTCAACGAACATGAAATATTCATGCGGTTTAGCATAAATGTCTTGCTCTTTAACAATCAACCTAGCACTTTGTTATTCGACATTAAAAACTTCACAACCTATTCAACAACTTGTTTTTCCATCCACGTGTACAATTGAGAAACCTACAACATAGAAGATATTACATCATCACAAAAACCACTACGATGAATAATCTATTTCCAAACATAACCAACAATGAAAATCCATTTCATAAAGAAGAATATGAGGAATAATTACATCCCCAACCAAAGAATAAGCTTGGACATTAAAAGATCTCATCATTAGTGCCCCTTTAAGCTCAAACCCCTTATTTCAACCACAATAGAGATTAGTGATTGTTAGCGAGTAAGAATTTTTTTGTATCTAGGTTGTCTCATGGATAATTACCAAAACCAATAGTAAAATGGTGAAGGTAAGACGGATGTATGAGATAAAGAAAGTTCTAAAAAGAAATTTTAAGGAGATAATAAGGGGAATTTGCACCATTAAATTACTAAGGGCTCTTTGAACAGTCTTTATGCCATGACACTTATGCTTACCTTGTGATACATGTGTTGAACTCGAAACGTCTATCTGAGGTGGTCATTCCCATGTTCCTCAATAAGATGCATTGAATGCAAGTTCCGAATTTGGTACTTATTCCAACAAAAATCACTTTGGCAAAACCATCTTTAGTTCACAATTTTCAAAGGTAGTTCTACAATAATCGTCTTTAGTTTTAACTAATTAAAAGCGGATCCTGAATAACCATTTTTAATTGATGTCTATTAAAGGCCGATTCTTATGAACAACCTTTAATCATGTCTGAACCATGTTTAAAATGAACGAGGGAGGATGTGGGTTGCAAAATCGAGGATTTCTAAACTCGGAACTTCTTTCCAAAGGCAGTTCCTTAGAAACCAACGGAATTGCCTTCTAATATCACATCTAATAGAGGTTTCTCCACTAATCTGTAGTTGTATATATAAAATTGTAAGATTTGTTGTCACGAATAGCGGAAGACCAGGCCATGTTTCACGGCAAAGTCATGGAAAGAGGAGTTATGGAATTCATGACCAAGGTCACATTAAAATTGACTTAATTTTGCGCTGAAATTGAGTTTCAACATACGCATAAAATTGCACAAATTTTGAAAACACCTCAGACTTGAACTTGAGAGGATAAACACACACATATTGAGTAAATTTATCAATGAAAACTAGATAGTATTTGTAAATGGTTTTACTCAAAACTGGTGATGTCCACAAATCACTAATAATAATATCAAATGGAGCAAGAGTAGTAGAAGTGGAGTAAAAAAACTGAAGTCATTTATGTTTACTAATTTGGCAGTAATTACATAAAACAGAACTAGGTACTTAATTAAAATAAATGTGTGACTGAGATCGGAGATGGTAAAGGATAGGAGCACCAGGGTGTCCAAGATGAGAGTGCCAAATTTTTGGTGCAAAAGTGACGAAAGACTGAGAAGTTGTGGGAGATGAAGTGAACGATGGGGTGGGAGACACGGGGTACAACTCGCTTGCACTATTGCTTCTCAAAATAGTCTCCCCATTCTGAAAATCCTTCATAGAGAAACCAAACGGGGTCAAACTTAACTGTGATGTTGTTGTCTTTTGTGAACTGACATACATAGATTTTGTTTTTGACAATTTGTGGAGTGTGTAGGACGTTGGTAGAGTGTAGGGTGCGACCTAGGGTGGTTATTTTGGACATACCAGAACCATAAACCGAAATACTATTTCCATTACCAACAAGGGTAAAACGAATATTTCTCGTATGTAAAGGAGAAATCATAGTACCTGTATATGAGGTGAGGTGAGACGATGCGCCAGTGTCCATGTACCATTGTGGGTTGCCGTTGGGCTGGGTAGCCAGAGCTTAGAAAGCCTAGCCAATTTCCATCGCCTGAGTTGCCTCTACGTCGGTGATGTGTGCCTGTCCTTGGCCATAATCCCGCATTGGAGGTGGGGGACGTGCCAGACTGAGTCCCCTTACAGGTGGTCCACGTGGCAGAAATGGGCACTAGGGCTGCCAAAAGGGCGCCCAGCCTAGAGCAGTGGGGTACGGTGCCAATGAAGGGCCCCACTGGGATGCCCACGGTTGCAACGACATTTACTGGGGGATGGAGCCCTATTGCTTGCGGCCGCGCCTTCATTGTCCCTCCGCAGTAGGCACGGCGCTAATTGGAGCCACGGGAGCCAGCCTACAGCTGGGCAAGTGATGCGTCCGACGTGACGTCAGGAGCTGGCGGCGGTGGCACCATTATGTTTGCCGCTAGTTCATTTTGGCCGGCTCAGCGATGTTGCTCCAATTTGAGCATGCTACGGACAGTCCCAAACGACGACATCGTTTGGTGACTGTAAGAGGAAACCGTACCAAATTCACTCGGCAACCCTCATACAAGTTGGAGCACCAGACGTTGGTCGTTTACAGGAGCGTTGACATGCTTCAATGGGCCAACGAGTTCACGCAGGCGTTGACAGTATGCCTCAAGAGACGACATAGTTTCAAGTTTTATATTGTTGAATTCCTGCTCCATAGACGTTGTGAGAGCACCCATATTGTTGTGGAAGATGTTCTTCACACGAGTCCACGTGGCGTATGTAGTGGATTCATCCCCAAGAACCCGCGAAATAAGGTCATCACTCAATGTTCCCTAGATCTATTGAAGAACACGACGGTCAATCTCACACCAGGCTTCAAAGGTTGTATCGTTCTCGTAATGAGGCGGCGTACCGTCGATGTGCGCAAGAACTTTGTAACCCTTGGCATGAAGCTTGAATAAACGTATCCAGGACGCGTACATGATCTCGATGCCATCCAAGACCCGGACTTTGTGCTGGATATTGAAGACAGTGAAAACGGGATGCGGCGATCGAGGAGGGGTGGTGTCGCTGCTGAGCTGAGATGTGGATGACGAGGTGTCACCGAAGGCGCTGTTGGTGGGTGTCATTTCCATGGAGACGGCAGTGGCGACAGGTGACAAGCTGGTGGCGGCAGCAGCCATGTTGTCGTAGCAACAAAGATGGAAAGAAATTTAGGGTTTAGCGATCTATGGTTGCCGTAGGCTTGATACCATGTAAGATTGCGTAATCTCATAATGATTGATTATCATTCAGTATAAATAAATTATACAAGAAAGTTATACCATATCTACAAATTTGTTAACCTAAATAACTAAATATTACATATTTAGTGTCTATAAAACTATCACAGCATTAGGGATGCTTTTACTAATTGAGAACATACTATGCAAGTGCTGCCACAGACCAAAAATATGCTTGTAAATTTAGGGCATTGCTATATCACGCTCTGTATTTTACTATCTACGCCCTAATACGTATAAATGCATGTATTTATATTTTGAAATAAAAAATTATATTTGGAGAAAGTAGTATAAAAGTGGTCCAGGCAGCTCCATTTCTTGCTTCACTCCATTTCTTCCACTAGGCAGCTCCAGTCGCCGGATTCCGCCGCCCGCCGCCGCTGTCCACGGCCACCGCCGCCAGCCGACCGCCGCTCGCCGAAAAACGTAAGTTTTTGAGGAAATTTTTTTAATTTTCGTAGGACTTGTATGAATCTTGCCTGAATGTTGCCCATCTATTAGAATTTATTTGAACTTGTTAGAATTGTTAGAATTGGGGTTTGTTAGAAATTTAGTAAATCTGAAATGAATGTGGGGTTGGTGGTGCGTAATGGCCGGAGGTGGTGTTGGGCTGGAGGAGATGAACCGGGTTGGGCATTGGCCCGCGGCGGAGGGAAGTTTGGCGCGGCGGCGAGCTGCGTGTGGCGAGGCGGAGGGACGCGCGGCGGCGCGCGTCGGGCCGAGGTGAGGAAGAGCGGTGACGCCGGCGGCGGAGGGAAGGTGGCATCGCAGAGGAAGAGAAGGAGAAGGAGAGGTAGAGGAGAAGGAGAATGATAGGAGAAGGAGAGGGGAGGAGCTGGCTTCGGGCGGAGGTGCTGGGGTGGCGTCCGGTGGCGGAGGAGGACGCCGGCGGCGGTAGGTTGTTTAGTGTTTAGGTTGGATTTGGAGGGATGAGGAAGATGAGGGGTTTGGTTGTAAATATTAGAAAATAGGAAGGTTTAATCTTAAATTAAATTCTTTAATCAGAAAATTGGAAATTAAATAGTAAATTAAATTTGAAAAATATAATATTATGAATTGTATGAAATTTGGAATTAAAATGAAGAATTTGTTATTTTTAGAAATTGTTTAGTTTAAATTTCAAAATGATAACTATTTTAGTAATTTGGAAAGTATATGTAACATAATAGAATATAATATAATGTAAATTAATATTATGAAAATCTAGTTTATTAATCTCATGAAATAGTAAATGATTATGATATGTTTTAATAATTATTTGTTTGAATGTTATTATTAATTTCACTTGGTGAACAATTAAATGATTGTATAATGATTTAGTAGTTTAATTTATAATTTGCAAATACTAAAAATAAAAAGTTCGTTGTACAGGATTTGAAAAGAATTAAATGTTTTTTTTCGAGTGTCTTTTTTTGCGTTATATTTACATTTTTCTATGCATTAGTGAATATGTAGTTTATTTGTAAAAATTTGCATGCGAAGTAAGTAATTGAAAAATACCGTTGGTGCGGTAGTCGATAATGTATTTTAGCTGTAAGTAATTATTTTCCACAAGTTGTTTGAAATTATGCACTGTTTCGTCATGTTAGTTTACATTTTATTAAAATGTATGTTAATTTATTTTCTCATATAAGTTTAAATCAATTGTTATTATAATAATTATATATCTTGTATTGTAGATAAGCACTGCTGGTCAATCCAACGACGATGGTCGTTCTATACGACGGAGAAGTATTAGTGCTTCGGCCAGACAGGCGAGAGGCCGTGTGATCGAGGAGGAACAGTCGCCTTCTCCGCAGGAGCATAATGTTTAAAACATGGATTATAATGTTTAACAGTCGCCTTCTCCGCAGGAGCATAATGTTTAACAATCGCCTTCATCCATTTCAAATTAAGGTTTAAATAAAATAATATAAAATTAACGTTACAAAATTAATGTTTAATAATTAACTTTCGGAATTACAAGTGCGTTGCTCCATTTTCAATTAACGTCTAAAACATGGATTAAAATATAAAAATATAATAAAGTAAAAATTAAATTAGATGAAATAAAATTATGGTTATAAGATTTAAGTTTAATAATTGATTAATGAAACTAAAATTACATTCTTCCATTTTAACATTTAGATAACCGTTAATAAAATTGCATTAAACCATTTCAGATTAACCGTTAATAATTACATTTACATAATATAAAGTAAATAAAGTAATTACATTTCTACAAATTAAAATAACAAATTAGCGTAGTTCCATTAAGCAAAATTTAACTCTAACAATTCATTAATTAGGAGTAGATAAATACAGTCAAAAGAGGCGTGAAATAATTTTATATCCGAAAAAGGGTTAAATAAATACAGTACATAAATACATACAGAAAATACATACATGAAATAAATTTGTACACTACAATACAATAAATACATACAGTACATTACAGTATTGAAATTTAAATACATCCCGACTATACTCAAATACAGTAAATTGCAATAATTATTAGATTACAATTAATCCATTACAGTAATTAGATGAACATAAACTTCTAATTAAAAAACTAATAAATAATAAATTTAACTATTACTTATGGACTTGACAATAATTAGAGAAATTACCTCCATAGACATGGAATTTCCAACACCCTTGTTTGGAGTAAAAAAGTGAAGATTTTTACCCAATTTATAGAAAAAAACTACATTTTTCGGATAAAAAGGAGTAAATGACATTAAATGTGGGTAGATGGTAGTTGTGGGAGAAAGCTGAAAAATTAAAAGGGAGACCCGGTTCTCCACTGGCCGAGGAGAACCGGAAGGCCAATTGGAGCCACTTGGCCGAGGAGAGCCGGAGCATGACCGGTTCGCCACTAGGCCGTGGAGAACCGGAAGGCCCTTTGGAGCCACTTGGCCATGGAGAACCAGAAGGCCCTTCGGAGCCACTTGGCCGTGGAGAGCCGGAGTGGAGAACCGGAAGGCCCTTTGGAGCCACTTGGCCGAGGAGAACCGGAGCATGCCCGGTTCGCCACTAGGCCGTGGAGAACCGGAAGGCCCTTTGGAGCCACTAGGCCGTGGAGAACCGGAAGGCCCTTTGGAGCCACTTGGCCGTGGAGAACCGGAAGGCCCTTCGGAGCCACTTGGCCGTGGAGAGCCGGAGTGGAGAACCGGAAGGCCCTTTGGAGCCACTTGGCCGAGGAGAGCCGGAGCATGCTCGGTTCGCCACTAGGCCGTGGAGAACCGGAAGGCCCTTTGGAGCCACTAGACCGTGGAGAACCAGAAGGCCCTTTGGAGCCACTTGGCCGTGGAGAACCGGAAGGCCGTTCGGAGCCACTTGGCCTAGGAGAGCCGGAGCATGCCCGGTTCGCCATTAGGCCGTGGAGAACCGGAAGGCCCTTTGGAGCCACTAGGCCGTGGAGAACCGGAAGGCCCTTTGGAGCCACTTGGCCGTGGAGAAGCGGAAGGCCCTTTGGAGCCACTTGGCCGTGGAGAACCGGAAGGCCGTTCGGAGCCACTTGGCCGAGGAGAGCCGGAGCAAGCCCGGATCTCCACTTGGCCGTGGAGAACCGGAAGGCCCTTTGGAGCCACTTGCCCGTGGAGAGCCGGAGTGGAGAACCGGCGGCGGCAGCGGACTTCCGGCGGCGGCGGCGGCGGACCAGCTGAGACTAACATATTAAATTTAAATAATTTAATATCAATTTATTTAAATTATTTATTTAAATTATTTAAAATATAAAAATTAAATTTAAAATACATATTATATATTACATAGTATAAATACCGAACATAACAAATAAAATACACGATGTGAAATAGCAATCCACTAAATTTATGTTAGAACATTGACGTTTTCTGACAGTGGCTCCACTACGCTATCCAAACTCTGATCCCTCTCGCTGGACTTTCTTGTGAGAGCTATCACAAGTGAAGTGATTCATCACATACGTGGTATTCACTCATTTGAAGGCCCTCTATACTATGCATATATAGAAAGATAACACGGGTGCGATTGTATTATCAAGAAACAAAAGAACAGAGATAAGTGGTAACCGTTGAAGCGTCGGTAGAGAAGAACAGAAGAAATAAAATGAAAGATCTCTGCACATCGCTTGGATCTCTTCTCCCTCCTCCTCCTCCAAACACGTCTGAAACTCCGGTACTCTCTGTCCAAAACCTTAATCTTAAAGATTTTGCTAGCAAACCGCAAATTTTATCAAAATTTAAAACCCAATGGCCACACACACTTGAAGTTTCTTTTTCCTTTTTGTAAATCAAGGTTTTTTAATATCATATACTGGGTGTGTTTAGCAGGATTATAAGAGTTTTGTAAATTAAGCACTCTTTTAGTATTTGATAAATTATTAAAAAGTTACTTATTTTAAAAGCAGTAATTATTTTGGGAAGAAAAGTAAAATCTGATCTCTCATTACTTTTACAATAAACCAATTTTTCTTATAAACACACGTTGATAAAGCTAGAATTTTTTTGTAGCCGGTCTAGTTAATTAATTTCTAATAAAACACTGTTCATTAAAACACGAGGTTGGCGAGGGTTGGACCCCCCCTCCAGCCCCCTTCCCTCCACAATTTCTTCAAACGCACCCCCCAGTCAAATGATATGGACCAATACAATCATTGTAGGAGAAGGTGGAGGCACTGGATTCAGTATTGGACAGATCTACAGATTATGTGAAACTGCTAAAACAAAGGGTTGAGCAGCTGAAAATGAAGAGGGATGGGCTGAAAAATGATTTGGTAATGGCAGATGTGCAACTCCATGAAGTTGATTCGGTGTTAGAGGTGAACATAGTTACTGGATTGAATAAGGGCTACATCTTACATAAAATACTAAGGATTCTTGAAGAAGAAGGGGCTCGAGTTTTGACCGCAAACAGCACAAGATTGACGGACAAAATTGCGTACACAGTTATTTCCGAGGTTCGTTTCTTGATATATACTTATTCTAGCTCTTTGTTATCATATGTATACGCCAGTATTGTTATTATAATTATAGATTAATGCATTTTGGGGCGACTAGTAATTGAGAAAATCTCTATTATACCGCCGCTTAATGGTTAGACCAATTATGAAAAAACTCGTTCCGATAATTTCTACGACTAAATTATAATTATTTATGTATTTTTAATATATTATAAAAGGTTTTCAAATTTTATGAATTGAAATAAATCTAAATAAATATCAAATCATAATATTAATTACATTAATTATAAAATGACCCGTCTAACTGTTAGGCGGCATTAAACAAGAATTTGTGCTGATTTTTCTATATTAATTGAAATGAAAAATAGGAATTATTTTGACATATGGTGATAGTCAGTACATGTAGTCAAACGTGTAATGAGAAAGTTGATCAAAAAATGTGCAGATATGACTGGGACATAGAGAGAGCAGATAATATCAACTATACATAAGCTTGTAACCATCAATACTAGAAGTTAGGGCGCTTCATTTACTATAGAGATATTGTGGATTAATTCAAGTGATCAAGAATCGGATATAAAATGAATATTGATTTAAATTATAAAAAAAAGTATATATACAAGTTGTAGTCTCATTTGAATATTGTTTGTATATTGTAGCCCTTATCCGTAAAAATTGGCATAGCAACTGCAAGAGTGCATGCGAGGTTAAAGGTGCTATTAGGTATGTATGTTTTACCTCCGGCGCCGGACGGCCGACAAGGGGAGTCTTCATCTCTGCCATTTTGAAGATGAACTATCAAAAGAACCAATATTATACATGTTGACCAAATTGAGCACTGAGTGAGTGCTTCTATGTCAATCTCGATAAAATGTGTTCAGTTTGTAATACTTAAATTAAATGAGCATTAGAAAGTGATCGTTCTTTTTACATAAGAAAAATCTCAAGTGATAGTACACAGGAAATCGTTGTTCTTTTTCTTTCTTTTTCTTTTTTCCTGATTAGATTATGATTTATTATGATTATAGTTCTTTTCTTATTACACTTCTATTGTACTCTCTATATATTCAGTTATCAATAATACAATTCTTTACGGTAAATTATTCTCTCATGGTATCAGAGCCTCTTCTGATCCAAAATCAAAAACCCTAGCATCCCATCAATTTTTTTCTCTCGGCCGCCGCCGCCTCTCCTCTCCAAGCGGTCTCCAGAGTGCCTCCGGTGCTCTCCGCTCCGGTGCACTCCTCTCCCAGTGGCTCCAAGCGGCTCCTCCTCTCTCCACGCGTTTCTCCGGTGATGCTCCTCTCTGTTTCCTCTCCAGCTATGGCTCAAGAAAAACTCTCCTTCAACACTCTGCTCCAGATGATGCAGATCAAACTCACTCCATCAAATCATCTTCTCTGGAAGCGTTAAGCTGGTTATGTACTCCGTCCCCAAGGTCTGTACGATTTTATTGATGGCACTAAACCTCGTCCTACTCTACCACCACCACCGCCACCATCACAGTCTCTCTCCTTTGCTGCCACAGTCTCAACTCCTTCGCGTGGCAGTGGAAAAGTTGATCTCCAAGCGGTTTATTTGCAAGCAAAAGAAGAGTATAATTAATGGGTTGATGAAGATCACCGTCTCTGCAGTCTCCTATTTTTCTCTCTCACCGCTGAAGTTCTCGCTGAACTCCCAGATTGTGCCACTTCCAAAGATATCTGGGATAATCTTGCTCTCATCTATCAGAATAGCAGTGTCTCCACCATTCTCCGTCTTCGCGCAGGTGCGCATGGTATTCGTAAGTCTGGTACTGTTCATGAACTTCATCTCAAATTTAAGGAGATTTTTGAACAACTGTCTGTCATGGGTAATCCGGTTTCAAATGTTGATCAAATTGTATGGTTCTTGACTGCTCTTGGTCCTGAGTATAAAGATTTTTCTGCTCCTTTGATTAATGCTGTTCCAACCCCATTTTATGTGGATGTTCTTGCCGTGCCAAAAACCACGAGGCATTTTTGATGAATTTACAGGGACACTCGGGACCAGCCGCATGACAGGTCGCGTTTCAGACCAGCGACGCACCTCAAGCCGGCCGCGCATGGGATCACACGTCGACTCGAGGTGGCCGTGCGTGGCCTTCTCGCGGTGGCCACGATGGTCGCTTCGGTGGAAGGAGTGGCGGTGACCGGCAGTCCTTTTCCAGTTCTCAGGCGGCTGGTTCGGTCCCTGGTCGTGGTTGTCCTCACTGTTCCTGGTGTGGACGGCTTGGTCACTATGCTGCGACATGTTATCAGATGTAGGCACAGATTGGTCGTTCGCCAAGCACTCATTTGGCAGAAAATCATCACCCTTCTCAGCAGTCCGATACTTCTTCTCATCTATCAAATTGGCACCTTGATTCCGGTGCTACCAGTCATATGGCGACTTCCACCTCAGGCCTAGACAGTTTCACTCCTTATACTGGTAAATCTCGTGTTCTTGTTGGTAATGGTGCTCCAGTTATGATATCTCACATTGGTGATTCTAAAGTCTCTGAGAACTTGCATTTGTCTGGTGTTTTGGTTGTACCTGATATTACTAAGAATTTACTATCTATTAGTCGGTTAACCAGAGATATGAGTGTCCTAATTACATTTGATGACCGGCATTTTGTCATTCAGAATAAAGTAACTAGGGCCGTCGTGGGTCGGGGGCACAGTGAGGATGGATTGTACGTTTTGGCCAATGAACATAGGAGCGGAAGGCCAATGAACATCGGCTTCAGACCTTAACTTAGACGTACCCTACTTTCTTGAGTTGCTGCAGTTGCAGCCACCAGAGAGAGCTTTCTATTTTTCAGCTTAATAAAGATAAAGATGGAAGCTGAGCTCGGTGATATATTCCATCAAGAGAAAGGAGGCAGACTGGTAAGAAGGCCGACCACATAGGAGGAGCAAACCGAAAAACTCAGCCTTTCTCCCGTACCAATCCAATGTGGACTGGACACCACATCTTGATCAGTTCGTTACCGCGGAGCGGGGTGCAAAAAGAATCTACCACAAAAAAAATAAAGCCAATTGACACAATTAAAATAAAACCTTTTACAATTTTATTGTATTCACAATGCATTTCTACTTCTATTGTATATAGATACACACCCAAAGCAGAAATGCGTGCAAAATGACTAGAAATTCTTTAATCCACACTAATGAAAAAGGTACCAATTTAGACAAACTATTTTGCAAATATTTTAAAAAATATTTGATGGAATAAAAAGTCTCTAGTGCAGTGATTACTAGCTTACATAAGTCTGGTTTACTTTCAGTTTCTTCTTTGTTGCCTAAACCACATACATGTGCCCCCTGTGTTATGGCGAAAGGTCAACGGTTGGCTTTTGTTGAGAACCCTAAAAGTGCTGACAATGTTCTTAATTTAATACATTGTAATTTATAGGGTCCTTCCCCAGTTTTATCTACAAATGGTTTTTCGTATTATGCATTATTTGTGGATGATTTTTCGAGATTCACTTGGCTGTACCCCCTTCGTCGCAAGTCAGATTTTGTTGACACTTATTTGCAGTTTGAGGCATTTGTTGAGAATCAATTTTCTGCAAAAATTAAAGTTTTTCTAAGTGATAGTGGCATTGAATTTTTGAACACAAGACTCAGATCCCACTTTGCAGAAAAAGGTATTCATCATCAGGTTTCTTGTCCGGCCACTCCGGAATGGAATGGACACGCTGAAAGCAAGCATCGCCATGCTGTTGAAATGGATCTCACGATGCTTTTTCACTCCCATTTTCTAATTTCTCGTTGGGATGATGCATTCACCACTGATGTCTACATTATCAATCGTTTGTCTACTCCAGTTCTACAGGGATCGACCCCTTATGGTCTTCTGTATCGGCGGGATCCTATCTATGGTAACTTTCATCCTTTTGGTTGTCGAGTTTTTCCTTTTCTTCGCCCCTTTGATGATCATAAGCTATCTCCCCATAGTATTTCATGTATCTTTATCAGTTATAGCTCCCAGTATAAAGGGTTTCGGTGTCTTGACCCTACCACTGGCAAGGTTCCCGTTACTCGCCACGCTCGTTTGACGATGCTTATTTTCCTCTGGCTCTGGCTTCGGGAACCGGGTCTCCCTCCTCAGGGTTGGATGTTTTTGCCTTTATTGATCCAGATCATGGGATGGCACCGCCAGCAGCCTCAGCTCCGTCGTCACCTCAAATCCATTTTTCTGTAGATGAGCTGTCTCGACCTGCTGACCCATATCTGCCGTCTTGTCTCGCATTCGACCGTGGTGGTCTCTCGCCCGCATCCGCACCTAGCCGTGATGGCTCACACCCGGTAACAACGGATGCCCCGGACAGCCCTGGCCTCGGATGGCCACGGCCACACACGGATGGCTCCGGCCCCGCGGGGCCACAGATGGCCACGGCCACGCACGAATGGCTCCATCCCCGCGCGGCCACGGATGGCCACGGGCCTCCTTCCCACTCCACCACGAGTCGCCTCGGTCGGCTCCAGCCCCGCACAGCCACGGGCCTCATTCTCGCACCGCTTCGCATCGCCTCGGTTGGTTCCATCTTGCCCCTTCCCACACCGTCACACACGACCTTGGTTGGTTCCAGCTCACTCCATCGTACCTCGGTCACGGCTCCAGCTTCTTCTCGCATGGTTATGCGCTCTTCCACCGGAGTTATTCCGTGCCAAGATTATTCGGATATTCATGCTCACGGCCTTCTTGCTGTTCTTCTTTCTCGGACAGAACCGACTGATTATCGTTCTGCAAAACAAGATCCTTCGTGGGTTTCTACCATAGATGAGGAGATGGCTGCTCTTCGTAGTCAGCAAACTTGGGATCTTGTTCCGCGCCCTCCGGACGTCAACATTGTTGGGTCCAAATGGGTTTATCGGCTGAAGTACAAACTTGATGGTTCGGTTGATCGACATAAGGTACGTTTGGTAGCTCAGGGTTTCTCTCAGATTCCTGATTTTGACTTTGACTATACTTTCAGCCCTGTGGTTAAAGCTTCTACAGTTCGGACGGTTCTTGCTATTGCTACTATGCATGCTTGGTCTCTGCATCAGTTGGACGTTAAGAATGCCTTTCTTAACGGTGTTCTTGATTCTCCGGTTCTATGGCGCAACCTGTTGGCTATAAGGATCCCACTCATCCAGACTATGTCTATCGTTTACGGAAGGCCATTTATGGTCTTAAGCAGGCACCTCGAGCATGGTTTCAGCATTTCAGTGCTTATCTTTTGCAGCTTGGGTTTCGTTGCAGTTCTTCTAATACTTCATTATTTGTGTTGTCTCGTGGTTCATCATTGTTGTATCTTCTGGTCTATGTTGATGACATTATTTTGACTGGCAATGATTCCACTCTTACTCAGCAGTTCATTGATCGCACCCATCAGGAGTTTGCCATTAAAGATTTGGGTGCTTTACATTACTTCCTTGGCTTGGAGGTCACACCCACTGCCTCGGGACTTCTTTTGGTACAGACGAAGTATGCTCGGGACATTCTTTCTCGAGCTGGTATGTTAGATGCGGTGCCAGTCTCTACACCATTTCTGCCAAATTCTCAGCTTCACAGTAGTACGAGATCCCAGTTCAAGAATCCGACGTTATATCGCTCTTTGGTTGGTGCTCGTCCGGACTTGGTGTTTGCTGTTAATTCTGTTAGTCAGTATCTTCAAGACCCTCGGGAAGATCATTTTTTGGCTGTCACTCAGTTTCTTCGCTATGTTCGGGGGACTCTACATTTTGGTCTCAATTTTCGTGCAGCTTCTTCTCTAGAGGTGCTCGGTTATTTTGATGCAGATTGGGCTCGGTGTTTAGAGACCCGTCGTTCTACTTAACGATATGCTATCTTCTTCGGCGGTAACTTGGTATCTTGGAGTGCGAAGAAACAGCCCACTATGTCCCGGTCTAGCACTGAGTCGGAGTATCGTGCTTTGGCCAACACTGCTTCTGAGGTCATCTGGATGACTCATTTGCTTCGTGATCTTCTTGTTCCTCTTTCTGGCGCGCTTATTTTTCTTTGTGACAACAACAGTTCCATCTTCTTGGCTTAGAATCCAGTGGCGCATAAACGGGCTAAGCACATTGACAATGACTATCATTTTGTTCGTGAATTGGTCTCTTCAGGTAAACTTCGTGTTGCTCATATTCCTACGTTTCTCCAGGTTGCAGATATCTTCACCAAGGGTCTTTCTCGTCCTTTGTTTGAATTCTTATGATCCAAGCTTTGCATCTCTGAGAATCTGACACTTCACTTGAGGGGGGTGTTAGGATAAATTAGATTCCTGATTAGATTATGATTTATTATGATTAGAGTTATTTCCTTATTACACCTCTATTGTAATCTCTATATATTTAGTTATCAATAATACAATTCTTTACGGCAAATCATTCTCTCACCTACATTTGCGCAATTCATTACATCAAGGTATACAAAGAAATCGGTTGCTCAAAATTGTGAGGGCGATTTGGATTTGAAATAGAACACTCAAGAATCATCGCCGTCCAATCTTTTGTACTAAAAATCACATTCAGAAGATTCGGTTGGAATAATGAGTACGAGGAAAGTGATTGTGCAGCATGTTCCTGCGAAATAGGAATCACTCCAATGTGTGAATATTTGGATATTGACAAGTAGTAACCTCTTTGAAATATTGTAATATTATAGGCGTTTAGGAAAAACTATGTTAATATTTGTTTGTTTATGATGATATTGCTTTACATTATCGAATTTGATGCAGAAAAATGATATATTTGAGTGTGCAAAATTGCCGGTGAGGGTTTTGGTATCGGAAGATTAATATTCTAACTCATTTGGTCAAGTCCAAAGAATCTTCCAATTTAGAAGCACTCACGAATTCCTTTCTTTGATGAATTAACTATTCCATTCTATATAGTTTCCAACCTGAAGGTTGGGCGAAATCGAAAGTTCGGGAAATAAGTTCTAATCTGATGGACTTTGCAGTATCGGAACCCTATGAAGTTTGAATTTTTAAATTAGTTTTATGAATCTGTTAATTAGTTAGGCTGCGATTTTGCAAAACAAACTCCCCAGGGGCACTGTGGTTGGGGTGGGGGTGGGGGGTGCAAAACTCCGATAGTAAAGTCGGGTCAAAATTGTTTAATCTAAGCAAGAACTGAATAAATAGGGTGGTAAAACCCTTGGTATATATAGGGGATAATAATAGAGAGATCACCCAATCATGCTAGTGTGGATATTAACTTTTCTAGTGGGAATAGTTGTCTTGCCATCATAGAGTTGACGTATAATTCATAGTGAAACATTATAATGAATGATGTGACATTAATGAAAAAATAAAATCACCAATCACCTTCATTAAAAAGTGTAACTAACTATGGATATATTAGTCATTTTCTAGTGCCACATCATTCACTGTGATGTTTAACTGAGAATATCATTACTCATTTGATATACCTTCACTGGTGGAGGAGATCTCACAAGTATATTCAGAATGGAATATCTTTTGCTAGATAGTTAAGTTTCAGCCCAACAGAAAATACGATATGGCCTTAGTCCCAGGTGATACGAATTAGGTTTAATTTATTTATTTTATTAATTAGGGTTTTTAGAAGATAAAACTATACTCTTTTTCCCATTGAATTTTTTTTAATGAGGTAGTGTGATAATTTATTTCATTTTAGAATAAGGCCCATTAATTTAGCCATGCTGGCCTTAGAAGAATTAACGTTTCGGTCATGCATTTATTTTAGGGTTTAGAATATTCAGTTCTGATTTGATTAGAATTAGATTTGGTAAGATTAGATAAGGCAATATTCATTCAAGACTTATCTAGAAGAATATAGTCTTTTATTTTAGGTAGTTTAGTTAAATATGGTTTTAGCTTCTTAAAGTTGTCATAATCGTTTTCAGTTTCTTGTTTGTATTTTTTAAGACCATACATATGTACTATAAATAGGGGTGGTTTTCAACATTATTTTGAACACCACTTTTATCAATCAAATATAAAACCTTTTAAGTTCATACTCTTAGCTTGGGAGTTATTCCATTGTTGCTTAACCCCGAGGGCTAGATAAGTATCAATAAACCTTGTAATATGATCTTGAGGGATAGTTAGAGAGCAAGTCGAAGTTAGGCGCACCCCGAGGGCTAGACTCCTGAATTTTGTGCGAGATAGTGAGGGTGTGCCGATCCCTTCACTATATCAAAAATATTAATTCTGCAATCGTGAGCCTTCGCAAGGAGATTCATATCAGTTGGTATCAGAGAGAAGCGAATGAATTCCTGGTGATAGAAAATTCAACAGGGTTTTGAGTTTTGCTTAATTTTATTTTGAGAAAAAAAACAAAAAAAAAAAGTTCGAGGGCTTCCGCCGCTAGACATTCTACCGTCGCCGATCAGCATCTCCTCCAGCACTTTCTCCGACCGGCCATCCAAAGCCACTGCTCCACTCTCCGCCAGCGTCTCCAATCGATAACTGCCATCCGCTAATGCCTCTTCTATTCAGCATCTCCGACAAACACGCCACTGCACCACCAATTTCTTCTTCGTCTCCGACCAACCGCCTTCAGCCAACAATTCTGCTCATTGACCTCCGCATATCTGACCTACCGCCATTATTCTCGCCATCAATTGCAGCTCCAGTCGCCGTCGTTGCTCTAACCAAATCCACGGTCGGTGAAGCGTCACCACTCAGAATCCTCATTGTCTTTCCCGACGTATTTCTTCTGAGCTGCGTGCACCAAAAACCTGCAAGAACTGCTGCCATTATCTCTAGCATTCAGATCTCAATTCAGTGCAAGAAAGTGCGGTGATGAGAAGTTCATGAGGAAGAAGACAGCACGCCATGACACGCGCGAGGTCACCCTTAGGCGCATGAAGATAAAGTGCACTTTCCTTTGAAGCGCGTGCACCACACGCGCGCATATTTAGTCTGTCTTCCTCACCACGTGGGTTACCGAATTATTGCAATATTTTGATTTTATCGCGAGTTAATCTCAGTTTCTCGCCAGCAGTACTTTGTCTCGCGAGTTCAAGAAATTTTTGCCTAATCTGTGCACAGTCAACTTTTTTTAGCAAAATTTTGTAGGGATGGCGTGGGACATTTTTCTCCATTTGTTTTTAAAGATCATTCATGTTTCGAGGACGAAACTTTTTGACCTCGGAGGGAATGATACGAATTAGGTTTTATATATTTATTTTTATTAATTAGGGTTTTTAGAAGATAACACTATGCTCTTATTCCCACTGAGTTTTTTTAATGAGGTATAGTGTGATCATTTATTTTATTTTAGAATAAGACCCATTAATTCAGTCATCTTGGCCTTTGAAGAATTAATGTTTCGGTCATGCATTTATTTTAGGGTTTAGAATATTCAGTTCTGATTTGATTAGAATTAGATTTGGTAAGATTAGATAGGGCAATATTCATTCAAGATTTTTCTTGAAGAATATAGTCATTTATTTTAGGTAGTCTAGTTAAATATGGTTTTAGCTTCTTAAAGCTGTCATAATCCTTTCCAGTTTCTTGTTTGTATTTTTGAAGATCATACTTATGTACTATAAATAGGGGTGGTTTTCAACATTAGTTTGAACACCACTTTTATCAATCAAATATACAACCTTTTGAGTTCATACTATTTGCTTGTGAGCTATTCTATTGTTGCTTAACCCTGAGGGCTAGTTAAGTATCAATAAACCTTGTAATATGATTTTGAGGGCTAGTTAGAGAACAAGTCGAAGTTAGGTGTACCCTGAGGGCTAGACTCCTAAATTCCGTGCAGGATAGTGAGGGTTTGTAGATCCCTTCACTAGATCAAAGATATTAATTCCGCAATCGTGAGTCTTCGCAAGGAGATTCATATCACCAAGAGTTGATATGGGACTGATCGTTTGGCCTGAGAGGGTTTTCTGGCTCTGATCCTTATCATTGAACAACCTGGTTGGTTCTATGTTGGACCTATGACCTTGTCGGCCCTTAGTTGCTCTGGCCTCTTCTTTTTCCTCCATCGCCTCCAGCTTTCGCATCATTTCATTTTTTGAAACCATGATCGTTTGCAAGATCTCCGACTTATTCATAAGATCTGTAGTTACTCAGAGCCAATGTTGCTCCATTGTGGGTGTGAGGGATAGCTGTCCTCGGATTTGCAGCATCTTCTCTGGGCCAACTGTATTTTCTATCTGTAGGGCATCTCTGATGAACGTTGATGGCCACCCTTCCATGGTGTGTATGTTGGGTGGGTATTGGTCGTAACAGTCCCCATAATCGATGCCAATGTTGTGTCCAATATTTATATGGGCTGCTTAGCCACTGCCCCCTTCTGAAACCCGCTCCAATTTCTACAAGGATAGATAGATAAGGTCACATGGGTCGACGCTAAGCCGTATTTACTCTAACATTCAAATCAGATAAGAAAGAATGTAGAGAGAATTAATAGCGTGATGAGGAAGAAGAACAATAAATTACCCTTTTGCACGTTTCTCTCCTTATTGCGTGGTTAGGCTGTCAAATAATCAAGCTATCATCATGTCAAACCCTTTCCCTTAACCGTTTGGACCAATAATACCTTATTACAAATGTATTAAGGCTACACAGACTTATAAAATTCATGAAGTAAATTATCCAAAACCTTCTTGTTAGTGTGGAAATGTGAAAATTACGGAACTCTTTGTCGTACTTTTTTAGATAATCACAATCTACTCCCTTCGTCCAACCAGTTTTGGTCACTCTACTTTTCAAAGTCAAATTTAGTGAATTTTGACCATTTATATAAGTTAATGTACTTGTGTTAAAAATATCATGTAAGATGAAGTAGATAATTCTGGTAATGATTATATTATTGAATCATAAGAATATATACAAGATTACATCATAGATTTGTAAAGCAACATGAACTCTAACTCTAATACTCTATTTGACTTTGTCTAACACCCCCCAAACGAAACGTCGGATACTCATAGATGTAAAACTTGGATCTGAAAACTCAAATAAAGGAAGAGAAAAACCCTTGGTGAATTTGTCCGCAATCTAAAGCATAATGGGAACATGAGCGACACGAAGCATGCCAGCAGAAACTAATTCTCAAACAAAGTGATAATCAATGTCAATGTGCTTGGCTCGCTTGTGAGCAACCAATTATGGGCCAAGAAGATAGCACTATTGTTGTCACACAACAGCAGCGGGACCCTAGAGAGAGGAACTAAAAGATCACAATGTAAGTGGGATTACTAGACAACCTCAGAAGTAGTATTAGCCAAGACCCAATACTTAGACTCTGTACTAGAGCGAGAAACAGTGGGCTACTTCTTGGCGCTCCACGACACAAGATTGCCTCCAATAAAATAGCATATTCATAAGTGGAACGACAAGTCTCGATGCAGCGAGCCCAATTAACATCTGGATAGCTCAACACCTCAGGTGAACTAGCAACCCAAAAGGTGAGACCAAAGGGAACAGTGCCCCGAACATAACGAAGAATCCGAGTAACCTCTGCAAAATAATCATCTCTGGGGTCCTGGAGAATTTGACTAACAGATTTAACCTCAAAAGTCATATCAAGGTGAGTGATAGTCAAATAAAGAAAAGCTCCAACCAAAGATGATATGAATCCCCTTGCGAAAAAATTGGATTGCGAAATTAAGATCTTTGACAAAACAAGGGAACTCGCAAACCGTTACTGTGCCGCATGAAATTCAGGTGTCTAGCTCTCGGGGTACGCCTAACTTCGACTTGCTCTCTAACTAGCCCTCAGGATCAGATTACAAGGTTTATTGATACTTAACTAGCCCCCGGAGCTAAGCAACAATGGAAAAAAATCACAAGCAACAAGAGTATGAACTCAAAGGTTTGTATATTTGATTGATAAGAATGATGAAAATTTCATCCAAAAGGCCTCCATATTTATAGGGTTACAATCTTGCCTGAAATCCTAATCATAATTGGAAACTGAATCGACTTATGATAGTTTTAAGAAACTAAAACCATATCTAACTAAAATACCTAAATTAAATGGTAGCCTAAGGTAATCTGGTCTAATTCTTCAAGAAGTAACCTTGAAGAATATTACCTTATCTAATCTTACCAAATCTAATTCTAATCAGAATAAAACTGAATATGCTAAACCCTAATGGACGGTATTTTTGAAATTCAGCTATTTAAGGCCCACATGGCCGAACTTTCAGTCCATATACCCAAAATGAAATAATTTTTACAATATACAGTGATCACACTACCTCATTAAAAATCCACTGGGAAAAAAAGAGTATAGTGTTCTTCACGTGTCTTCAGTTCTTCGACAGTCTTGAACAATAAATCCAAGATGTTGATGATGGCTAATTCTTCAATTCTTCATCATAAAGTTGATCCATCAAAGCATTTAAAGCACAATCAAAGTATTTGATATTCGTATCAAACGACCGATAGAGTGTCGAGTTTGAAAACCAAGGACTGGTTCTGCTAAGAAGCATGGAGTTTGGCAGAAAAAGGAGTGGAAACAGGGGTAGCATCCGACATCCCACCATGAGTAAGAATGTCACAAGTATATTTTGACTGACCAAGAAAAAGACCCGAAGCAGTGGGCAAAACTTCAAGGCCAAGGAAATAGTGAGGAGCGCCTAAGTTCTTGATAGCGAACTCCTGATGAGTGTGAGTGCTAAACTGCTGAAGAAGAGTGGAGTCATTCCCTTTGAGAATAATATCATCCACGTAGATAAGCAGATAGAGAAAAGATACCCCACGAAAGAGAATGAACAAAGAAGTGTTAGCAGTACTGCACTAAAATCTAAGCCAAGCCAAGTATGTGCTAAACCTCTAGAACCAAGCTTGAGTGGCTTGCTTGAGACAGTGGATGGTCTTACGCAAGCGACAGGCATGATCTGGGCGAAGTGGATCCTTGTAGTCGACAAGTTGAGCCATGTACACTGGAGAGTTAAGAACACCATTAAGAAATGCATTCTTAACGTCCAACTGATGAAGCATCCAAGAACGCATCGTAGCAATGGAAGAAACTGTACGAACTGTCGAGGCCTTGACCACAGGGCTGAAGGTGTGGTTAAAATCAAATCCTGGAATATGAGAGAACCCCTGAGCAACCAAGCGAGCTTTGTAGCGCTTTATACTATCATCTGGAAGATACGTGGGGCGATACACCCACTTGGAGCCAACAATGTTGACATCCGTAAGGCGTGGAGCTAACTCCTAAGTATGCTGACTTCGTGTGACATCAATCTCCTCATCCATAGTTGATACCCAAGAGGATCACGAAAAGCAGAACGATAGTCTGTAGGCTCCTTCTGAGAAAGTAATGTAGCGATAAAACCATGGGCAGCAAGATCTGGGTAGTCATGCTGTTGAATGGTCCCTGTGGTAGATCGAGTCATCATCAGATGAGTCCATAAAGGTGGTGGGGAACCACCTGAAGAAGATGGCGATGATGAAGAAGTCAGTGAGTTAGGAGGAGTGGAATGTGGAGAAATAATTGTGGAGAAATAACTGGAGGTAAGACTGGAACAATAGATGGTGAAGGAACCACCAGAGAATCTGAATCAGATGAGCATGTATGACAAGGGGATCAGCTGGTCGGAGATGGAGTAAATGGCTCTTCCAAGGAATCCATCTCAGGATCAACGAAAGAAAAAAACATCTAATGTCAAAAATGGAGAACCAGCCGCCGAGGTAGGAGAGGGAGCAAATGGAAAACAGAACTCATCCAATCGGGCATGACATGTGACATAAACTCAACCAGAAGATGGATCAAGACAGCGAAATCCCTTATATTGCTAACTATAACCAATAAAGATGCATAGAACGCTGCGAGGAGACAGCTTGTGCAGAGCAGCTGAACACACATAAGGAAAAAATCCGACAACCAAAAGGTGGAAGGTTGAGTAAACGGGATCTCGATAAAAAAGTAGACTGTATGGGGTGGCATCCTGTAAGACCGGAGTGCGTTAGCAGTAGATGGTGTGAACCGCTATGGCAAAAGTATCATCCCAATGAGATAGCGATAAATGCAAGTAAAAAAGCATAGTCAACCCCATTTTCGCAACATGCATATGCTTTCTCTCTGCTCACCCATTTTTTTCTGAAGTGTAAGGGCACAAAACCTGATAGTGAATGCCCTTGGAAGCAAAATGAGAGCGAAGACGAGTGTTGAGGAACTCGGTACGACCATCACTCTGAAACATCTTGATCTTGGCCAAAGATTGATTCTCAACCAATGCCTCAAAATGTAGATAAACATCAACAAAGTCCTACATGCAATGAAGCGGATTCAACCAGGTGAATCAAGAAAATCATCAACAAACAAAGTATAATAAGCAAACCATGTCTCAGATAAAACAGGAGAGGAACCCATTAGTCACAATGAACAAAATCAAGTACACGCAAAACGTGTTCATGGTTTTCAACAAGCGCTAACTGATGACCTTTTGCCATAACACAAGGGGCACATGCATTTTTTTGGGTAATAAAGAAGAAACTAAAAGTACTCCCGACTTTTGCAAACTAGAAATGACAATGTTGGACACATGTCTCAGCCGAGCATACCAAAGCTCAAACGACGCACATCCTTTATTGTGCTGAAGAAAAGAAACAAGGGTGGCTTCCTCCTGATCCGAAACATACAGTTTACCCTCACTATGGCCTCTGTCCACAACTGTCGTGGACACTTTACTCTGAATCACAAAGTTACGATCATCAAAGATAATAATAACACCCATATATCTGGTTAGCTTATTGATAGATAGCAGATTCTTAGTAATATCATATACAACTAAGACATTAGATAAGCGTAATGTAGAAGAAAGCCGAGAATCACCAATATTTGAAATAGAAATAGGCCCACCATTACCAACATAAACATGAGAATTACCATGATATGGAGTGACGCTCTCAAGTGCAGAAGCAGAGGATGTCATGTGGTTGGTAGCGCTAGAGTCAATGTACTAGTCTAAAATGCGAGAAGAGGGATCTAACTGCAGAGAGAACTGAAAAGATTCAGCCAAGTGAGTCGAATCTGGACATCGTCACTTAGCCAACATGCAATAACAAGCAGCGGCAAAATGACCGAGATGACCGCACCATGTGCACTATGGACGTCCCCAACCAGCCGAGGCACCTCCAGAACCAGACCAGTGGCCACGACCACCCGACCAACTACTACGCGAAGCGCGTGAACCCCACACGCCGCCATTTCTCACCGGAAAGTGGTCTCGTGTGTGGCCTTCATCTGCACGATCTGAAGCACTGAAGGCAACCTAGGCTGTCCCTGTTACTAGAGAAGGACGGAAACCTGCGAAAGACTGCAGAAAAGCATCATGGTTTGTAGTCCTAGCCACGATATCAACATATAAAGGGGACAGAGTCTGTAATAACAAAGGGGCACTAAAATCCTTGTACCCAGGTTTGAGAGCACACAAAAACAAGAGAACTAGATCATCATTAGAAATCAGAGGTCCTATAACTGCAAGTTTATCGATAATGGATTAAACTTGGAATGCAAGTTGAAAACCGAACCAGTTCGGGGCAAATTGAGTACCTGATCACGAAGTAGAAGAACGCTGGATTTACATGCATTCTGGTGAAAACCATGAAGGCAATCACATACCTGCTTGGAAGTTTTGCAGCCAATTACCTTCGACATAGCTTCGTTTGTGAGAGTGGCAAAGAGAAGACCATAAAGTCGACGATCATCGGCCAACCAGGCATCACGGTTGGCCAAGGCTTTGTCCTGGACGGTGTCAGAATGAACAGCGGTGGCACCTGGAGAAGAGATGACACTAGCAAAGGAAGACGCCGACGATTCCGCGGCCGAAGGAGCAACTGGACACGGCAAGATGCCGTTGAGAAAGCCAAACAAGTTCTTGGCTTCAAGAATGTGAGTAACCTGCGGTTCCCAAAGAATAAAATTGCTGGAGGAGAGCTTGACCGTGAGAAGATGAATGAGGGTATTGGGAGTAATATGGGGGAGTCGTTCAGCCATGACTTTGTGCTAAGAAAATTTGGAGAGAAAGGGGTTCTGCGGTTTACAAAAATCCGGAGAGAAAGGGAAAGTAAATCTGAATCGGGATGAACCAAGGAGGGAGGAAGAGAATGCAAAATGGCTGCGGCAAAAGGCGATCATCCGCTCGCCCTCAGCGGCCCATATCAGCCCACACCTAGGCCATCATATGAGAGGTAAATCACGGTAGCCCAGCACCAAGACCCATGGGCTCGGCATTGCCTCGATGCGCACAAGGGAGCCTTGCAAAGCAAGAACTCCCCACACTACCGTTGCCGAGGATCGAACCTGGGATCATTGGCTTACCCACCCATGTCCCAACCACTGGGGTACACCCGTGGGTGTATCTGACACCGTGTTGAAGTAGATAATTGTCGCAATGATTGTATTATTGAAGAGCACGTGAAAGATAATCTTTTCAAAAGTGGGGAAAAAAACTAAGGTTTAAAGTATAAATTAGAAGAAATCAAGATAAAATTTTTGGGTTGCATGAATCGGGTTATAAACTTTATACCTACTATACATTATATAATAAAATTTTAATATTGCAACTAAGACCTTCTACCTTTTATTATTCTAGTTAAACCCCGTCTTTTCACAAACTTATGAAAAGACGGTCTTTCCCAAACTTTGCCATTATTGAATCATAAGGATATGTACTCCCTCTGGTCCACTATATATGACCCCTTTAAATAGGCACTTAATTTTCTGAAAAGAGAAAAGAGTGGTGGAGGTTTAATTGAAAGTGTAAAAAGTAAAATGGGTGGATGAAAATAACCTAGAATTTGCTAAAAATGGAAGGAGACAAAATAAAAAAATCATCCATTTATGGAAAGATGACCATAATTAGTGGACCAGAGGGAGTATAAGATTAAATCGTAGAGTTGTAAAGGAACATGAACTCTAACTTTGATCCTCTATTTGACTTAGTCTAACATGAGTTGTCGTTAGATCGATGTGTAGACCACATCCTTGGAATACGATGCAGAAGGTATACCCATTACTATTCTTATGTAATTTAAAGGGTAATATGCAAATATAACCCTATATGTTGAGGAAAGTGCAAATATAACCCAGACTATTGAATGAAAATACAAATATAATCCTCCGATCATGATTCCGGCATTGACTAACGAATTCCGGTGATTGACCCACTTAAAAAGACTAAAATACCCTTCTTCCCAAGCCTTGAATGAGAAGGACAATCCTACCCTCTCCACCAACCACCACCATCACCCGCTAAGCCACCACCATTCAAACACCACCACCCGTCAAGTCACCACCATTCAACCACCACCACCTTTCAACCCCCACCGTCAGCCTTCCTCGAAGCCAAACTCTGACCGAACCTTATCTGAGTCAAGACATAGACTCCGACTTAACTCCAACTCGAATCACCAACTCCGACTCGAACGCTGACTTCGACTCGAACTGCTGACTCTGACTCGAATCGCAGACTCCGAATTGAATCACCGACCCCGCTTAGACCCAATTCACTTTTCCCCATCTCAGCTCAGACCCGCTAAGATGTCGATCCATCGTCAATGGACTTGAATTGTCGACGCCGCTCTGACCCAATTCGCTTTGCCCTGCCTCGCTCAAACTCGCCCAAATGTCGATCCGTCGTTAATGGCGATTGAAAAAGAAAGAAGAAGGATCTTTCGGGCTATGGTGATTGAAAAAGAAAGAAGGATCTGTCGATAGTGATTGAAAAAGAAAGAAGAAAGATCTGCCTCTGCTCCGGCCCAAACGAAGAAGATAGGATCGGAGAAAATGGGAAAGAGAATGAATTTCAATGTTTTATATATTTTTTACTTTTTAACAGAGGAGCAAAATAGTCTTTTCAGTGTATTTCGGCATCCAACTGCCTGAAAATGTTATATTTGCACATAACCCGAATAGATAGGGTTATATTTGCACTTTCAATTAGCGCAGGATTATGTCTGCATTTTCGTCAATTATATAGAGTTATATATGCACCTTTCTCTAATTTAAACTTAAATACAAAGATACTCTCTCTGTTTCTTTATTATTGCATTTTTTTGTTTATTTTATATTGACACATTTTCCATTTTTCATTTTTAATAAGATTCCTTTAATTTCAACCATTCATTCTACTTTTTACTTTCTATATTTAATTTCATCTACTCATTTTTTTCACCTAAATTTAAGCACCTAAACTCATAGTGTCACTAATTGATAAACAACCTAAACTCATAGTGTCACTAATTGATAAACAGATTGAGTAATACACATCTCACATTTTATGGGAATTAACTAATCAGTAAACCGTAGACAGTTGTAATGTTGAGAATACAATGTAGTGCATATCTTTACGGTACCGTATAATTTACCTTGTTAAAATTATCTTAACATTTATTTTTAAAATATTAATATTTTACGTGAAATTGGTACATGTAATTAGGTACTCCCTCTGTTTCACTAAGAGTGGCACACTTGTGTTATTGAGATTTTTTTTAAATGTCATACTTTCTATTTTTTGCAAGATTCCTACAATCTCATCCACTCATTCTACCTTTTACCTTCTACCATTAATTTCAACTTCTCATTTTCTTCCCATTAATTAAAGGACCTAAAATTAATGTGTCATTCTTAGTTAAACGGAGGGAGTACATGTAATTAGAAGATACTGACGATTATGATTGCTGAGAGTGAGGGAATAGCACTTACTGTAAGAGGTATAGTGCCAGCAAAAAGGAAGTGCTACTTCCCCACCTCTGTTCCCCTCCGCTACATCATTTCTTTCCCCTGAACTCTGAGAAATAGCATCTGGGTTCTCTGTAATAATTCGAGATCTCAAGCGGGTTTTCAAGAACTGGAGGTGCTGTGATCATGATAGAGAAGCGGCTCCTTTGTGGTTGCGGTGCTGGGTTTTGCCGGTTGGACGCGGTGGCGGTCGGAGGGCCTAATTTTGGGCGTAAATTTTATGTATGCCCCATCAAGAAGGTTCGTCTCACTACTTTCTGCCTTTTGTGGTCTTTGGAGGGCTCTGTAGTCAATGTGTTCTGTGTGTGTGCGCTTTTTAGGAGCAATAAATGCAGATTGAGTTCTTAGGACGAAAATGTAAATGAAATTTCGGATTTAGCATTGCCTTCTGTAAATTGAGTTCAAGAATAGGTTTTTATTCACGTTTTCCAGTCTCTTGATCTTTCTGGCAAGACTCTGTTGCATTTAGTAAAGAGTAGATCAAGTGGGTGAAAATGGTCCGTTCTTTCCAAATTAGGGAATGTGTCCCTCTCAGAAAAACATCATAATAAGAAAGGATTACTGTATTTAGAGTAGTTATTGGGATTACTACTTTCTACAGCTTTGCTGCGTGTATGTGTGGAGTCAATAGTCGCATTATTATTTGAAAGTGTTTTTCTATACTTGGATTGCAGGGACAAGGAGCTTGCAGCTTTTTCTCGTGGCAAGATGCTGACTTGAATGTTTCCGAATCAGTGTTGAAGTCGGGTGAGTGTGTCCTATCTCCAGTGTCAACACCAACCGATTTCATCAGCATTAGCCCTTCGGATACTGGCTTTGTTGGGGAAAGGCAAAATGATGATTTGGGAAAGGGGAATGCCTCTTATTCAAGTGTTGCAGCATCAAGTTTGAGGTCAGGTGAACAGGTCCTATCATCGCCTGTATCATCGACAAATTCCATCATCATTAGCCCGGATAGTAATGATGATGTCTGGGAAAGCCAACCTAACAATTCGGGTCAAGGGAATACTGTTCAGTCTCAGGGTTCTAACAATCCCCTACTAAAATCTGCCCTGTTGAAGAGGAACAACCTCAGGTTGGGGGAGTTGAGGGAGTGTGAAGACGAATTTGTTGAATCCTTGACAAAGAAAAGCAAGAGGCTAAGACAAGGAGACTTTGAAAGTGATGGTAGTCTCCCGGGCTCTTCTTCTATGTTGCAACGTATAGTTCCATTGGAAATCTCGAGAAACAGTTTGAGTTTGGGCTCTTCAGAGCTAGCGACGGGTTCCCATCATGAAGAAACTACTAGTTTGGCAGGTTTGGATGCATCTTCTGTTACTATTGTATTTGTTTCTTTAAACTTACTACTGCTCTGTGATGGATTTGCTTGAATAGCTTAGCCTTTGTGGTTTCTTACAGTTATTACAACCTACGATAATTTGCTTTCTTCCTGCCAATGCTCGTCCTCACTGCTGATAGACTTTGAGATATTCCGAAATTCTTGCTGGATGTCGGCTGCCAGGGGTGAAACTCTGCGTAATCAGATCCCGGGCTGGTGGGGCAGGCTGGCTTTTCCTCCTTCGAAATGCTTGACAGAACCAGTGCAGAAGCCGTACTTCTGCTGTAAGTTTTTGCTAGTGTTTTGATGACATGTGTATCGTATCTCATTGCTTCTCTTTAAGCTCCATGGCTGTTTTTTTTTTCATGCTTTTTGCCACTTGACATGAGACCATGACATATGTGCAGGCGTCTTTCCTTCATTTGATCCTATTTTCGCCTCACCAAATGTGTATCTAGCTGCAGCTCCACATGCCAGTGGTGATGCTACTGAACTTGTATCTAGTCAAGGCAACGCTCTTATGAAGAAGTTTGTATCGGAAGCATTAGTTAAGGCAGCTGTGCAACTTCAAGCTGATCTTCTTGGCATTTTAAGGCCATTGGACATGAAAGATCATGAAATCATGACTGGGGAGGCAAACACCACATTTGATGCTTTAGACAGATTGGGAATCGACCATAAAAAATTCAGGGAGCAAGTCAAGGAATTCATCCAGCGCGCAACATTATTATCGAAGATTGACCAATCGATTTCAAGCAACCATACGTGTGAGAAGCTCAACGATCGTCTGAATCGCAAGAAGCTGAAACTAACTGAGATAAAAGATGCACAGACAAGGTTCAGCAATGCATTTTCTGTCTCCACAAAACGTGCCACACGACTTACCGAAGAAATCTCCCATCTCAAGGACAAACTCGGCCAAGCTGAGGCTGAGTTAGCTTGTTGCAGTTCTGAGAGTGCTTATTTTAAGGTTCAATTATCCCAGATTTCGAAAGACACCGTGAAATCTGAGCACTCATTGAAGAAAACTCATGACAGATTGAAGGATGCATGGAGGCTTCGCAAGGTTTTGGAAGCTGAAAAAGAGGCAGCCAGAGCTGCATTTGACAAGGCTAGAGCCTTGCTTTGGGAGTCTGATCATAATTGAGCTCCTTCAACGTTTCTTTTTTAATCACAAGACAATAATATTATAATCTTAGAAGCAAAAGGCATAAAACACCCCATTGCACTACATTATTCCCACCAAAATTAGTTATAACTACATTTATTACACCACAATAAATACTTAAAAGCATCCAAATTCAGACAGAAAGCTCAGTTCTTGAAACAAGAATTCCATCACTATCAGCATACAACTAGAGCTGTCAATCTCTGACTCGAACTGAGAACCCGACTTGGACCGACACGATTGAATCAATCCGAAATCCGATCTAATCCGAGAAATATTGACCCGACCTGACACGATCACACTCAACCAGAAACCCGATTTGACCCAAGAAATATTAACCTGTACCCGAACCCGACACGACCAAATTCAACCCGAAACCCGAATATGGCCCGATAATCTGGACCCGAACCCGACCTGAATACGAATCCGAGATCAACCCAAACCCGATTTAACACGAACCCGATTTAACACGAACCTAATTCAACCCGATAAATCAACTATATGACCTTGCATGTAATCAACCCAAAACATATGTAGTTATAAAAAGACAATTAACATTTAAAATGGAACCAAGTCAAGTTGGTTATGCGTCAAACTAATGACAAATGGGATTTTTTAGCCATATGATTACTAGTATGTAGAGTCTCAATTCATAACAAATGTGAATACACAAGGTTAATTTAAAAATGCACATGACTAAATTTATAAATCTAATGAATAATAGTCAAATAAAGAGAGATGTCTCATTAAAATTATGATTTTGAATTAGTAATTATAGAGAGTCTACTAAATATTAATTTTAAAAAAATCAGTTTGAAAAGTATTATAAAAATAATATTTAATAAATTATCACAAATTCTTGTTATAGATCGAGTCATTGTTCGATGAGGGTATTTTATAATGAGTGGGTCTCCTGACAGGCGGCTCGTCCATAAGCTTATGGACATGCCACTTATTTCTTACCTTATACACGGTATTTCTTAAATTACATATAAAATTTAAAATTTTTGAAAATATTTTTTTATATGATATATTTTTATATTTTCACCTTCAAATACATATTATTACTTGTTTTAACTTATAAAATGCAATATTTAAATTTTATAAAAAATTACAATATTTAAGACAAATGCCCCTGAGGACTGTCCATAAGCTTATGGAAAGACTGCATTTCCTGAGACTTTCCCTTTTATAATTAGTGGGACTAATAAGAATAGGCAAAGTCTTGGGAAAGACGGTCTTTCCATAAGCTTATGGGAAAGACAGAGTTTATTTAGAATAATAAAAGATAAAAGGTCTTAGTTGCAATATTAAAAATTTATTGTACAACAAGTAGTAGTTATAAAGTTTATAATCCGATTCATACAACACGAAAACTTTATCTTCATTTCTTCTAATTTGCACTTTAAACCTTGGTCTTTCCATACCTTGGTTTTTCCATCTTTCAAAAGATTGACTCATAAGAATATTTTATATTTAATTTTATTCAGTGAGATATATATAATTATGATAACCTTTAAAATGAGCTCGACATATAAATAATTATTTTTTAAATAATTTGAATGAAATATTATAAAAATAATTATTTTTATTGTATTTAATATGTAACGATTTCTAAATAAACTAATTATTTCACTTCGTTACTCATATATTTTTCCTTGTACTATAACTAAACTTCATAATTGTAAATAAAGTTCTTTATTTTCAATTAAATGTAAGACACAAAAATACTTAAAAGTAATCCTAATTTTTTAATTAATAATGTCGCGCAATGCGCGGTGGGACTTTACTAGTTTTTTTATTTTAAAAAATTAGAATCAAAATATTTATTACAACACAAAATTGCACTAAAGTATTTTAAAAAGTGAATTGAATTCAATGAATACTCAACACTGCTATTCAACTAAGATAGTAGGCACAAAAGCATCTCTAACATATTTATGGAAAGTTACGCTACGGCCCAAAAAAATGTTACGACATTATCCTTCTCTCCAAATTACACAATTTTTGTTATTCTTGCATAAATATAGAAATAGAAAACAAATTTTTTTTTGTGAAATATTGAAAAACACTAGTACATGTTCTAGAGTAACTTAAAGTTGATTACTTAGAAATAAGAAAGAGAAATCGAAAAAGATTACGGATATGTTCTTGTGCCCAGTTGTAGATAAATATTCAGTTACGGACTTGAAAAATACAATGGGGTGTATAGGGTATAATCACGTTCGAGCGGATTTCAATTTGGAGTTACGAGTAAAGTTTTTGCCTTTTGCACTTAGGTCCCTCCAAGAAAGTTGGAATTGTCGAATCACGAAATTGGCAAAACTAAAAAGCAATTCAATAATGTACTATTGCGACTTTGTGATTTGGGCATGTATGTGTGAACATAAGGGCCTTGAAAGTCAACATTGAACACTTCTACACAGTCTTGAAAAATTACACTGTGGCCCAAAATTGTGCTACCCATAATTCGTTGCTCCAAAATATATTATTTTTTGTTATTCTTGCCTAAATATAGAAATATTAAATAAATTAAATTTTTGGTGAAATATTGGAAAGCGCTAATACGTGTTATAGTGTAATTTAAAGTTGATTACATAAAAGTAAGAAAGGGAAATTGAAAATGATTACGGATATATTTTTATGCTCGATTGTTGATAAATATTTTGTTACGTACTTGGAAAATACAATGGGGGTCTATAGGGTAGCATCACTTTCGAGCGGATTTTAATTTAGAGTTACGAGTCAAGTTTTTACATTTTGCAAGTTATAAGTTACAACGAAACAATTCTGGATAATAGTGCAGTTGTAACAATAGTATTATTGAAATATAACCTAAACCAACCCAAATTTAATTGGGTGACATAATAACCCGATCTAAAATGAACCAACCCAAAATATATTTGAATTCAATATGAAACATTATAAAAAAATAACTGACGTAATCAGATCTGAACAAAACTTCAGTACAAAAATGACACAAAAATAACCCGTTCCAATCCAACCCGACAACATTCTGACCCGACCCGACCTAATCCGAGTATAAAAATTACGCGACAGTAACCCGACCCGATATTAACTCAACCCGACACGACCCAATCCGAGAAAAAACTGACACGTTTTCAACCCGACACGATAGGTACCCAACCCAACCCAACCTGACCCAACACGACAAATGAAATCAACACGATTCAACTCGACATTTTTCAACACGACACGTTTCTAACCCGATACGAATGTGACACGATTACCCGAATTGACACCTCTACATACAACCATTCCCCATCCTTAATCCAAGCTCTACCTACATAAATAAGGATCCCTTTTTCACCAACACCTTTCTTGAAAGACTTCTGAGGGTGAGAGGCCAGCGCCCGAACCCCGATGTCACACCCATTGATCTCATCCACGTCGCGAATGTAGCCATTGACGATGATCCCAGCCCACCCGTTGTTCTGAGCTAGCTGTCCTAGGTGTTAGAATAAATCAGACTCCTGATTAGATTATGATTTATTATGATTAGAATTCTTTCCTTATTACACCTCTATTGTACTCTATATATATTATGATATCTATAACACTATTCATTACGGCAAATCATTCTGTCATGGTATCAGAGCAAGTTCTGATCCTAAGCCCTAAATTTTAATTTATTGTTCAGGGCAAGTTCTCTTTTCCGGCACTGATCCCAACGAAGTTCAGGTCAAATTCCGTCAACCTCCGGCGGCTCTTTTCCGACCACTGGCAGTAATCCTTTTGGCGTCGTCATCTTCTGGCTTTCTTTCTTCAACCAGCGGCGGTATTCATCTCCGGCATCCAACAAGTGGAGGCTCAAGTCCCTCATCGGAGTCGTCGTCATCGCAATCAATTTTTCGGCGAGTTGAACTCGCGCAGTGGAGTTTCCGGCGCTTCTGATTTTTCGTCATCGCAACAAGTGGAGTTTCCATCTTCGTTGTCATTCGCCGCCCCGTCTTCCAGCTCCCGCAACGAGATCCACTTGACCACGACCAGCTCGGCCGAAGAAGAAACGCGTGAAAGTCACGCGCGAGTTCTAGCTCGGCCGAAGAAGAAACCATAAGCGAGTGAAAGTCACGTGCGAGTTGACTCGCGCTTCTGGGAGTTTCTTGCGTCCTTCAATTTATCGCGAGTTGAATCCTGTTTCTCGCGAGTTGAACCTGTTTCTCGCGAATTGCTCAAATTCTCGCAAGTTGAGGCGCTTCCTCACGAGTTGCTCAAATTCTCGTCAGTACCCAGTCAATTTCTGTGCAATTTTGGTCTTTTGCTATGGTTTATTTGGGCCCTATATCTCGGGAAGATTGCTCTGCTAATTGGATTGCGGACAAGGTGTTGTTTCAGGCCCATTTGAATGATCCCAACCGTCATTCTTCGTCGAATCAGTGGATCGTTGATTCAGGTGATACATCTCATATCACTGCTCGCACCAGTAATCTTGATAAGGTATAATGTTATTGTGGTTCTGATTCTATTCTTGTTGGAAATGGTGAATCATTATCTATTTCTCACATCGGCCAATGTCATTTATCTGGTTTCTCTGTAAATGATGTCCTTGTGGTCCCTAATGTTACTAGAAGTTTATTGTCCATTAGTAAGCTTACTCGTGATTTACATGTCCGTGTTATATTTGATGCCAACGCATTTTCCATTGAGCACGAGCATACAGGGAAGATAATTGGTAAAGGCAGTCATAGTTTAGGTCTTTATTTTCTTGAGACTGGTGATTCCAGCCTTTTAGGCGAATTACGCTCTGGAAAGCTCCAGCTTCTTTTGAGCAGTGGAACTCTCGCCTCGGTCATGTGTCTCATGATACTGTTTAGTTGTTAAGTCAACGTGGCCATATTACTGTCACTTCCGCTATGCTGGCATTTGTTAGTTGCTCTCCTTGTCAGATGGCCAAGAGTAGCCATTTACCTTTTTTCCACTAGTGACAGGCGCGCTACTGGGTTGTTGAACAAGGTGCATTGTGATTTATGGGGACCAGCCCCTGTCTTATCGGTAGGTGGTTTTTCTTATTATGCTATCTTCATCGATGACTTTTCGCGATTCACATGGTTTTTCCCGATGCGGTATAAGTCAGACTTCTATGACACATTTCTTCAGTTTCAGAAATTTGTTGAGACCCAGTTTTCTACTAGGGTTCAAATTTTTCAGACCGATGGTGGCACATAGTTTACTAATCATCGACTTCAGGCTCACTTCATATCATGTGGCATTCATCATCAGATGTCATCGCCCTATACACCTGCTCAGAATGGCCGAGCTGAACGGAAGCATCGTCACATCACAGAGACTGGTCTTACCATGCTTTTTCACTCTTCCGTGCCACACGGTTATTGGGTGGAAGCTTTCTCCTCTGCGGTTTACATCATTAACCATCTGCCGAGTTCAGTTCTTGGTGGAAAATCACCTTTTGAGGTTGTTTTTGGTTATGTGCCTGACTATACCCTCTTTCACCTATTTGGCTGCCGTGCTTTTCCATGTTTGCGTGTCACTGCTACTGATAAGTTTGCACCGTGATCCATTCCGTGTGTTTTTATTGGCTACAACCCTCGTCACAAGGGCTTCCAGTGTCTCGCTACTTCTAGGCGTATCTATGTTTCTCGCCACATTCGCTTTGACGACGATCCCAGCCCACCCGTTGTTCTGAGCTAGTTGTCCTAGGTTTCCCCCGACCAACGCGCATCTATTGCTTCTTCCCCCGTAGATTACTAGGACTTGCCCGTCGCCTTTAGTTTTGAGCATTTCCCGGACCAGGACGTTGTCCTCGAACACCTTGAGAGTGAACACAGGGCCTGAGAATGTGCGGGATTGGCTGTACATCTGGAAAATTGGCTACAGGACTCTCAGTTCTCCGGTAGCGAGAAGTGCAGCTTTGGTGTCACAGGCTTCTGCAGTTGCTAAGGATGCTATTGCTTCTCCTGTGAAGCAAAAGATGATACCCAGAAAGTCCTAGGTTGTATTGGAGATGCGCTGTACCGTATCATCTTCTTAGATTTTTGTGCCATTTTTTTCCAGCTCCAATGGTGGACTGTAGAATTTTGGAGCCTTATCTAAATTCTTCTTTGAAAACAGAATAATTTCATTTTATTCATTTTCACCCATAGAGATTTGAATAATGCCATATAGGCCCACTGAGTTTTTAGATGTGTATATCACAACCAGCTTTCCAAATATACCCCATGTCATCCTTTTTTTTAAAGACCCCATAAAAGTTCTATTTTTATTTTTTTGAGTAATACCCCTATGGGGTGGGGGGTTTATATATTAGGTACCCCAACCTTAAAGAAACAAGAAGTACAGAATTACATAGTGTTTAAGTGAACACTTGAACCTAGGGATCAAAAGTAGTAGTCTATCCTAATTTTTACTAAGGAGAATTTTGGGGATGTTTCCAATTTCTTCACCTCCACCCCTCGTGTTAATGTAGGATAATTGGTCGGATCTCCAACAGACTCCTAAGTAATTTTTATATAAAAAAATATGTATAGATCGTCTATGCCCCATGCATAGGTTATCAATATTTAGTTTTGAGAAGATCTTAAATTGAGAGTATGTACAAAACTTGGTCATGCTCCTTGATTTCTACATCCGTTGTTCGTTCCACCTTGGATTAGCTTCCCAGTTGCTGTCCTTGGTTTGCAGCCTTGTTTGAGGTTGATTCCATGCTTGATTATATGTTGGAGTAGCTTCGGTCCGCTACTCTTGGGTTGTAGCCTTGCCATTCCTTTTTTCCTCTTGTTGTTGATAATCGTTCCAACCTGCATTTTCATTTCAAAATCAATAGTATCCATTCAAGATTCTAATGGCAGGTATCTGTTCTTTTTCAAGAGCTAGAAGTCCCTTGGTTTTCTTATCAAGGTCATGGTAGTTTAGAACTTTTGGTTCCTTATTCCTTCCTAGTTTACTTAATCTATCAGCAACCATATTTCCTTCTTTTAGAGTGTGCATATTTATGAGGTCCCCCATCCTTTATTTGATTTCAGATGCTAAATGATACAATTCCCATGGGGCTTTGGTAGGGTCTTTCATTACTTCCAGAATATTGGCACAATCAGTTTCAAGGGAGAAAGCGTTTAGGCCCAGATCAGTTGCAAAAGTTAGTCCTTCTTTTAGAGCTAGGAGTTCAGCTTGGAAACTTGTTTTTGCTTTAACATATTTATAGCATGCCTTAAGAAATGTTCCATATTTATTCCTGATAACTATCCCAATACCACAGTGTACCCCCTGCTTCCATGATGCATCAAAGTTGATTTTGTATTCCAGGTTAGGTTTAGACTATGTGATGCATTTAATTTTGGGCACTGTTGGTTTTTCCATAGGTAGGATTAGACCAATTTGAACCCAGTGATTATCATTTATCTCTGTACTAACCTCTGGTTTGGTATAGAAGATGAGGAACATGTCTCTTTTGATGTTATCAATAATTTTTCCCCTATTTGGTCTAATATTATCAAAAATGAAACTGCTTCTAGCTTTCCAGATTTTCCAACAGATGAGAGAAGGAAAGATGGTGATTAATGTAGAGTGTATTTTTGTCTCTCCATTATAAGACCAGTAATGTGATAGTCTGTCAAAGATGGAGTTGAAATGTTAGTGCCTCAGTCCTATCATATGGTCAAAAAATATCCACAGGTCCATGGCTAGAGAACAATCATTGAAGTAATGGCTAAGTGTGTCAGTGTTGGTGCAGAGTGGGCACTTAGATGCATGTGAAATATTGTTGAAAAACAGTATGTCATCAAAAGGTAAAATTGCATTTGAAAGTTTCCACATGAACATAGAAATTTTCTTTGGCAGTTTTGAAAACCATACCTTTTTCAGAATTCTGATTTCTGATTTTTGTGAGGCAACTATCTTGTATGCAGACTTGAAACTGAACTCTCCATTGTTTGATGACTTCCATATTAATTTGTCCTGTCTGAATAGGTGTACCTGCAGCTCCATCATCATGTGGAAAATGTGATTAGGTAATGTATTAAAAACATATAGGAAGCTTGACTTCATGTTTACAAAATGTTGGATTGTAGTGCAGGGTGGAACCACTGCATATATAGATGAGTCTACATAGTCTTACAGTGGTCCCATACCAGTCCAGTTGGCAGTGAAAAGATTAGCTAGACCATTGCGATGTATTATCCTTGTTTGTCTTTCAGCCAGCTGGTTTACTTTTGGAATCCTTTTCCAGATTTGGGATTTTCTTTGATTTTCAGGGATGGACCATAAGAATTTAACCCATAGTGTCTCTCCTTTTTGTAGTTTCCACCACAGTTTAAGGGAGAAAGTCCTGATTATATCTTTACTGTTTCTAATCCTAATACCATTTTGGTTTACTGGATAACTCCTCTTTGTAATGCTTCTCCACACTTTTTTAGGACCAGAATCATGCTCTCCCCAGAAGAAATTGGAAATTTTCTTGTTTAGTTTCTTTATTACTGATTGTGTTGGGGACATAACAGCCCATAGATGCCGTGGCAGAGCAAAAAGGACAAATTTTATGAGTGTGAGTTTTCCAGCAGTACTAAGCCATTTGTTTTTCCATGATTTCAGTTTTATCTCATATTTTTCCATGAGGGGCTGAAAATGTATCTCTTTTGTAAGGCCATTGTAGAAAGGGCACCCTAGATATGTAAATGGAAAAAAAACCTCTGGACATTCCTAAGGAATTACTGATCATTCTTAGGTGTGTTAAAAAGGTGTGTTTACTTATGAAAAAATTGCTTTTTCCATAGTTAATTTGTTGGCCACTGCATTCCTCAAAAACATATAAGAATGCTTTGATTCTTTTTATAGATGTCTTAGTGGCCTGAAAGATGATGATTGTATCATCTGCATAGCATAGATGTGAGACCGTGTTTTTAAAAAGATTGATCTTCTTATTTTGGAACAAAAAGTCAAGCTTCTAGAGAAGGATTCTGAAAAAATATTGAATAGTAAAGGGAATAAAGGGTCTCCCTGTTTGATTCCCTTGAAGCTTGGAAAAAACCTGTAGGTTTGGAATTGATAATAATAGAGAACCATGCACTAGATAAGTTATTTAGGATCAAATTGATGAATTGCTCCTGAAATCCAAATTTCCTTAAAATTTGACTAAGAAAAGACCATTTAATTCTGTCAAAAGCCTTTGTTAGATCTAATTTTAGGATACAGTTAGGGGCTTCTTGTTTATTATTTATGTATCTTGCCATTTCTTTGACATAGATGACATTGTCAACTATTTCTCTGCCTTTTAGAAAGGCTGGCTGATTTTGTGAGATTAGTTTTGGAAAGATATCAGTTATTCTCTGAACTAAGAGTTTATAAAAAATTTTGTTAGTAAAGTTAGATAGTGAAATGGGTTTGAAATCAGCAAAGGATATAGGGATATTCTTTTTTGGTATCAGGCATATCCAGGTACTTGAAATTCCAGCAGGAATTGTTGTGCCTGACATGAAATCAGAGACTTCTGATAGCAGGTTAGGTCATATTATGTCCCAGAAAGTTCTAAAAAAGTTGGCAGAGAATCCATCAGGGCCAGGGGCTCACTCTGATTCAAGGAGAAAACCATTTCTCTGATTTCATTCAAAATTGGCTTTCTGAGCATTTGTGAATTGTCACTGCTATCAAGGATCTGAGGGATCTGGCTTAAAAAGTGCCCTTCAAATTTGTCATCTCTAGGGTTAGAGTCATCAGTCAGTAGGTTTTGGTAAAACATAGTTGCTCTTTTTCAATCTCCAATGGAATGTCTGTCTATACTCCTTCTGAGTTTTTTTAATCTTTGAGATGTTTTATTTCTGTCTTCTTTTGTTTACAGTTGAGTGAAAATACTTAGTATTTTCATCTCCTTCTTTAAGCCATTTTATGTTAGCTTTCTGTTTCCAAAACTTTTTTTCTTCAGATAGTGCTCCCAGTAGCAGTGCATTTTTATGATTAAGCTCTATGAGGTCAGATTCTGAATTTTTTGTCTCATAGTTAATTTCCTGTATTCTGAGTTCCTCTTCAGCCTTTTTGACATTATCATTTATGTTACCAAAAACTTCCTTATTCCATGTTTTTAAAACCAGCTTCAGTCTTTTTAATTTTAGAAAGAATTTTAGCATGCTAGTTTCTGATATGGTTTGTGACCAGTTAGTTTCAATGATCTGTTTTAGTTGAGGTCTATTTATCCAAGCATCTAGGAATCTAAATGGCCTAGGTGATGAAGCAATTTTACTCCCTATGGTTAGTAGTAATGGGCAGTGATTAGAGGTGTGTTTGTTGAGTGTGTGTAGTGAGCTGTCTGGAAAATTTTTATTCCAGTCATGGTCAATTAGAGCCCTGTCGAGTCTTTCTAATGTAGGAGGTCTTCTCTTGTTTGACCAAGTGAAGGTGTTTCCCACTGTATAAAAATGTGTCAGTTTTTGGCTTACTATGAAATTAGAGAAGTCTTTAATGCTCTTTACATTAGGCTTATTGGGACCCTTATATTGTGTTATGGAATTTATGGCATTAAAATCACCAATTAAAAGTTTATTGCTGTCTAAATGTGAGGTGATCTGCTGCCATATTTGTTTCATGTCTGTTCTTAAGGTTGATGCATGAATGAAATATGCACACATTTCAGAACTAAGCAGGGGGGAAGAAATGACAGTTTTTGTATATTGATCAGTCTTAGATAAGATGCTAACATTACAACACGAGTTCCACATTAGCCAAATGTTATTTCTCTGAGCTATAGTGACACTGAAGATTTTATTTAATCATGTATGTGTCACATTGCTGATAATTATGCTTAGGTTCAAATATACAAAGTATCTGTATATTATGAGTCCTAATGATTCTTTTTAACCTATCCAGGGATGTTCTGATTCCTCTAAGGTTCCAGACAAAGGCCCTAATATTAAGGTGTGTATCTATCATTTAGACTTTCCAGAGTTGCTTATTGAAGTAGACCTTAAATTCATCCTATTTAACTTGTTAAAAAAATGTCCTCTTCCTGGTTGTCTTACTAGTCATCATACCAGAGATGTATTTATGGTACTTACCTGATCTAGCTGAAGCTCTTCAGTACTTGAGCTGCAGTCTCCTGTGTCAGATTGAAGTTTCTCTCCTAGTAGATGGAACATGTTTGAGCTTTTAGGGATGGATCTGCAGGATGGTGAGTAAAAAGGATGAGTACCTCGTTCATTTAAAGGAGAGTTTAGGATGATACCTGATAGGTCATCTTTGGCATACTCCTTGTGTTTGTCTGTTTCTTCTGTAAGATCAATTAACTGTTGGGTTTTCCCTTTTTGCAATTCAGTCTCATTTTTGTTGCCTTGGAAGACAGCATTGTGAGGTTGTGGGTCACATCCTGTTGATTCTCCCCAGCATTGTGAGTATGTAAAGTATCTGGATTGGTAATTTCTTCCCCTTAGAATTCCAGCTGTGGTGTCTCACTGTCTACATGAGGGCTTTCTATTCTATCTGGTGTTCTTGTTGAGGTTGGTGTTGAGGTTCTCTTTGTTTCTGGGCTATTGGTATCCCTGAATTATGTGGATCAATGTTTTTGTGTACTGGCTGCCATTTAGCTAGAACTTCAGTATGGGTAACTTCTATTGGTTCTTTGTTGTGTTTGTTTCCAGGCTTTAGTTTACCTGTTGTATTTGTTTGCTGGGGTTCATTCCTATTCATCTGTTTAGTAGATACTTGTTTGGGGGCTCTATTCAGTGTGGCGGTAGATTTAGGAAGTCTCAGCTCAGGGTTAACTATTCTACACATATCCACATGGTGACCAATCTTCTTACAACCACAACAGTACATAGGTAAATCTTCATATTCTATGGCATACTTTTCATTTTCCAAGGAAGTGCCTAACCTGATGTGGTTCAACAGTTGGGATAGAAGGTTAATTTCCACACATATCTTGAGGGCAGATGACCTTGTTAGCCTTTCCGTTGCTTGATCCATCTTGATGAATTTTCCAATCTGGTTTCCAATTGCTTCTATAGCCGGGACATTGTAATAGTAGAGAGGCACTTGTCTGATGGTGACCCAGGCCGGTACCATCGAAGATTCTGCATTCAGTTTGAAGTCCGGCGTCCATCCGAGGATTCTCATAGTGGTTCCATTAAGCGACCAAACCCCCTTGATCCAGCAACGTTGGAAGTCTTCCTTCTCTTTAAACCTGATTAGGATGTTCTTGAAATCAATTGCACCCAGTTGGTAACTTCCACTGAAACCCACAGTCCTAAAATCAGCTTCTAGCTTTTCCATTGTCGGCCTTCCTCTTGGAAAATTCCCAATTAGAGCATTTGCGTAATGAGTGGATAGCTCCGATACTTGCTCAGGAGAGAAAAGCACAGCCGATTCTCCCTTATATTGAAGAATTGGTGTCAGATTTTGAGTGAAAGAGAGGTTTGTGGAGATAGGAGGGTTTCGAGTTTGGAGTGCTTGGGCAAAGCTTTTGATGGCAGAAGCCGCCATAGCGGCGCCTTGTAGACTCGACAAGGTTAAAAAGTGGTTACATAAGTGAGGGTTCCGGTGAGGGATCTGTGATTCAGCCGTTGGTGTCTTAGCGGTAGGGATGATGAATAGTAACATGGAGGAGAGAAGCGAGAGAGAGCACTCCAAACTCGAAAGTTATGCTCCGATACGTACATTTAAGTGAATTGCAAAAAATAGCCGGCTTAGTCTGTAAATTATGGAACAATAACAATACCTTTTAATCTTAAATATGGTACATTTTAACTTGAACATTATATTTATATTTAAAATATTATAATTTATTTTTAAGCTATTTCTTGTAGTTCCACATTTATAAATAATTCATAATGTTTTTAACTTAAAATGTAATATTTATATTTAAAAATACAATGATTGTTTGTTCTTCCAATTATAATTCCCAGTTCAATTTTTGACCACTTCTATAAAATCCTATCTAGTCAGCCACATACCTAGAAAATCTGAAGTGTGTTGGTGTTATGCGTTATTTTATCTAATCTCTAAATGTAGGGATGTGTGATTAGATTATGTCCTTGTTGGAATATGTTAGTATTTTTGGTATATCCGTATTTGTATATGATTAGTTTTCTTTCTTTTTTTTTAAAAAAACAAAGGGGTATTATATTGCTCAATTCAACGTACAAAGGTTTCTTCCCAAACTAATGGCTGCACCATGCACATCAGAAAGGAAATCCCTAGCCAAATAGTGAATCTTAAAGGAAGTAAAGTTAAGTTTTACAAATAACTCAATTTCTAATACTAGATTTTTGATCTCCCATGGTGCAAACTTTGGTTCCGAAATGGCTTTAACCAGTAATCTAGAATCTGTATATATGTTGAGATCTCCACTGACAATTTTGGCCGCTGCCTTAACCGCTCTCCAATATGCCTGCGCCTCCGACTGTATTGCTGAAGTGGCCACAAAGAAGTCTGTTCCTGTCACAACATTTGTCTCTCACTCATGCGGTCTAGAAGAGGAAATAATCTTCCAAGCTGTTGTGCCCAAAGATTTCTTCTTATGGAAGGAGCCGTCTAGGGACTAGGAGGATAGTATTTCGGCCCCGCTGCCATGTACTTGCCTCTTCTCTGAAATTCTGTCTGGTTTGATTGATAATCATTCTTGAACCATCTGTCTGCACCTGATGCTGGTGCTGGTTCCCTTCCCGACTCCATCGCGGATCAACAACTTCCGCCCTGATTACTTCAGCATTTCTATTTTTCCAAATCTTCCAGAGGATAAAAACCAACTGCTGGATGAGTAAAATATCAGGCGCATTCTTTAGCCAATGTAAGAATGGTTGATCCCTTCCTGAGGTGGAGTGATTCAGATGTATGGCTAATATGTGCGGAACTATTCGAGTAGGGAAAATAGCTCGGATGAGTGGTGATCTCCTCAGATCTGTTCCGGTTGCTAACGCTGGATCATCTTGATTCGGAATCCATTGATCTGTAATTCTGATGTCCTCCCTATTGGCTACCCTCCAAGCAAGACTCTCCGTTATCAGATGTCTTGCCGAAAGAACTGGCTTCCATCCCCACGAATCAGAGCTTTTTGGAGCAGCTGTCCTAATATCTCCCTACCTTGTGTACTTAGCCTTATACACCCGGGCAAGTAAGCTCTGCTCCTCTGATAATATTTTCCAGACATGCTTAGCTGAAGGAGCCTGATTCATGCCCACTGCTGACCTCACTCCAAGCCCACCAAATCTCTTTGAGTTCGTGATAGTTTTCAAAGACTTCCAGTGTGACTTTCTACCTTCTGAAGAACCTCTCCAAATGAAAGATGCAGTCATAGCCTCTCTAAAATGCCTTGAACACCAAGCTCCGATTGGTAGATAATCTGTAGTCCAACCAGGGTGACATATACTGTTAGGCTATAATGAACAAATACGGCGAGAGGGGGCACCCTTGTCTGAGCCCTTTTTTCGGCGTAAAGAAAGCTGACCGACTCCCATTTACCACCACCTGTAACTAGGCCTAGCACTGCCTGGGTAATGTCCTCACCAACAATGCTCCAATATCTCTTGTAAAAATCAGCTGGTAACCCATCTTCTCCAGGGGATTTCCATGCACTCACATCTACCACTGCTTTAAAAACTTCCTATGGAGTGAGCTGAGCATTTGTCTTGATCAAGTCTTCGGTTCGTTCTACTGATAAACTGATTCTCATCTATATCTCCCCGGTAACTTGGTGGATATTGATCATGCTGTACATACACCCTCTTGACATGCTCCGTGATTACTTGAGTTATTTTGTCTTGCTCTACTATCCATTCTCCCGTCTTTGAATAGATGCCTTGTATCATGTTTCTATTCTTCCTTCTTGGTGCCCACTGATGATAGAACTTTGTGTATCTTTCCCCAAATTTGACCTAGTTGATTTTAACCCTGTGTTGCCAGTAGTCCGAGAGCTTTTGCTCCACATTCTGGACCTCCTCGGGAATTATTTGAATTTGATCAAAATTTTTAATCAAACCCTCCCCACATTGTAACTCCTGAAGGCAGACCATCAGCCTTTTATATCTTTTGTCCAGGTTTCTGAAAGGATTTGAGCTCCAATCCAATTACTGAGATGCTTAAGTGCAGCAGTAAGTTTTCTATCTATGTTCTCAATCTGATCAAACTGAGCTTAGAGAGCTGTTTGTAAGTTCTCAGAATTCCAAACCTTGCTGATAATCTGCTCCACTTATATATGATGTTGACAAGCATGCCTCAAATCTTGTGATTGAAGAAATCCGGAAGGATTTCCAGAAGGAGCACAAAACTTCAGCAAAAACTTCAAGAAATGATCAAAATTGATATAGCCATACATAGCTCTTAGCCATGCAGAAATGCATTATTCACATCTATTTGATGTAAATGCCAGTTATAGGATGCTGTGATAACTATGAGCAATCTGACTGTAACTTGCTTAGCCACATGTGAAAAAGAATCAAAGTAATCCACCCCTTCAATCCGTGAATATCCCTTAGCTACCAGCCTAGCTTTGTACCTTTCCACTGAACCATCAGCTTTGCATTTAACCTTAAACACCCATTTGCACCCTATTGGCCTTTTTCCTGCAATTAGAGAGACTAAGTCCCAAGTTTGATTACTTTCTAGTGCATCACTCTCAGCTTCCATAGCCTGCACCCAATGTACATCACTACATGTTTGTTTATAAGTGTGAGGCTCATGAATTTTTGACAGTTTTGCAACAAAAGCACTATGAGTGGCAGAAAAGGTTGGTATGAAGACATTAGAGGAAGCATGATTGACCACAAAGTCCTGCATCTAACAAGGCCTATTTCTGACCCTAGTGCTTTGTCTAAGAACTGGTGGAGCAATAGGATTAGAGACGGAATTTTGATTATCTGTGTTAGAAACAGATTCATCAGTGAAGGGATTTGTATAGGGTGTGTGATTGTGAGAAGGAGAGGCATGTCCATCAAGATTATGATACTAATCTGAATTATGATTAGGTGTCTGAGATGGATAAGTATGATAAGGAGTATCATGCTCAGTGTTAATCATTGCTAATTGAGCTTTGGATCCATGGAACAAGCGTGGAGTTAACCTTCATCCACAGATCATAGACTGGAGACTTGATCTGGTTTTGGAACTCCAGTGGTGATGAACTGTAACTTTCCTCTTGCAGAGAAGGCAGTGATCATAGCCTGGCTCCAGATGACATAGTTTCTTTCAGTCAATAACTCTGAAACCACAGTAAGGCTACATGATCAGAAAATGGCAAGAAAAGAGGATCATTAGGCCTGATCCTTACATAACCATCATCATCAACAACATATCTAACCATTGCAGCAAAAAATGTTGTTCAAAAAGAAGTTTTTTGAGGGAGAACTTTGATTTAATCAAAGCCTAAGGCTCTGATACCATGAATAAATCCGGAAGGATTTCCAGAAAGAGCTTAAAACTTCAGCAAAAACTTGAAGAAATGATCAAAACTGATCTTGATTTTGGGGGGAAATTTTTTATGTATATTGTTTTTGATTAACTTACTCAAATGGTATAAAATCTATACATTTATAGTGTTCTCAAATCAGCTAACAAACTAATCAACAAACTCCTAACCAATCTGAGGCTAACTGAATTTTAAAACAGAAAACTAACTAACTTCTAATTCAGGAAGCTTCACATTTGTGTTGCTATCTTGTGTTGTCTTCTCCTTGCTTCTAGATGGATCTTGTGCTTTCTTCTTCTTGCCTCTAGATGGATCAAGATGCAGCAGCATAAGCACAAACTGAACAAACTAATAAGAGAGGCAGTAGCATAGCAGGAGGTAGGCAGCAGCATAGCAGGAGGTTCAGTCATCAGTTGCAGTGCATCAACAAACTGAACAAACTGATATTCCTTCAGTGATATTTTTGCTTGCTATCTGTTTTTGATAAAGCTGCAATACCAATGGGCCATGATCTGATACCACTATAGGAAGGTTGGTAATTTCCGCTCCTAGGAATTTGGCAGACCATTATCAATTGCAAAAAGCTCTATCTAGCCTCTCCACAATCATATGGGCTGTTGTCTATTATTTGTCCAAGTATACCACAAGCCCTTCATCTGAACCTCTGAGGGAATGCTGACTAACCAGTAAAGGCAGAAATTTTACCCATTGGATTCAAAATGCCCGTTTGAGAAGTTAGTTGCCTCCATCCACGTCTTCAAAGTATCTTCTTCTGCTCTTGTTTCTGATAAACAAAGGATCGACGACCTCTACTGCTTCACCAGTCGATTGATCATGGTTCCTATAGGGGAATTATTGAAGCCCCTACAATTCCAAACTGGGTCGTCATGGCTGCATGAGGAGCTGATTTGGCTCAACTCCCCAAAGCCCCTGGAAATGTACACCTTTCTTCTAAATTGACCCTTCAGACTTCTTCTACTTTCTTCGTGACTATCCTTGTTTGAGCTCGTCTCTCCATTATCCTTCACTACATACTGACTTTCCTTTTGTTTCTCCATTAATGCCGAGATACTTGGCACAAAAAAAACTTCTTGATTATCCTCATTCTCTTCAGCGGTGGTGCAATCTCCAACAGTTCCAGGCCATTGTCATTTTGTGATCTTGCCCTTTTATTCTTCAGCTCCAGCTTTGTTTTCCATGCCGTTTGATCAATGTGGATAGGTTCAGAAGTACCTTTTGGGGAAACACCATTCATTCCACCACATGTTTGCATCGGGAACCGGGCACCAATTTTGTTCAGAGCGTTCTTTGATCCGAGCCTCCCTGCATGAAACAGCATTAGCCTTCATCTGGTTGAGCGTATTAACCCTCACAGCTTTTCTCTTTGCCACTCTTGTTCTTCTTTTTTTACTCTTGGAAGCTTTAATTAGCACTTCTGCCTTGAGCCTGGAGTCAAACCTAACCTTTTGCAGTTTATAGAGGTTTTTGAGGAAGGCGCCAGATGGCGGTTTCATCACAGCCTTTCAAGGGCCTAGAACTACGAGAAAATTCTATAATTATGGCTACAGTAACCTGCAGCGGAAGCAGGTGTGGAGAACACATCCAAGGAATGCGTCCTCTTAGTTTTTGCTTTTTTTTGTTCTAATTTTGTGAGGACGCATTTTCCAAATGCGTCCTCGTTGAATTTTTGTTTTTTTTTTGTCTGGGATGTAAGAGGACGCATTCGAGGAATGCGTTCTCGATTTTTGCATTTTTTGTTTTTATTTTGTGAGTACGTATTTTCCAAATGCGTCCTTGTTGAATTTTGGTTTTTTTTGTCTGGGATTGTAGAGGATGGGTTTTTCATTATTTTTAATGTCTTCTTTACTGAGGACGCATTCGTGAAATGCGTCCTCCAACCCTCGACAGCACGTACTCGAGGACACATTCATAAAATGCATCCTCCAACCCTCGACCCATGCTGCCACGTACTCGAGGACGCATTTGTGAAATGCGTCCTCCAACCCTCGACCCGTGTTGTCACGTCCTCGAGGACACATTCGTTAAATGCATCCTCCAAACCTCGACCTGTTCTGCCACATCCTCGAGGATGCATTCGTGAAATGCATCCTCCAACCCTCGAGGCACCCGTGCTACCATGTCCTAGAGGATGTATTCGTGAAATGCGTCCTCCAATCCTCGAGGCTATCCACCCGTGCAGCCACATTCTCGAGGACGCATTCGTGAAATGCGTCATCCAACCCTCAAGGCTATCCATCGGTGCTGCCACGTTCTCGAGGACATATTCATGAAATGCATCCTCCAATCCTCAAGGATTCCTATCCACCCATGCTGCCACGTTCTCGAGGACGCATTCATGGAATACAGTCTCCTCTCCACCCATGCTTTCACATCCTCGAGGACGTATTCGTGAAATGTGTCCTCCAATCCACTGATTTCCACCGCTGATTTCTATCTGCCACGTCCTCGAAATCGCATTCATTGAATGCGTCATCCGTTTCTTCATCTAGCACGAAACCCATATTTTTTTCTATTCTCGTTCTGTAAATTAGTCTTGTGCTCGTGCTGAAATCCTCTTTCTCGCCCCTGTCTTCGGCCGATTGTTCCCCGCTCACTTTCCCATATTGTCGTCGCCGGTTGTCGTTCCTAAAGTTGTCCGGTGATTTTTCATGCTCTCTGATTGTTGCTTTGGTTGTTTGTTTTATATTTTTGCTGAAATTTATCCCAACCTCGCAGCCAGAGTCTTCTCCTGCTATTGTGTGGTAGATTTCACCCTCGGAGACTACCGTTGACCGCTGCCCGCTGCCGCCGTTGACCGCCGTTGACCGTTGTTGCAAAATATTGAATTTTCTAAAGGTATTTAAAGAATTTATTTTTATACGAATGTGTTGATTGATTATGTGCAATTTGTTCTCTAATAATTTTTTATTGAACTAGGATTAACATTGTTATTTCTGAAGTACTTGAAAAGATCTTGTTGATAAGAATGTGTTTAAAGATTGTGTGTAGTTTGAGGGATTATGTTTCTTGATTCTATGAAATTGTTGAATGAGATGATGCGTGAATATGTGTGAATTGATTATGTGTGATTTGTTGACTATTGTTTGTATTGAAGTTGTAGTTATAGTTTAATTAGTGTGGCGTATGTGAGCACACATCTTAGGATAATGTAATAGTTTGAAAATCGATAATGGTGTAATAGTTTGAATGATAAAAGCATAATAGTGTACTGTCATTCTGAATATCGAATTAAATGTTACGTATTTGTATAATGCAGTAGTTCGATATTTTTGACTGTGTACCTGTATAAAGGGGGCCAAATTAAGTTTAATTTGACTGTGGTTGTGTATTATGACCCTCCCATACCGGAGAGGAATGTGACTCTCGAAAGGAGGTTAAGCCACTCCGAGTTAGTTCATTTAATTTTCAGAAGGCTTGGTATTGCAAGTGTGGGGTTTCATTTGAAAATATATTACCGTTGTCCTGAGATGATTGGTTCAGCTGTATACTATCGGTGTTATAATGTGGAAGATGAAAAGTCTACCGTGACATTCTTCGACATTGTTGATCGAATGTCCTTGTCCTCAGCAGATTCGTACATTATTAGGGAGAAGATGTCAAACACCATTGACTGTGCGGGTGATCTTAGTTCGGGCACGTTCATGTCGTTGTTGAGGAACATGCAGAACTATACACCTTTGTCAACCTTACCACCCCCTGTTGATTGCCAAGGTTTTGCCGTTGGTGAGTCCAGCCAACCCAGTGCGTATGTTCACGTCGATTGCACTCAACCGTCCACCAGTGGTGGTATATATGGTGAGCATCATGAGAACCCGAATGAGTTCGATGATGACTATGTGGGTGAAATTGGTGAGTATGTTGTTGGTTATATTGGGAGCAATGAGGATGGTGAGGAAGGGGAACTTGGTGAAGATAGTGAAGATGATTGTTCATTATCACCTGATTTGAATCCAGGGGACGAAGATGAAGTAGTGGTGTGCACGAACAATGTAGCCACGTCGTTCCGTAATTTGGTGAATCCTGATACGGAGGCCTACTTTAGGAATTATAGGGGCCCTGATGAGGATGGCTATGACCCAATGAATTATGGTGATGGAGTTACTCGTTATGCTCAAGCAACTGGTGAAGTGGCATTAGGTATGCAGTTTCGGACGAAGCCGGAATTGGTATAAGCTATTTCGAGGTGGAGTTCCATGATGAATAGGGAACATAGGGTCGTGGAGAGCCGGTCACACACATGGCATGCGGAATGCAAGAACGTTGTTGAAGAAACCGGTAATTATCATTGGGTTGCTAGAGGTAGCAAAAAACCTTCGTATGATATGTGGGAGATCACCAAATGGGCAAGTAGTCATGCTTGTGTTGGTGATGGTCGATCGACGGGTAACACTAACCTGACATCGTTGATGATTGCCTGTGCAATTCGCCACCACATTGATGTTAACCCTTCTTACACGGTTAAAGATGTACAAGTGCATGTGAAGACGGAGTTAAATGTGACCATTTCCTATAAGAAGGCATGGTATGCTAGACAAAAGGCAATTGACTTGGTGTTCAGAACTTGGAAGGAATCCTTTGAACAGTTGCCTACATATATGGATGAGCTAGTCAGGGAAAATCTGAGCACCATTGTTGAGTGGGCAGATGTACCTGATAGAATACATAGGCGTGGGTGTAGGAAATTCAAGTTCGTTTTCTGCGTGGGAATGGTTGGTAAAACATGATACCAGTAAGTGGTGTCTTGCCTTTGATAAGGGTGATCGACGTTGGGGAATTCTAACAACCAATTTGTCAGAGAGTTACAACAACTGTTTAAGGTGTGCATGACATCTCCCGATAACTGTGTGTGTCAAAGCGACCTTTGAGTGAACAGTTGAAATGTTTGCTAAAAGGGTAATGGATGCCACGAATTGGAGGTACTTTCTAGATTCATTACAGTGCTTTATGGATTCATAACATAGTTTCTTAACTCTAAATAGATCTTGAAATGTTTAGGTCTGCGTTTCCTTCTAGGATTTGGAAAAAATTTCAGAAGCAAGACACTTGGGCACATGGACATATTGTCACTGTTTTTGGGCATGCGTCACAGACTTATAGGGTTGTGACAAGGACCATTGAATGCAGCATTGGTTAGAGCCAGTACATGGTCAAATACCGGAGAAAGGACTGTACTTTTCGTGAATGTCAAATTTTTCAATTCCCATGTTCGCATGCATTGGCCATCTGTAGGCATAGGCGTGATGATCCGGCTACTCTATGTGACAGGGTATATCACACGACCACCTATGTGCAACAATATAGTCCGGGTTTCATGCCTGTGCGAGATCAATCACTATGGTAATGTGCTAGTTGGAGGCTGATTCCCGATATTGAAAAGTTTCGCAACAGGGGGCATGGACAGTTTACAGAGAGAAGGATAAGGAATCAAATGGATGAGAGGGTGCCCGGTGATTCCAGAGGCAGCCGTAGGCGAGGGCGTCATTAGAGTTGTGTATGTAATATGCAAATTTTATTTTATTTTATTTTTGTTATTTGGTATTTGTGTATTTTGAATATTTAGGATTATTTGTATTTTTCTAAATTGAAGCTAATGTTATGTTATTCCATTACTTAGTTACTTATTTTCATGACTTATTTGGGAATCTTGACTGAGTTATTGCATTACTTATTTGGAAATCTTGACTGAGTTATTTTGTGCTGTGATTTTGATTGTCAGCAGGGATACACCATGTATCATCCGGGACCCATTGACGATGAATTAATGTACCTGCACCAGGAGCACCGTGCACGTGCTCTGTACAGTGGTCAGTTAGAGGATGAGGCACTGCAGGTGAGGCGGTGCGATAGGGCTTGTTGGATTGGTTAAATCCCTGATCCAGTCATACAATACGTGCGTGAAGTTGGATTCTAGGGACTGTTGGATTCCAGGGACTGTTGGATTCCGCACCAATGCACATCGATCATTCGCTCGTCACAACCTTAGTAGAGCGTTGGAGACCTGAGACTCACACGTTTCACATGCCAATTGGGGAGGCTACGATAACTTTGCAGGATGTCGGCATGCTATGGGGTCTACCGATCAATGGCATGCCAATTACAGGTGTGGACACTAGCCGACACATAAAGGACTATCAGAGATTATGTAGAGACTACCTAGGGGCTACACCGAACGCGAGTGTTATCAGAGGAGGTCGCATAAAGGCCAGCTAGTTGGGTGACTTGTTACAAAGTCAATTCCATGTTGATGCTACTGAGGTAGATTGTCAACAACAGGCTAGAGTTTTCTTTCTACGGCTGGTCGGTGGAATGCTACTGTCAGACACATCCGGACACCTTATCCCTTTGCTTTATTTGTCCGTACTGATGGACCTCATGGCAGCACATCAGTACAGTTGGGGTAGTGCCATTTTGGCACACTTGTACAGGTGTTTATGTGACGCTGTCATCCCACAAGTAAAATCCATATCTGGACCACTTGTCTTGCTACAAGTAACATTGTTGGTTAATCTTGTCACTTGTACATACTGTCGATAGTGACCTCTTATAATATTTTTATTTTTTAAAATTTTTTTGTCAGCTGTGGGCATGGGAGCGAATCTCATCCATCTGTCCGGCCGGACGACTATCAATGATTGTCACGATGAGTGCTGTTGGATCCAGGTACGTATTGAATTAATCGAAAGCCCATTTTTCAATTGCAAGGAAATTACTAGGAACGACTAATAATATTTATTTTGTTCATGACAGGTGGAAAGCACGGTACGATTTATCACAATCACCTATGCATGTATTGAAAGTGTACCGTGATCAGCTCACATCTCTCCATGATAGATAGGTATATTGAAATTCGGATTTCCTTTCATTGAACTAATGGATATAAATGTTTTTCGGAACTAACCACAACACCTACCTATTATTGCAGTTTATTTGGCAGCCGTACTTGGAAGATGTCGTGCAACAACTACCACAATACTGTACGGCTGGTAGCAACAATTGGCTATTGTCTGTTGACCTCATTAGCTGGCATGTCGTGGAGTACCATCACGTACATCGTGTTCTCAGGCAGTTTGGCCTCATCCAGCCAATACCCATCCAGTTGGTCACTAAGGATGAACATAAACTGCTTCATACTAGAGACTGTCGTGAGAGGTCAGGAATGGATTGACGTGTGGAACTGAGAAGATATCTCGATGCTTGGAACATCGAGGAGAGCAACAAGTTTATGTGCAATGGTCAGCGGATCCGTACACACCTAGTTGAGAATAAAAGGAGTGGTATTTTCGAAGAACAGTACCCTGATTGATCAGTCAGGCCGGGCCAAAACAATTACAGAGGGTTTTCATGGAGATGGGGCTACTATGGAGTATATGATATTTCTTAAATGTCTATTAGTTTTCATAATTAATACTATACTTTTCCTCAATATTATGTAACTAACATATTTACCTCATTCGTGTAGTTGTAGGCAATGTCCCAGATGAGAATCATGTTGGATACAAATTTGGATAACTGTCCCCCACGTATCGCGAACATGATCAGGGAGGTACGCAATGTTGCCACACGTACTCTACAGTATGCGCATGAGCCCTCCAGACTGCAGTTTCCTCAGCCATTTGTGCACTGTGAGGAACCTTGCCTGGTGTGAGATACAATGACATTAGAAGCCACCGTCCAGCTCCACTTGGTCGACAAGGTGGTCAGCGACCGCGTGCTCGGGCCCATACAGACCACATTGGTTCATCACAAGCTAGAACCTCAAATGTGTGTCCGACGGACCCTGGAGCATCACATGGTGGACCATCACAGTATGACACTACTACGGCTGAACTCACTGCATATCATACTCCCCTTGCTAGTCATGCCAGACCATCACATGGTGGATCCTCAAAGTTTGACACGACTACAGCCGATTTCACAACATATGTTACTCCCACTGCGAGTCATGCATACATGTCGCATAATGCTTGATTAGATACCGGTGGTGCTCCACATGTCCAGCATGGTTCATGCCAGGACACAGGAGATGATATGAAGGAGGATTTTACAGAGAGAGCGCCAGATGACGCTGTACATTTTTCTACTGAGATGGTCGTTCCACGACGCACATCCCGCACCATACGTCCTCCACCATGTGGAACATGTGGAAAGCTATGCAGAGGCCGTCATTAGTACATTACATGACATTGAGCACCCATTTCATTACGTTTGACACGTCTTCTCCGGATATTGTACATTTCTGTTTAATTATATTCATTCATACTATATATTATTGCAAATTTTAGAATAACATAAAACAAACGCAAGTCTACTTATGCGCTATATTCACCCAAAAAAAATATAAAAAATAATTTATACATTATATAATTTGCTGATTAAAATATCATATTTTATATTGAGGACGAATTCATAGAATGTGGGATTAAAATATATGTATATATATATATATATGTGTGTGTGTGTTAAATTCAGCACCTGTTTTTAATAACACGCAAGTCAAAATTTATTTCATAAATTCAAGAAAAAGTTAAATTTCAACAGTATTTTAAAAAAATACATGAGGACGCATTCGTCTAAAAAGTCTGCTAAAAAAAACAAATTCAACATGAGGACGCAATGCGTCCTCTAAACGGATTTTAAAAAAAGATTTTAAAAGGCTGAGGGCACACTAAATGGATTTTTTTAAAAAAATTAAAGCTATTGTTTTCAGATTCTAGGCCATGCACAATTACATCCAAAATTCTGGTGTTTAGTACCCAAAAATCAAGAACTCCTAGAACCACCTCCCTTGCTTTATGTTGGCGTTTCATCTTCTCCAGATTCATACCGGGGCTGCTGCTTCTTGTGCTTTCCGACTACAAGGTTGTACCATCAATCACGATTAGAATAGGCTAAGACTGCACCTGGATAGGCTGGTCAACATTCATTCCAACGACTTCATCCTGGTCACCAGTTTCTGCTTGTTACCATAATTTCCAACAGCCTCAGATGGTACCGTCTGGTGAGACTGCATCTGCTGGGAAAGCTCCAGTTGAGGACCATAAGTGGTTTTTTATTTAAGAATTTATTTTTATTTATTCACTAATATTTTCATTTATTATACGTATAAATTTTCTCATATAAAAAATTTCAACCTGTAATATGCTACTTATAAAAATATCAGAATGGGTACTCCCTCTATCTCATTTCAAACTACACACTTTGACTTTTAGCAGTTGACTCAAAAAATGCTTGATCATTAATATATTTTATTAAGGATAACAAAAATTTGTAAAAAATTGATATTTTATCCTGATCCTGCGCAATATCACCGTCTGATTAGGAAGCTCATTTATCTAACTATTACTCATCCGGAACTCAGTTATTCGGTTCATACTTAGGCGCAGTTTATGGAGAAGCTGTGTGTCACCCATTGACATGCAACCCTTCACGTCCTGCACTACTTAAAGAGTCATCCCGGTCAAGGTTTATTTCTTTTTGCTCAGACTAACTTCTTTTTGCAACTCTGATTGGGTTGCTTTTCCAATTACGCATCGTTCCTTGACTGGATATCTTGTTATGCTTGGTGAATCACCAATTTCTTGGAAGACAAAGAAACAACCGACTGTTTCTCGTTCTTCTGCTGAATCTGAGTATCGGGGCATGGCTGTTGTTTGTTGTGAGTTGATATAGCTTAAGTCCCTTCTTCGCAATTTGGGAGTTGGTCATTCTTATCCGATGCGTTTATATTGTGACAGCCAGGCATCCCTCCATATTGCAGCAAATCATGTGTTTCATGAGAGGACAAAGCAAGTTAGAATAAATCAGATTCATGATTAGATTTTGATTTATTATAATTAGAGTTCTTTCCTTATTTCACCTCTATTGTACTCTCTATATATTCAACCATCAATAATACAAATCCTTAAGGCAAATCATTCTACCATGGTATCAGAGAAAGTTCTGATCCTAAGCCCTAAATTTTAATTTTAATTTTTTGTTCAGCGCCTCCCTCTTTTTCTCTTTTCTGGCCCTGATCTCGGCGAAGTTCCGGTCAAATTCCGGCAACCTCTGGTGGCTCTTTTTCGTCCACTGGCAGTAATCCTTTTGGCGTCGTCATCTTCCAACATTCGATTAATCTCTTCCGGCCGGCTTACTTTCTTCAACCACCAGCGACATCTATTTCCCGGGGGGCACTCTCCTTGTTGGCATCGCCTGAGAGTTCTACAGCGGCGGACATTTTTAATTCAGTGAATTCCCTGGCTGTATCCATCTTCGGCTTCTCCAGTTCCAACGGGGTCCCCTCAACTTTCCTTTGCTTCATCATCGATGAACTCAATTCCGTTGGCATCGTAGGATTTTTGGCCACCACTCCATAGCGGATCCATAGTCCCCGACCGGCGGCATCCCCTATTGTCATGCAATAGCAGCCAACATGGCTCAGCCAACATGCGCGTGACAACAAGCACTTCATCCCAGCCAGCGTGACTCAGCCAGCACGTGCCAACACGCGCGAACTTCCAGCCACTTATTTCCAGCAGCACCGCATGGTAACACACGCTTGTGACATCACCCTCCAGCGAGTATATTGTTAGCACACAGTCGCGCATCGCGAGCTTGTTTAGGCAATTGTTGTGAATTTTTTGGTCTTTTTCTATGGTTTATTTGGGCCCTATATCTCGGGAAAATTGCTTCACTAATTGGATTGTAGACAAAGTTTTATTTCAGGCCAGTTTGAATGGTCCCAACCATCATCCTTCGTCGAATCAGTGGATCATTGATTCAGGTGTTACATCTCACATCACTGCTTGCACCAGTCATCTTGATAAGGTACAATGTTATCGTGGTTCTGATTCTATTCTTGTTGGAAATGCTGAATCATTATATATTTCTTAAATTGTTCAGTGTCATTTCTCTGTTTTCTCTGTTAATGATGTCCTTGTGGTCCCTCGGATTACTAGAAGTTTATTGTCCATTAGTAAGCTTACTCATGATTTACCTGTCAGTGTTATATTTGATGCCAACGTATTTTCCATTGAGCATAAGTATACAAGGAAGATATTTGGTAAAGACCGTCATAGTTCAGGTCTTTATTTTCTTGAGACTGGTGATTCCAGATTTTTAGGTAAATTCCGCTCTGGAAAGTTTCAGAATTCTTTTAAGTCGACGGGGCCATATTACTATCACTTCGCTATGCCGGCATCTGTTAGTTGCTCTCCTTGTCAGATGGCCAAAAGTAGCCGTTTACCTTTTTCCATTAGTGACAAGCGCACTACTAGTTTGTTGGATAAGGTGCATTGTGATTTGTAGGGACTGACCCTTATTTAATCGGTAGGTGGTTTTTCTTATTATGCCATTTTCATCGATGATTTTTTGTGATTCACATCGTTTCTCCCGATGCGGTATAAGTCAGACTTCTATGACACATTTATCCAGTTTCAAAAATTCGTTGAGACCCAGTTTTCTACTAGAGTTAAAAATTTTCAGACCGATGGTGGCACAGAGTTTACTAATCATCGACTTCAGGCTCACTTCATATCATGTGGCATTCATCATCAAATGTCATTGCCCTATGCACCTGATCAGAATGGCCGAGCTGAGTGGAAGTATCGTCACATCACAGAGGCTGGTCTTGCCATGTTTTTTCACTATTCCGTGCCACACTATTATTGGGTGGAAGCTTTCTCCTCTGCGGTTTACATCATTAAATGTCTTCCTAGTTCAGTTATTGGTGGAAAATCACCTTTTGGGGTTGTTTTTGGCCATTTTCCTGATTATACCCCCTTTCACCCATTTGGCTGTCATGCATTTCCATGTCTGCGTGCCACTGCTACTGATAAGTTTGCACCGCAATCCATTCCATGTTTTTTTTATTGCCTATAACCCTCGTCACAAGGGCTTCCAGTGTCTCGACCCAACTTCTGGGTGTATCTATGTCTCTCGCCACATTCGTTTTGATGAAACCTTATTCCCTTATGTCTCATCTTCTGCAGATAGTCGTTCTATTTTGGATCTGGAAATTTCATCTTTTTTTATGGAGCTATTACTTCACCGATTGGGGCCACCATGCATGTGCCTATTCCAGCCGCCCCTCCTTCACCACCATGCTCCATCTGGATGGCCGACCGAACCCAGCTCCTCAGCCGACAGCCACCACACCTCAGCCACCGGCCACCATGCCTCAGCCGTTAGCCACCACACCTCAGCCAGTCTCAACCATCCTTTTTCCGGTGACTTCCGATGGCTACTCTCCAGTCAACACAACTCAATCTTCTTCGGCGTCGTCAGTTGGTTCGAATCCTCTAGCTTTGCCGCCATAGCTTCGTACCCATCGGATGGCTACTCGATATTTTATTGGTACCATTCAGCTCCAGGATTATTTGGATATTATTACTCATGGTCTCAATGCTGCACTCCTTTCTCAGACAGAGCCCACTGATTATCGCTCTGCCTTTCAGGATCCAGCCTGGGTTTAGCCATAGATGATGAGATGGCCGCTCTTCGTGGTCAGCACACTTGGGATTTGGTGCCTCGACCTTTGAATGTTAACATTGTTGGCTACAAATGGGTGTATAGGCTCAAGTATCGACCAGATGGCACTATTGAGCGTCACAAAGCTAGACTTGTGGCGCAGGGTTTCTCGCAGATTCTGGGTTTTGATTTTGACCAAACTTTCAGTCCGGTGGTCAAAGCCTCCACTGTTAGGACAGTTCTCGCCATAGCCACCATGCATTCCTTGCCACTTCATCAGTTGGATGTCAAGAACGCTTTCCTTAATGGTGTTCTTGATATTCTGGTCTACATGAAGCAGCCCGTTGGTTATTAGGATTCTGCTCATCCAGACTCTATTTGTTACTTGAAAAAGGCCATTTATGGTTTTAAGTAGGCTCCCTGGGCTTGGTTCCAGCTTTTCAGCAGTTATCTAACACAACTCATCTTATACTTCTTTATTTGTCCTCTCGAGAGGGTCGTCGTTACTGTACCTACTTGTGTATGTGGACGATATCATTCTTATAGGCAATGACTAGACTCTTCTTCACCGGTTCAGTAATTGGACACACAGAGAGTTTGCGATCAAGGATCTTAGTGCTCTCAATTACTTTCTTAGTCTTGAATTTTTGCCTACCTCCTCAGGGTTACTGCTTGGCCAAGCAAAGTATGCTCGTGATATTTTGAATCGGGCCGGTATGTCTGATGCGACACCTGTTTCTACTCCATTTATCGCTAGTTCTCAGTTTTGCAGCTCTACCAGTCCTCCGTTCCGGGATCCTACACTTTATCATTCTCTTGTTGGAGCTCTCTAGTATCTCACCATCTCTCACCCAGATTTGGCATTCTCGGTCAACACAGTGCGTCAGTTTCTTCATAATCCCAGAGATGACCATTTCGCTACAATAACACGGGTTTTGCGGTATGTTCGTGGCACTCTTCATTTTTGTCTCAGCTTTCGTTCTGCTAGTAATCCTGATGTGTTAATGTACTTTGATGCTGACTGGGCTCACTGTCTGGAGACTCGTCGGTACTCTTCATTTTTGTCTTAACTTTCATTCTGCTAGTAATCTGGATGTGTTAAGGTACTCTGATGCTGGCTGGGCTCAATGTCTGGAGACTCGTCGATCCACTTATGGTTATGCGGTTTATTTTGGTTGGAATCTGGTTTCTTAGAGTGCCAAGAAACAGCCCACAGTTTCGTGCTCTAGCACCGAGTTTGAATACCGTGCTCTCGCCAACACTGCTTCAAAAGTGGTATGGCTCACTCATTTGCTTTGTGATCTTCGAGATCCGCTTTCTGGTTCTCCACTGCTATTATGCGACAATAGTAGTGCTATCTTCTTGGCTTAGAATCCGGTGGTGCACAAGCGGGCGAAGCACATCGACACTGACTACCATTTTGTTCATGAGTTGGTGACATCTGGAATGCTGCGTGTTGCTCATGTTTCGACTTCTCTTCAGATTGGGGACATTTTCACCAAGGGGCTCTCTCGTCCGCTATTCTAGTTCTTCAGGTCCAAGATGTGCGTCGGCAACCATCCGATGGTTTGCTTGGGGGGGTGTTAGAATAAATCAGATTCCTGATTAGATTATGGTTTATTATGATTAGAGTTCTTTCCTTATTTCACCTCTATTGTACTCTCTATATATTCAGTCATCAATAATACAAATCCTTACTGCAAATCATTCTATCAAAGCACATGGAGATTGACTGTCATTTTGTTCGTGATTTGGTACAGTCTAGGGAAGTTGCTACTCATCATATTTGCACTTCTAGTCAACCTGCAAATTTATTTACTAAAACTCTTGGATGATAGTTATTTCAGACTCTTCTCAGAAAGTTAGGCATTTGTGATCCACATGCTTCAACTTGAGGATGAGTATTAAGGAAAAATTTATTATATTCTGTGTATATCTTGTACCATAGTTAAAATCCTTTTCTATTTGTACTTTTGTATATGGTGTCTTTATATAACACCCATGTACCATCAATAAAATCACACATTCATATTTTGCAGGAGTACTTAACTAGGAGTTAAGCTCAAGAAAGGAAGAAAAAAAAAAGAGTTAAGTACTCATATAACCCTATGTTTTGAGGGTTTGTACTATTATGACCCTGTGAAGTTGGAAAGTGCTATTGTAACCCTGTATTTTGCTAGAATGTGCTAATATAACCCTGAAAGCCTGAATTTGGCCGAAAATACATGAAATAACTATTATACCCATGTTTTAAAAAAATAATAATAAAAAATGGAAAAGGACAATTATGCCCTCATTATCTATTAACCACAAAAACTTTCCTTTTTTTCTTCTCTTTCCTCAATTTTCTTCTCCTTCCCCGATTGCATTTTATTCTTCTCTTTTCTTCTCCGTCCTTGATTCCTTTGGCGAGGCTTGGGCCTGGCTCGAATCTTTTCACAACATGGTTTGGGTTGGGCTGGGCGCCGATGCTTGTTGCTTGGCGAAGAGGAGTGATGTGCGGCGGTGGTGGGATGGGCTCATTGCCTGGTGGGGCTAGGGTTTAATCGGTGGTTGGGGAAGAGCTCTGGGGTTAGGGTTTCCATCGATTGGTGGTGGTGGTGAAGCGGCAGCGGCTGTGGTGGTGGTGGTGGAGCAATGATAGAGTCTTTGTCCGATGTGCCCTTAGTTTTTCAATTTGTGTTTCTGAGTTTTCAATTTATGTTTCTTCGTTTGATTTTCTGTATTTGTTTAAGTTTTGATTTGTGATTCTTTGTTGATCGGTGGGCAATGTTGATGATCGATGATTTATGATTTTTTGTGTTTTTGGCGGCGGCGGTGGTAGTGGTGGTGGTGGAGTGGCGGTGGCCATGTCAGTGGTGGTGGCAGTGGTGGTGGTGGAATGGCGGTGGAGCGGCGCAAGTGTGGTGTTAGGTGTGGTGGTGGTGGAGCGGCGCCAGTGTGGTGTTAGGTGTGGTGGTGGAGCGGCGGTGGTGGTTGTGGTGGAGCGGCGGTGGAGTGGCGGCGGCATGGTGGTGGTAGCTCGGTGGTGATGGCGGCATCAATGGTGATGGTGAAGAGGAAGAAGAACCCTAGGGTATTTTAGTCTATCTCTTTGTAATTTTAATGCTAGGGGTAGTTTAGTATTTTTAATTTTAGTCAACGCCGAAAATTACAAAGTCAATGAAGGAATAGTGCCAAAAGGTTATATCAGCACTTCTGATGCAAAACACAGGGCTACAATAGCACTTTTCAACTTTAAAAAGTCATATTAACACAAATTTCTAGAACATGGGGTCATATCAGTATTTTACCCAAAAAAAACTACTCCCTCTGGTCCACTATATATGGCCTCAACTTTTTGACACTCATATTTTTAAAAAGTCCTTTTTTCTGAAACTAGGGAATGAAGTGATTGACAGGTGCTTTAATGGACACTTGATTAATTTCGATTTTCACAAAAGCAAGCCTCAAATTTTCCCTTAAACATTCCCTCAAAAAACTTCTCAGCATGGTTTTAGAGGGAAAACTTGCCTTTCTCACAAATGTAGAGGTAAAATCTGCTCATCCAACACATTTTAGAGGGAAAACAAAAATTGAAATTCAACATAATTGGATAAAGCAGCCCTAATCCTACAGACTTTCTAAAGGTGACACTCCCCTATAAATACCATTGCACCTATTATACTCCAAACCTGTTCATTTACAAACTAAAACAGTCCATTAAAAAACCCTCTGAACCATAGGTTTGCTTTGCAGGAATTGAGAAGCCAAGATAATGGATGGTGCTGGGGATGTAGGTGACGTGGCTGGTGTGGAGGAAGTAGAACTCAGTCCATCGGCGAGGCGAAGGCTATCGGAGCTAGAGCGCACTCACATCAGTGTTTTCTTTGGGCAAAATGAGGAAAATGGTAAGCTCTTGTGGAAGAAGCGCATTGAGGCAGCAAACCGGTGGAACATTTCTACGAGGACAGTAACAAGGCTTGCTAGTCTACAGGGAAATCAACAAAGATTAGGGCTGAAAGTAGATTTGAAGACAAAAATGAAAGGAAAAAAGGGAGGCCATCAATTGAAATAGACAGAGAAATGGTTCTTGCCACTCCTCTACCAAAAATAACAACAGAAAGATCGTTTGCTGCAGCCATGAGTGTAAGCAAATCAACAATGCACAGATGGATTCATGAAAAGCAATTGAGGAGCCACTAGAATGCAATCAAACCACAAATCTCATAAGTTAATCAATTAAAAAGGGTATAATTTTGTGTTAGTCATTTGAAGCACAACAGTTTGAGTAAGAAAACAAGTTTCAAGGACATGCATCACATTATTCACATTGACGAGAAGTGGTTTTTTATGACAAGGGTTGCAGAAAGATATTGTCTATTTCCTGAAGAAATGGAGCCACATCGGACTGTACAAAATAAGAGGTACATTACAAAAGTTATGTTTTTATGTGCTGTTTCAAGGCCTATGTACAACGAAGATGGTGACCTAATATTTGATGGTAAAATTGGCATTTGGCCAATCGTGACAAAAGAGGCTGCAAAAAACAGAAGCAAGAATCGTCTTTCTGGAACACTAATTACAGTCCCCGAAAAATCAGTAAATCAAGAGGTCACGAAGAGGTACATGTTGGAAAAATTAGTTCCCGCAATCAAGTAAAAATGGCCCTTACTTGCTAGCACAAACATTCTTATTCAACAAGACAATGCACGACCACATATTTGTGATGATGATGCTGATTTCAGAAAAGTAGCCCGAGTGGATGGTTTTGACATCAGACTGGGTTTTCAGCCACCTACGTCACCTGATCTAAGTGCGTTGGATCTAGGCTTTTTTAGGTCTATTCAATCTTTGCAACACCAAACAACGTAAAAAATAATTGATGACTTAATTTCAGCAACTGAGCATGCATTTTTTGAATTGAATGCAAGGACACTCGACAGTGTGTTCCTAACTCTACAAGGATGCATGGTGGAGATTATGAAATGTGGTGGTTCAAATAGATAAAAGTTGCCACACATGAGCAAAGAAAGGTTAGCTAGAAGTGGTACATAACCTATGGACCTAGAGGTGGATGACGCATTGGTAAGAACTTGTGTTGCTTATTTGCAGCAAAGAAATGTAACGAATGGGCTTCATAGGCTGATTCAAGATCTACAGGAAGCTGACATTCAAGCAGCCTAGAAATGTTAGCAATGTATTTTTCTTCAGTTTTCATTAGTTGGGTTGCAGTGATTTTCTAGAAATGGGCAAGATTATGTAAACATGCTGCTATATTTTTGCAATAGCTTGTTTAAATGCAACCATATTTAATGAAAGCTAATATTGAATGCAACCACATTGAATGAAAGCTTTCATGGAGTCTTTGTTTAAATGCATTCGTTACAATTACTTGCATACCCGTAAAAAAAACATGGAATCAAATCTCAAAAGTGGCAAGTGTAATTATCCATAAGTGATATGGAATCTTATAGTAAGCAAATTACAACATACCAAATACTAGCCAGCTGATAAAACATCATTCAAATATGTGACCAGCTACGTTTTTCCATTGCAATATCGAATCCCGTGTAGATAAACCTACATGATAGAAAGAGGTCATTCGAGAAAACAGATACAAATAAAAGTTAAATCCAAGCAAAAATAAAAGAACAATCTCTTACACAAATGTCTCGTCCAGTGAAGATATTAGGTGAAAAAACGCAGAGACAAACCACTGTGAAAAAATGAAAATATTAGCTTTTCATTATAACAACCACAAGAAACATAAAGAAATGAAAATGGGGGGATGAGGTAATGGTTTACTTACAATTCTAGTAAAGAGTATTGATACAATACCAAAGAGACCAAGTCCTTCTGCGAGCATGTAACTTAACAAAAAATTGAGATCATAGTAGATCTAGTGACTTTATATGGAAAAATTAAACAAAGTAGGGACTTTAAGAATGGAAGAAAAGGAGCTTACGAAAAATATGGGAAAAAGTCAAATAGGCAGCATTCTAAGTTCTGGAGGCTAAAGATTCAAAAGGACGAGCTGTTAAGAAATAATTCCAGTATCTATACATATTAGAAGACGTTCAAACAAATATATGAGCTTACTTGTCAATATCCAGACCAGCATACTTAAAGAGGTGCTGATTAGAGTTAAGGACTTAGAGCAAATATCAGGTATGAAGACATAAATAAAGAGTGGTACTAGCAGAAATAAATTATTCAATATACATGCAACTAGAGAGTTTCAGGCAGTGAAAACCCAAACTCATTTATAGCACTTTGACTAATATATATATGTCCTACACCTAGTTTTCACGAGGAATGAACATCGACGATGATATAAAAAAGGATATCGAAGCTGAGGTAAATCCAACTCCAACACCTGAAAAAATGAAGGAAATACTTATGGATTCAAAACTCTCCTCTCTCTCTTGCAAAATATGTGTTCAATCACTTATAACAATATACAGTAACATAAAGCACGTAGAAGCAGAAAATTTGCCTTGAAAACTTTGCCTTGATCCATAATATTCTTAATAGCATTGAGTTGAAGGAAAGATTAATGGGTCTACAGATTCTACCTTTGATCCATAGTTTTCTTAACAACATCATGTTGAAGGAGAGATTAATGATTCCACTACGCTATGAAACTGAACCGTATGACCTATCCTAGCATAACTCTGCAATACTAAGGTTCAACTTCGATGACATCAACCATGATTCCAATTCAGAAAGGAACCGACAAATTTGACAAACTTTGATGACATTAACTTGAAATCAGCGACAAACCTGACATCATTGAACCGACAAACGTTTCAAGGAATCTGACAATGACCATGAAGAAGTTCTGCTCGGAAGAGGTATGGCTCCTCACTAGCGACATTGTCATGAAAGAATGTTGAAGATGTAGAATGAAGACAAGAAAAAAGACTTATTCTCATTAAGCATAATAAAGAAGGGCTGATTTACCTGTACAAGGAAATAACCATCTTCAAATTTAACGACACACGAAGAAACAAATGTATTAGTCAGGAGTTGTCGAAAGAAAACAGTTACGATCCACAAGTGTTTATAAAGTGGTTGGTTTGTGAGCAGATAGTGAGCACAACCATATCCACAGAACCTAGTTCCAAAAGGGAAGGGGAATAGAATCAAACTTACAGCATTATTCAGAACAGACTCCCCAAAGACCAAAGCGTAGAGATTTATATCAGGTTCCGAGCTCCTAGAACATAAGCATGTCATTCGTCAATACAGTTAACCATTATAAAAATCCAAAAGAAACTATACATATTCAAACTGGTGAATGAGAGAGAGAGATTCTAAGAAGTTTGACTTAATGGACACCACTAGTGATGCATTTTTACAGAAATCTTACAATTTCTCAGCATCTGGTATAAAAGTCAACTTTTTTCAAGAAAAATGTTTAGCCAAGTATTTAACTATGATGCAGAAGAGAAACAAACAGGTCCAACTTGTACCAAACTTACCAAACGGGAGAAGAGGATACCAAAAGACCATTTAAAAGTTGCAAGATTGAAAACCTGCATCACAGCAAACTCCATTTATATAAATGAGCAGGTTACATTTAAACTCCATTAAGCTTATTGATGGGATTGAGAACATCACATGAGTATATGAATTTAACCGCTTATAGATACATTGAAGATTGATAAGACAGTGTACCTCTTCTGGAAATAAGCTTAATACTTGTTTCACTAATTAAATAGGTAGCAAGCAATGGCCAATCTGGAGCATTGTACTGCTTAAGAATTTCACCGGCTTCTTTGCAGCTCCATTCCTGCAGGGACAGCAATATGCACATCAGTTATTTATGTTGTTAAATCTGTCTATCTCGGGAAGTTCAATTAAATGACACAGATGCATAAATAGGGCAGGAACAGTATTGAATTGAAGAAAAAGGAAGCCTTAACTGAAACAAGAAGAAATCTCTGGATTTGACAAGACTAAGACAAAAAAAACATAGTGAAAGCAGCACCACTGGATCAAAACCAAACCATGCATTTCTTTGCGTAAGAAGCACAAGGCATTGGGAACCTATTGTGACTGTTCTTCTAAAAGGGTTATTCATTAACGAACAAACATGTTACACGTCAACTAACTTAACTTGATAATATAATCAGGGGTCGAAGCAAACATATTTCAAAACACTGTTGAAGAAGCTTACATGTCATTGCTGACTGTTCCTTCAGAGCTTATACATCACGATGATTTTGCCATTCATTTCCTACAAATTAAAAATAAACAAAACCAGACGTTTCCCAAAAACTGTTCAACACTATAATATTCTACTACGATATACAGTAATTGCAAAATACATAACAAATAACAACCTTCAAACCAACAATTCACTAGAATTACAAACCCACGAACAATTATTTGCAACAGGAGTTTCATAACAGTTATTACTACAACACATACTTTTCCAAACTCATTCTTTTTCACGTCTTGGACATAAATAAATCCAACTGTTGATACGGGTCTCAGTCGGTGCTTCATTCCCACATTTTCCAAGAAGCATTGGTACGAACTTCGAGTTTACCTTTTGAAGAAGCCGTCTCTTGTCCTCCGTCCACACTGAGAACGACCTCTGTTGATTTACCATCGTTGGTTGCTCATCATGGGATTCCAGCTGCTGCTTCGTCAACCGATAGTTCAATTTCCCTTTCCCCAAAGAGGTGACCGAATCACCTAGGAAAAGGTTCCACAAGAAGAGTTCATTACATAGCATAAAGAAGCAGTCTAAAGAAGCAGCATAAAGAAGCAGCAAAAACAGAGAACGCACCTAGACTCAACGATGACCATTCACAGTCCCCCAGGTTGAAGGCATCTGGGAATCTGAAGTCACAAAAAGCACAGATGGCCACTGCGACTCCATGTAATCGCCTTCAATTATGATGGCCGGTGATGGTTTAGAAGGGCGACCATCTTGCTTGATGCTCTGAGGCAGCTCCACGGGAGTCTCCTCCACTTAGGAATTGTAGTCGATAGGAGAGGCCGACCGGAACTGGTCCGGATCGGTGTCAGGTGGTAGAGAAAAGGTAGGATAGTCTGGATCTGCGGTGGATGGTGGTAGTGACGGCATGCCTGAACCCTAAGACGAGGGTGCGGCGATGCCGAGAAAATTTGGATTTCAGAGGAATGGTTCCGAGTGAGGGTAGATAGAGGTAGGAATGAATAGTGTTTAGGGTTTCTACCTAATAAAGGTATGTTGGATTGGGCTGAAGAATGGATTGGGTTCAGGAATGGATATGGGAAGAAAGGCTGAAATTTTAAATTGGGCTAAGAGACCCAACATTAAAAAATGTGAGGGAATGATTAAGGATTTGGGTTTTTCACCCAATTCCATAATCATGTTTGGGTCAGCAAAACTAACCATTAAATGATGGATTAAATGCTGTAAAATTATGGAAAGGGGAGGGGCAAAGATGGAAATCTAAAATTTGGCCCCCCTTAAAATAGAAATAGTGTAAGTGAACCATTAAAAAAACAACCATATTAAAAAAGTAGGCCATATATAGTGGACCACAGGGAGTATGAGTTGAGCTGCCATCGTGCACTATGAATGATTCTTGCTGAGAACCGATCTTCATGAATGATGTGAATCGTGAATATTCCCTTGCTATAGTAAGTTTAGTTTTTTACTCCCAACCAAATTTAACAATTTTTTATATATTTTCTCGATACATGTTTGATTTTAAATTTCAATTACAATATTAGTATTTTTATGTGAAATATAGTTAAATTCCCCGCATCATGTATTTTCTATATTTCAAATTTTAAAACATTATTAATATACTTAACTAAAGTTATATGTGATCAAATACAACTTAAGAAAGTTGACCTAAAAAATATGCAATGTTTATGTTTATTCACCAACCTAGATTTAGTCCCTGCACACTCTGCATGTTATGTATAATTTTGACTTAATTTTGGGTGTTAGGCATCAAAGCAATGTGATGAAATATTTGGGGGCTATTCTTCTTATTATGATTTCTGTAAAGTCTAGATTTATCTAGTTGGTAATTTGTGGAAATTATGCAAATATGGTATTATTGAGTTGCAACATCAAAGAAAGAATTTTGGTGAAATAAGGAAAGGTTGAAGACTGAATCCGAGAAGGATACATCTTGTCCAGTTGTATTTGAGTTGGAGAATATATCAATTCCTTACTTAAAGGGATTAGATTTGGTAATTCTTATCTCCAAGAGATTTGATTGTAATCAGAATATTATGTGGAGAAGGAATTACATTTGCACAAGACATACATGCGAAATAGCAGTATATTCACGCAAAGATGTTTACGGAAAAAGAAGACAGAATATTATGGTATTTGTGAGTTATGGAAATCTAAATATTCTGCTATATGTTTAGGCGTGTGAAGCATAATTGGTTTATGGAAAATTCCTACTTATATGGAGAAGATTTATTCGAATATATGAGATAGAATGAGATAAGGTAAATCCCTTTATTTATGGGATTTGGATATGCTTCAAGAAGTAGATTTGGAATAGGAATATTGTGGAGATAATCAAGGAGTATTCCAATCTGATTCGTGGATATATATATAAAGGACAAACATGGCTGAATTACTCACGAATTTAATTGAGCAAAAATCTGCATACAGATTTTTGAGATTTTCGAGATTTGCAAAGAGCTAGAATACTGTGTTCCAACACACGAACCTGCTGCACAAAGTTCAGAATCATATGCCTTAATTCCTCGGGAGGAGGAGATCCAGCATCGACGAGTTTCGAGGTCAGAGGGAGTCTGATCAAGGCAGATCGGTAGCAAGGGGAGCTTGCAGGATTCACGTTATAGTTAGATAAGATAAGTATAATTGTATGGTGTACTTTGTACTGTATCTTTCTGATTAGTGGATTCATTCTGAACTGGGCCAGTCCCCGCAGATGTAGGTGGATTTCACCGAACTGCGTAACCAAGTCGTGTGTTTTTTACGTTTTACGTTATTATGTACTTGGTTAATTTAGTCATGTTGGAACACACCAGTAGTGATAATTGAATTAATTAGGTAAAACCAAATTTCAATTGGTATCAGAGCTTGGTCACTTATTACTCCCTTGGTTGTGTCAAGGAAAGTGAGATCGGTTTTACCAATGGCGATTAGAGAAGGAGCTTCTGTGTCTCGGCCACCACTGCTGGAAGGAACAAATTACAACTACTGGAAGGCTCGCATGCGGGTGTTCATAAATTCACTGGATGAATTGGCTTGGTATTATGTTGAAACAGAATGGAAACCCCCTGTTGTTGGAAGTTCTGAAGGAGGAGAATCTAAGCCTAAAGAGTCGTGGACACCAGGTGAAAGAATGGGAAGCTTGGCGAACTCCAGAGCATTAAATGCCATATTTACTGCAATAGATGAAGATCAGTTCAAACTAATCTCTACATGCCAACAAGCAAAGAAATCATGGGATATCCTACAAACTGTACATGAGGGGACAAGTCGTGTACGTGAATCTAAACTGCAGATGTTGGCTACAAAGTTTGAGGAACTGAAGATGGAGGAGGATGATACTATTTCTATATTCAATGGGAAACTCAGAGACATCTCCAATATGGTGTATTAACTTGGGAAAGTTTACAAGGAAACAAAATTGGTAAAAAAGGCCTTGAGATCTCTCCCTAAAAGATTTTCTATGAAAGTTGCAGCAATAGAAGAAGCAAGAGATGTAGCCACCATGACCTTGGATGAACTAATGGGATCACTACAGACCTATGAGATGACAATGCAACAGCCTGCAAAGAAAGTCCTGAAGGAGTTGGCCTTCAAATCCTCTTCATCAAGGGTCATCTATGAATCTGATAGTGATGATGAAATTGAAGAACTTGCTCCTATCACTAAGAGTTTATCAAGAATGCTGAAGAAGGCGGTAAACAAGAATTCACAAGAAAGATCTGGAGGGAATAAAAATTGTCCTCAAGATTTTGGTAATCGTGCAACTCGGATGGAACAAGGAAGTCAACAATTCTCTAGAAATCAAAGTGGTGAAGGAAAGCTGTCTGAAAGAATTCAATGTCGAGAATGTGGAGGATACGGCCACATCCAGGCTGAATGTGCTAATACCCTAAAGAAGCAAGGAAAATCACATGTCACCTCATGGAGTGAAGATGATGAAGAAGATGAAGAGGAACTTACAAGCAATTATATGGCATTTGGAGCAAAATTTCACAGTGGATCAGTTGAGGTATGTTCCAACATGCCAGAGAAAGACGAAGTTGTATGTTCTAACACAGGGTCTGATGGCACGTCCAGTGATGATGACGGACTAGTTGTGAGTGATGAAGATATCTATAGTACATATGAGCAGATGTATGACATGTGGCTTCAAGTTGTTGATACAAATAGTGTTGAAGGAAGAGAAAAATCATCTGGGCGAGAAGGAGAAGGAGTTGCGAGTTTTAGTTGGTGAACTCAGAAGAGAGATTGAAGAATTAAATTTGAATCTAAGCTCAACAACTAAGAGAGCTAAGATGGCCGAAGCAGCTATTACCAAGTTAAACACTGGAAAGGCAAAACTTGATGACATTCTGATCATGGGAAAACACTTTGGAGATCGACATGGAATCGGGTTTGACAATTTATCAGGGAGCAAGGTCAGTCTCAAGTCAAAGGTTCAAGAGGTGAAAAGAAAGTTTATAAAGACCCATCAAAGGAAACCTCTCATCTGTAGCTACTGCATGTATTAAGGTCATACAGAGGAACAATGCCGAAAACTGCTCAGAGATATCATGACAGGGCGACAACTCTCAGTATGTTCCAACATAGACGATGTGCAGCGATCAAGAATGGTCAGAAAGGTATGGGTTGTTAAACGCACGAGTACTTGCCTTATTGCTCACGTCTCCTATTGCACATTCTAGAGACTCGTGGTACTTTGATAGTGGTTGATCTGGCCACATGACTGGAACTCAGGAATTACTAACAAACATCCAGTCATATGATGGTGGTTTTGTTACGTTTGGCAATGGAAAGAAGAGTCGAGTGGTTGGAAAAGGTGAGCAGATTATTGAAGGCACTTCTGATCAAACTGCCATGAGAGATATAATTTTAGCCGAAAGGACAACTGATCTGGGTGTATATGAGGAGTGTGGATTTACAGCTTACCTGGACTATTTGGGTCTCAAGACTGCCGCCTCAATCTACAAGGAGTACAATCGGGAGATTTTACAACAATTATAAGGTAGGCAACATTGATCCAGATTTTGAGTGGTACAATGGTGTGAAGTAGAGAGCTCAATCCATTCAGATGTTAACTTTGGAGGTAGAAGATGCCAGATTAGATGATGCGCCGATAGTTGCTCTTGAAGAAGTTTAAAGGTTCTGTTATGGCTATGTTCCAACATAGGCCAGAGATTTGCTTCAGGGGGAGCTGCATTTAATGGAGATTCTGGTTTTCTGTGTCTATTACGTTTGGCATGTTTATGGTCCCAAGGGGGGAGATGTTTTGGATTTCTTGGGTGACGTTATTGGCTCCGTTGGGTTGATGTTCCAACATGATCATTATTCCTGGATGTTGAGGGAATCTGGAATTTAGGGGGAGATGCTATGTTTCTATGTTCCAACATCCAGAGTGGTTTTCAAGGTTGATGTCTTTATTTGTATAAGCTTTTGTGAAATTCCAAAAGGTGATTGATCCACAAAATGCCAAAGGGGGAGATTGTAAAGTCTAGATTTATCTAGTTGGCAATTTGTGGAAATTATGCAAATATGGTATTATTGAGTTGCAACATCAAAGAAGGAATTTTGGTGAAATAAGGAAAGGTTGAAGACTGAATCCGAGAAGGATACATCTTGTCCAGTTGTATTTGAGTTGGAGAATATATCAATTCCTCACTTAAAGGGATTAGATTTGGTAATTCTTATCTCCAAGAGATTTGATTGTAATCAGAATATTATGTGGAGAAGGAATTACATTTGCACAAGACATACAAGCGAATTAGCAGTATATTCACACAAAGATGTTTACGGAAAAGGAAGACATAATATTATGGTATTTGTGAGTTATGGAAATCTAAATATTCTGCTATATGTTTAGACGTGTGAAGCATAATTGGTTTATGGAAAATCTCTACTTATATGGAGAAGATTTATTCGAATATATGAGATAGAATGAGATAAGGTAAATCCCTTTATTTATGGGATTTGGATATGCTATTTGGAATAGGAATATTGTGGAGATAATCAAGGAGTATTCCAATCTGATTCGTGGATATATATAGAGGACAAACACGGCTGCATTACTCACGGATTTAATTGAGCAAAAATCTGCATACAGATTTTTGAGATTTTCGAGATTTGCAAAGAGCCAGAATACTGTGTTCCAACACACGAACCTGCTGCACAAAGTTCAGAATCATATGCCTTAATTCCTCGGTAGGAGGAGATCCAGCGTCGACGAGTTTCGAGGTCAGAGTGAGTCTGATCGAGGCGGATCGGTAGCAAGGGGAGCTTGCAGGATTCACGTTATAGTTAGATAAGATAAGTATAATTGTATGGTGTACTTTGTACTGTATCTTTCTGATTAGTGGATTCATTCTGAACTGGGCCAGGCCCCGCAGATGTAGGTGGATTTCACCAAAATGTGTAACCAAGTCGTGTGTCTTTTACGTTTTACGTTATTATGCACTTGGTTAATTTAGTCATGTTGGAACACACCAGTAGTGATAATTAAATTAATTAGGTAAAACCAAATTTCAATTTCTTATGTGGCTGTTTTTTTTAGCAAGAGACCATGTTAACCTTATTTTTGCTGAATTAAATTGTTGTAATACTGTATTCTAATGAAGCGGTACAATTACGTTTGGATGATTGTGGTAAAAATATAATTTGGATATCGATGTGAGTCGTGTTACGTACGCTTTTCTTAAAGATGAATTTGAACATATTACAACATTGGGTTACACGAATTGCATTCGGGGATAAAATAATCGAGAATCTCTCATGTTCTGGGCTTGAATCGGGAAATTACTTTTGAATAACTGTATTTTTGGTTGCTAAGTAAGTCTGAGAAAATTAAGAGATTTTCACTTATTTTTCTGTGCATGCATACACATTTTTATATAGGAGATGTCTCTCGAAGATGCAACAATTCATACAAACCACATAGTTATCAGAATGAATTATGACCAACGTATCTTTCCACATAAATGATTACATCTTCCACGTCCTACTTACCCTTCACATTGATACTCGATTGGAACCATGGAGATAGAGATGAAAATAGAACATTACAACAATCCCTAATACGCACCACCATCATTAGAATTATAATAAATTTTAAAATAATAGTTTGCATTTTTTAAAATGAATGATAGTTTGTATTTTTCTAAATTTCCAATGTATGTTCCGGTTTTTCCTTTTAAAATTATTTTGTTACACGATCTTCAAAATGAACCTAGTTCAACATCAATCATAAACCTTTCTTTAGGCCCGTCAAATGGGTCGGGTGACCCGTTGGATAACCGTTACCCATATACTATTTTCACTTATTAAATAAGATTTATTGGATAATGACTCATTGGGTTAATGGATATAATTGAGTTGTAGTTATTGGGTTTAGTTGGGTTGGATAATGGATTATTCGTTGGATAATTTTGGGTGGGTGGAGTTGGGTTGGGTAACGGGTGACCCGTGGATAATTTTATATCATAAGATAACAAAATTTTCACAAGTTTGATTATGAATGATTTAATTTTTCCCTAACACATATAATCATTTTAGAAACGATCAAATTCTCGATTCATCATATTTATCGATTTTGGTTCATGTCTTAATCAATTTTAATTTGAACCAATTAAAAATTGATAAAAGATTTCGACGAAAGAAGTAGAAGTAGTATTTAAGAAACTTTTACTAAATTTGAAAAATCTCATCCATGAAATATGAAGATTTTTAAAAATATTTTCTTTTATTGAACATAAAAAAATAATAAATGAAATCCCCCACATTTAGCCACTCGAATAAATATTTCCTCTTTTGTAGTTATGTACACGATTCAGCCTATATAAAAAAATGATTAGAGTTAATCGTAATTTTTCATTCCAAGTAAAATGTTACGTGACTTATCCATTTAAAGTTTAAATGGTTGAAAACACCAATTATCCATTAAGTATATACTGAATTATCCATTGGGTATATACTAATTATCCATTGGGTCTATACTAATTGTCCATTGGGTCTATACTAATTATCCATTGGGTCGAACTAAATGACTTATTGGGTATATGTCATTTATTTGGGTGAAACGTGAAATACCCATCAAGTCCATGTTCTTTCTCAGTTCTCAGTTCTCACTTCTCACTTCCCAGTTTGCGTTTTGTTCATCAATCGGTCTGCGATTTGTTCATCAATCGGTCTGCGTTTTGTTCATATTCGATTCCATAATATTATATTATGTAATATAATATTATGTTCATTATATAATATTATATTTAATAAAAAAATATAATATGTTGGCTTTGTAAACTCGACGAAACTAACGATCAATATTACTTGGGATCGAGCTCGAGCTCAAATACTGTACGAACTCGAATATTGTACGAACTTGAATGCTGTACGAGATTGAGCTCGAATACTGTACAAACTCAAATACTGTACGAGATTGAACTCGAATACTGTACGAGATTGAACTCGAATACTGTACGAACTTGAATAATGTACAAGATTGAGCTCGAATACTGTACGAACTCGAATACTGTACGAGATTGAACTCGAATACTGTACGAGAGATCGAATATTGTACGAACTCGAATGTTGTACGATATTGAGCTCGAATATTGTATGAGATTGAGCTCGAATACTGTACGAGATTGAGCTTGAATACTGTACGAGATTGAACTCGAATATAGTACGAACTCAAATGATATACGAGATTGAGTGCGAATTTTGTACGAACTCGAATAATGTACGAGATTGAATTCGAATACTGTACGAGTTCGAATACTGTACGAACTCGAATATTGTACGAGATTGAACTCGAATAATTTATAAATTATAATTCGTATAATTTGTGAATTATAGCGAATATTTATGTTAAATATTACACATGCATTTAATTGGATAATTTTTTTATATTTATTGGGTATTTGTTATGTTCCCATTGAGTTAATATAATATGAGACCCATTGAGATCAAAATTTCCCATTAATATAATTATTCTCATCTCAAATCCTAAAAAATAATGAGCATTTAATACCTGATCTCATTGGATAATGATAACTTGTAACTCAAATCGATAGAAAATGTTTAATGATAACTTATTGGGTTAATTATATAATGATTTATTGGATGACGACTTATTGGATAATATATTTTAACCCATTGGGTCATATGGTGGGTTATCCAATGAGTTATCCATTTAATGACTCAACTCATTTATGACTCAGCCCATTATGACCCATTTAATAAACGGATTAATTGGATAATGACCCATTGAATAAATAATGATCCATTAGATTTGGATAATGGGTTTATCCAATCAACCCATTTGACGGGCCTACCTTTCTTATCAAAGCTGTCTATTTAGTAGTTACGATTTCTAAATCAAAAGAAAATTCTGATCTCTTGCAGAATAATTTTCCTACCGCATTCTCTTGCAGAAAATTCTGATCTCTTGCAGAATACTTTTCCTACCCTATTCTCTTGCATAGAATTCTGATCTCTTGCAGAATACTTTTCTCTTGCAGAAAATTCTGATCTCTTGCAGAAAATTTACTTTGGAAAAATATTCAGCTCATGAATTCCATTCATCGAGGGTCATATTTTCTTTCAAGATGACTGAGAACTCCACAAATGTATAAATGACTTGGTCTTTTTTTTTTTTTAATGAAAGCACCCGATGGTGGGGAGAATATATTATAGATTCCCCAAGCCTTCTTCAAAGATGGATAGGATATACATTAGGTAAGATTGTTTGAGAATGAGTAGTGAAGCAACTTGGTTGCCTCCAAAAGTCCTACGAATTCTATACTAAAATTGTGATCAACTATCCAATAGAAACTGGATAGGTGTTAAAGTTGCGATCCAAAAAAGAGAATCTCCACCCCATGTGTTAATACTCTCCTTTGGCCAGACAACTTCAAACACAAAGTTAATAGCCTACACTAAATTGAGGAAGGTAGAGTCCAAAAGGGTGCTGCTTGTTAAGTTGAATTCCGAGACTACATCCAGCCTCAAAATTTGAATGCAAAAGCCAAACGCTGTAGTTGAATAGAACTCTTCAGTAAAAGCCAAACGCTGTTAGCCAAACGCTGTATAAATGACTTAGTCAATGACTTAAGTGAAACATTATATTAATGAAAATTTTGGTTTCCACCCATGTTTTCTCAATATAAGACACACCGTATAAATTATTCTTCTATAGTTTAATCTGTTTAATTAGAATTTCCCCACTCTTGTTTAATCACGTTCTTAAATCACAGTTACATGCCATTGGTATTTTGGTTTAGTGAATGCCGAGTTTGACCACAATTTTTTATAAAATAATTAAACTATATTATTTTCTTCATTTCAGTAATATTTTTATTATCCTAGCATAGTAAACCCGGGAAACGGATCAGGTCACCCATTGGATAACCGTTATCCATTTACTATTTTTACTTATTGGATAAAACTTATTGGATAATGACCCATTGGGTTAATGAATATAATTGGGTTGTAGTCATTGAGTTTAGTTGGGTTGAATAATGAGTTACCCGTTGGATAATTTTGGGTGGGTTGAGTTGGGTTGGATAATGGGTGACCCATGGATAATTTCATATCACAAGATAACTAAATTTTCATAAGTTTGATTACGAATTATTTAATTTTACCCTAATATATAATCATTTATTATATTATGTAATATAATATTATGTACATTATATTATATTTAATAAAAAAATATAATATGTTGGCTTTGTAAACTCAACAAAATTAACGAACAATATTAGTTGGGATCCAGCTCTAGCTCAAATACTGTACGAGCTCGAATACCATACGAACTTGAATAATGTACGAACTCGAATACTGCTTGAACTCGAATACTGTACGACATTGAGCTCGAATATTGTGCGAACTCGAATACTGTGCGAACTCGAATACTGTACGAGATTGAGCTCGAATATTGTACGAACTCGAATACTGTACGATATTGAACTCAAATACTGTACGAGATTGAGCTTGAATACTGCACAAACTCGAATATTGTACGAGATTGAACTCGAATATGGTACGAGATTGAGTGCCAATTTTGTACGAACTCGAATACTGTACGAATTCAAATATTGTACGAGATTGAACTCGAATAATTTGTGAATTATAATTTGTATAATTTGTGAATTATAGTGAATATTTATGTTAAATATTACACATGCATTTAATTGGATAATTTTAGATATTTATTGGGTATTTGTTAGGCTCCCATTGAGTTAACATAATATGAGACCCATTGAGATCGAAATTTCCCATTAACATAATTATTCTTATCCCGCCAAATTCCAAAAACTAATGAGCATTTAATAACTAATCACATTGGATAATGACAACTTGTAACCCAAATCAGAAGAAAATATTGAATGATAACTTATTGGGTTAGTTAGATAATGACTTATTGGATAATATATTTTAACTCATTGGATCATATGAGTTATCTCATGATTTATCCAATGTGTTATCCATTTAACGACTCAACCCATTTATGACCCATTAATAAATTAGTTAATTGGATAAAGGCCCATTGAATAGTGAGTTAATTGGGTTTGGATAATGGGTAGATCCAATTAACCCATTTGACGGCCGATTGAGAGTGGGTAACGGTCCGATGAAAATCTTACATAACCATGTCTTGGTCGTGGCTGATGGTCTCCCCTGGGGGAAAGACCATGCACAAATGCAGGTCCATACACCATCTGCTCCTGCTACCGGGCATGCGCCTCTTGTGGTGTCTCCATTGTTGGCTCTTCCATATGCATTTGATCTTCATTCAGAGCGTAAAAATACTGATCCAGATCTCGAAGATTGCCCTCTGCATTCCCTAAATATTGTGGATGAGGCATAAGATATTCCCCCAAGAGCTATTGTTGCACCGGCGAATTAACCATTGCATTATCCATACATTGCCCAATGTTCATATCCTGATCCATCTCCTCCTGGGCATCAACTCCTAGATCCCCGTTGCCATACAGTTCTTGAAAACCATTTGGCAAATGGCCATTGGGAAGGGGGAAATTTCTAATAATACAGCTATAGTACCGGTGTTTGGCATCATTTGTGGAGAACGCATTCGACGAATGCGTTCTATAATTTCCCAGATTTTTTTAAAAAAATATTACTTGAGGATGCATTCAGTGAATGCATCCTCTTCATTTTTTTTGTTTTTCGTTAATTTTCAGAATTTTCGGAATGAAATATACACGTGGACGAGGACGCATATAGTGAATGCGTCCTCCAATCCCTCTACAAATTCTGAAATTTCTAGTCTTCATCGTCTTCATCGTCATCTCCGTCTTCATCCTCTTCAAAACGTTTTCAGTCGTCATCTCCGCCTCCTTTCCTCCTCCTCCACCTTCGAGCCTCCTCCTGTCCGGACTCCTCCCTCCTCCTTCTGCCATTGTCTTTGGTTTCCTCTGTAAGTTGGACCGAGATTTTTTACTCATTTTTCGTAACCCTACAATACTCAATATTAGGTTGTTTTTGCTTTTTTTTGTTGAAAATTACTGTGAATTTGTAGCTAAACACGACGGATGGCAGTAAGTACGAGATTTTGCTGCCGTTGACCGTAGTTGACTTCCGTTGATTGACCTTGACCTTGGTTGCATTCGCATTGTCCATGAGTTTTAGACTCCCGACTATTCAATTTCTGAGTTTCCTAAAGGTAATTGATTTTACGAATTTGTTGAACGAATTTGTTGAACGATTATGTGTTAGTTGCCCTACAATATTTGTTATTGAATTGTTTGTCTCAATGTAATTTGTGAAGTACCTGAAAAATCTTGTGAATATGAATGTGTTGTATGATTGTGTGTACTAAGAATGATTATGTATGGTGTGATGCTATGATAGTGTAGAATGTGGATGTGTGACTAAGCGAATCGAATATCTGAATTGTTAAATAATTTTTGTATTAGGTTTGTAGTAATCGTTTTATTATTTTGGATGAATTTATCACATATTTGAGGATAGTGTAATAGTTTGAAAATCGGTAATAGTGTATGAAGTGGTTAACCGGCTGCAAAAGAATGATTGAAGGTTTACTATTCGAGGAGTTGTATTAAAAGTAATGTATTTGTATAATGTAGTTGTACGATGTTTTTGACGGTGTATATGTATAAAGGGGGTCAGATTAAGTTTGATTTGACTGTGGGTGTGTATTATGATCCTCCGATACCGGTGCGGAACGTGACTCTGGAGAGGAGGTTAAACCACTCCGAGTTAGTTGATTTAATCCTGCAAGGCTTGGTATTGCAAGTGAGGGGTATATCTTGAAATTATATTACCGCTGTCCTGAGCTGATTGGTTCGGCCGTATACTATCGGTGTTATAATGTGGAAGATGATGAGTCTACCTCGTTCTTCTTCAACATTGTTGATCGATTGTCGTTGTCCTCAACATATTTGTACATTATTACGGAGAAGTTGACAAGCACCATTGACGGGGAACGGCCAAGCACGTTCATGTCGTTGTTGAGCAACATGCAGAACTTTACCACTGTACCAAGTTTACCACCCTCTGTTCATTGCCGAGGTTTTGACATTGGTGAGTCCAGCCAACCAGTGTGTATGTTCACGTGGATTGCACTCAGCCATCCACAAGTGGTGGTATCTACGGTATGGACCATGATGAGCCGAATGTCTTCGATGATGATTATGTGGGTAACATTGGCGACCACGTTGTTCGTCATGTTGGTAGCGAAGACGATGGTGAGGAAGCTGAACTTGATGAAGGAAGTGAAGATGATCGTTCCTTATCAATAGATTCGAATCCTGGAGACGATGATGAACAAGTGGTGTGCACGAACAATGTATCCACGACGTTACATATTCTGGCAAATCCTGATACACTGGCCTACGATAGGGATTATAGTGGCCCTGATGTGGATAACTATGACCCAACTCATTTTGGTGCCGGAGTTTCTACTTATGATCAAGTGAACTGGTGAAGTGTAGTTGGGTATGCGATTCCAGACGAAGCCGCAATTGGTAGAAGCTATTTCTAGGTGGAGTTCCATGATGAACAGGGAACACAGAGTCGTGGAGAGTAGATCACGCACATGGTGTGCGAAATGCAGGGACGTTGTCGAAGGAACTGGTAATTATCTTTGGGTTGCCAGAGCTAGCAAGAAGGCTTCGCATGGCATGTGGGAGATCACCAAATGGGCAAGTAGCCATGCGTGTGTTGGTGTAGGTTGATCAACGGGTAACATGAATCTGACATCGGTGATGATTTCCCGTTCAATTTGGCACCACATTTATGTAAACCCTTCATACACAGTGAAATATGTACAAGCTCAAGTCAAGACGGAGTTCAATGTCACCCTCTCCTATAAGAAGGCGTGGTATGCTCGACAGAAGGCAATTGACATGGTATTCGAAACTTGGGAGGAATCATTTGAACAACTGACAACGTACATGGATGAGCTTGTCAGGGCTAATCCGAGCACCGTTGTTGATTGGGTAGACGTACCTGATAGAATACACGGGCACGGGTGTAGGAAATTTAAATTTGTGTTCTGGCCATTTAGTCAGGCAATTGAAGCCTTTCGCCACTGCAGGTTAGTCATTAGTGTGGATGGCACTCATTTGAGAGGTGCATACAAGGCCACAATGCTAGTTACCATGACGCACGATGCGAACGACTACATACTCCCCATCGCGTATGCAATTGTTCACGCAGAAACGAATGAAAGTTGGAACTGGTTCATGCAGAGACTGCGTCTTTACGTGGTTGGTGGTGATAGCAGGCTAATCTGTATCATATCAGATCAGCATGATGGAATTATAAATGCAATGAAACATATGGAGGAGTGGATGGAGCCAGCTGGATACCACCGATTTTGCCTACGGTATTTTCAGTCCAACTTCCTTATTGCTGATAGAGGGAGATTCAAGAATGCGCTTATGAAGACTCTGGTTTGGCAGCTTGGTGCTTCCAGACGAGAGAGCAAGTGGAGGGAGTACAAGGAGGAGTTTGAGAGTATAGATCCATCTGCTTGGGATTGGTTGGTAAAGCAAGATAGCAGTAAGTGGTGCCTTGCCTTCGATGAGGGTGATAAATGCTGGGGAATTCTCACAACAAATTTGTCAAAGAGTTTCAACAACTATTTACGGTGCGCACGTCATCTCCCGATAACAGCGTGTGCCAAAGCGACGTTTGAGCGAACAATTGAAACGTTTTCCCAAAGGGTAATGGGCGCCACGAATTGGAGGTACTCTCCTTATTTATTACAGTTCTTTATGTGCTCACAGACCAGTTTCTGGATTCTAAATTCTTGTTCTTTTGTCTAGGTCCGTGTTCCCTAAGAGGAATTGGAAAAAGTTTCAGAAGCAAGACACATGGGCACATGGACATATCGTCACCTTGTTTGGTTATGCATCGCAGACTTACAGGGTTATGACAAGGAACATTGATGGGAGCATTAGTGAAAGACAGTACACAATCAAATACTGGAGAAAGGAATGTACTTGTCGTGAATGGGAAATATTCTGTTTCCCATATTCCCACGCCTTGGCCGTCTGTCGGCATAGGCATGACGATCCTGCTAGTCTATGTGATAGGGTGTATCACACGACCACCTATGTGAGACAATATAGTCAGGGATTCATGCATGTATGAGATCCATCGCTTTGGCAATGTGCCAGTTGAAGGTTGATTCCTGATGTTGAAAAGTTTTGCAATAGGAGGTGTGGTCAGTTTGCGGAGAGAAGGATAAGGAATCAGATGGATGAGAGGGTGCCGGGTGAATCCAGGGGCGTCCGTAGGCATGGCCGTGCTTAGTGTCGTGTTTTTAATATGGTGTTTGTAATATTACCTTTGTAGTATGGTACTTGTAGTATTAATTTTGTAATGTGGAATATTTATCATGGTGTTTGTAATATTACCTTTGTAGTATGGTACTTGTAGTATTACTTTTGTAATGTGGAATATTTATCAAATGATGTAGTATAACTTATATTTGTCGAATATGTATGACATGATGTAGTATAACTTGCCTTTGTGGTAATCTTGAATAATTAATTTTGACATGTGATTATAATCAGGTACCTGGGACACGCAATGTATCATCCGAGACCCATTGAGGAGGATTTTTTGTACCTTCCTCAGGATCATCGTGCCCATGCATTGTACAATGGTCATTTAGAGGATGAGGCATTGTAGGTGAGGCGGTGCGATGGGGAATGCTGGACTGAACGAATGCCTGATAGAGTTATGCGCTCTGTGTGTGAAGCAGGATTCCAGGGACTCTTGGATTCCGCACCAATACACATAGACCATTCCCTTATCACTGCCTTAGTGGAGTACTGGCGACCGGAGACGCACACATTTCACCTGCCGGTGGGGGAGGCTATGGTCACATTGCAGGATGTAGGGATGCTATGGGGTCTTCCAATCGATGGGATCCCAATCACAGGTGTAAACACTAGTAGGCATACGGAGGGCTGGATGAGAGTGTGCAAGACTACTTGGGTGCTACACCCGACCCCAGTGTTATCCGAGGGGGTCACATTAGGGCGAGCTGGTTGGGAAACTTATTGCACAGCCTGTTCCCTATTGATCCTACTGAGGTACAATGTCAACAGCGGGCTAGAGTTTTCATTCTTCTGATGGTTGGGAGAATGCTCATGTCAGACACGTCTGGCCACCTTATCCCCTTGCTCTACTTGTCAGTACTGATGGATCTAGGTGCAACACATCAGTACAGTTGGCGGAATGCCATTCTTGCACCTTGTACATGTGCTTATGTG